>JAZDUA010000741.1:0-207500 GCA_038098605.1 Gryllus longicercus | reverse complement strand
TGTTACCAGTATTTGTTAACAATTCCTTCCATCACCGACTGAGCTATTTCAGGGCCGCTTACCGGGCGTTCTCTCACGAGACGACCGGGAGTGTTACAATATATATTCGCGAGAATTTTACATTCTTTTGCTATGTACTGACAATATTGAGGAAATAGGGAATAGAGTTTTATTTCACATTTGATTGTCACTAAACTGCAGAGAAATGCTGAAAAAACGCTACTTCTCATTATACATTCAATGCTTATAAATATGAGCAAATGATATTAATTAATACATTTCAATAATTTAATCTTTATTATATTTAATTTTTCAGTTTTAAATCTTTTCCACACACTTTCACGGATAAGTAAGTATTTAAGGAGTATTATACGTAATATAGGGAAAGTTATGTAATGCTGTGGAATATCGATTTCGAAATTTCGACGGAAATGCACGTTTTGGGGTCCCTGATACCGAAAACGTAGTTTTTTCAAGACGTCTGTCCGTCTGTCCGTTCGTTTGACCGTCCGTCTGTCCGTCCGTCTGTCCGTCCGTCTGTCCGTTCGTCCGCCCGTCCGTCCCTCCGTCTGTCTGTCCGTCTGGTGTCTGTGCACACTACTGGCGCTTAAACCATGCGTAGGATTTTTTCCAAATTGAACAAGCCTCTGTCCATCTGGCTCCATTCAAAACTTTGAGTTTTTGAAATACATTCTTCAAAATTTGGGAGTACTCTAAATGAAGCCCTCCGAACATTTTCAAAATGTTCTCAGAAACCGCTCCAATTTTTTTCGTTAAATTTCTTGTAAGAATAGATAAACATTCACTTATAAAACTGGCATGGGTACGCTTTTCACGGTTAATTCTGAATTTTCGAATATTTCAAAAGTTTGAATTTTTTGGGGGGTGTTTCTACAACTACAAAATTTTGGGGTATATTTTTGTTTTTAGAAAAATTACACAAATGAATTTTTTTGAAATATCCCACACGCCGGTAATATGCACACTTCCAACAATTTGTAAAGACTATTGTATTTCTGAGTTAATATGCTTCAAATGACTTTAAATGAAGTTTTTTTGTGACATATTTTTGTGACAATTTTTTTGTGAAAAAGAGCTTCAAATTTCCAATTTACAGTAGCGCTTAAGCGCCATTCTCTTAAAATCGACTTCAAATTTTTCAAAGATAATTGCCAATTAGGACAAGATTTTACTATTTTTTAATATTCTTAAAAAATATTTCCGTTCTACTATTAAGAAACAGAAAAATTAAGAAAATATCACAAAAATGTACTTTGGCAGCGATAGATGGCAGCTGCCAAGAATATGTGACAAGTTCTTATAGGAAGCCGAGACCAAAGGAAATAGAAAACTAATATGGGAAAGTCTGTGCAATTCTGTAGCACCTCTAGTTCTTTGTAGTTTGTATAATTCAAAAAACAGATAACCTGTATATTAAAGGCAACTCGTATTTCCTACATTTGATACATAACACTTTCAAAGAGTGTTGCTTAAAATTAATAAACACTTTTACGGTATAATCTTAGGAGTAACACCTCACTTCGTTGCATCCTCAACACATCGTTGTATCTACACTGATATTATTTAAGAAATGTAAATGTTCACATTGAAAATCAATCTCCAATGCATCATATTTCACGAGTAATTCCTTTTGTACTGCAGTACTAAGATGTGCCTCGCAAATTCATCAAAAGTGGATGGAAGTTTAGAATGGTCTATAGTTCAAGGACATTCAGGAGAGTTGTTTTTTCCTAGGGCTTGAATCCATTCTGTTCTCCAGACACTAACGTTTCATTTTCACGTGTCGATAAGTAAAGACCTTCACATGGTGATCTAAAAGACTTCATCAAATAATCTTATTATCTTGAAAAGATAATGCAGAGTAAAGGCCATTTTTGTATTAATAAATAGCTCAGGGAATGCCGTGGATGGGTGGCCGCAGATTTCACAATCGCTTTCACGATCGCAGATACAGAGAAAGTATTGTAATAGCACTCCATCGGCGGTGGTGATATCTAATCTGATATTTTATGTATCCATTTCTACTTTTCTTTCGTCTCACGTACACGTAGTATAGTAGAAATATCATTTTATAGCTATACGAAGAAGACTATGTAGAAAATATAGCTCAGGAGACAGTCGGTATGTAACACGTGTATGCATGAAAAATAAACAGTATCGGGATAAAACTGTTCCTCTGCAAAAGGACAATTTTTCAATCACAAATGACAAAATGATAATGAAAAAACTGACAAAAACGCGTCATAGTTCTCATGTACCTAGTTTATATTGCGTTTTCACAATTTTATTAATTCGGCGGTAACTGATTTCTTCAAACATTTTGCACCAATAGAACGATCTATTTTTAACTTACGAGATGCAATTTACCAATCGTGCTGCTAAAATAACTATTGGTGCTACAAATGGCACATATTTTCTCTTACTAGTTAGTTTTCTATTCGCTTCGGCGTCTAAAACCGGGAGAGGTGGCTCAGGGCATCAACTGATGTCACTGCAGTGCCTCTGAACTGGATGTCCTAAGTTCAAGTCCCAATGGTGCCAGGAGTTTCGACACTAGCTTGTCACCTAAGTGAAATTCAGTCGCTGTCTGGAGGAGAATTCTAGAGGCCGACTGCTCTGATCGGTAGTTTTCCGTGGTTTCTCCGTTCAACACCAGGCGAATGCCGGAAAAGCACCCAAACAAACGGGCCATGGACAGCTCGCGATCTTTACTTCTTCTTTTTCTTGTCCTATTCTCACCCCTTAGTTACGCGCACTTACACTAACATTCACGACACTACCACATATGCCGGGAGACCAACAGGGAGCTTAAGTGCTTCTCCCTGCTGGGGTATTGCCCCGCTTTTGGGAGATACCTCGATGAGGGGAAATCCAGCCAGCCCCGTAGGTCGGCGACTGATTTCGTCATCCAGTGGAGGAAGGTCAAGCCACTAACCGAGGAAACATCATGTGCTACACTTACGAGACTAAAAACCTTAGGAATCACTTACAATCAATCAATCATTGGCGTCTAAAAGACTACTAAAACCTCTCGCGGCACGTACCATGCCTCTGGAATGTGGCATTGACCTATCTTAATCCTGTTTGTATGTAGTACTCGTATGTACGTGGCGCGACAGCCCGTGAACGGGCTCAGGCCTACCGGCGACGTCCCTGCCTCGCGGCCATGTGTACTTGCGTACGGGTGTTGTCTTTCATTGAGGTCATGCATATATTTTGAAAATTTTAGTAGTGTTCGCGCCATATTGAGTGCAATTTTTGCAATTTTAAAAGAAATTGCAAAAATAAGATTTTCTCAAATATCGCTCCATTTTTTCTTTAAACATCTGGTGTAGATTGTGCTAAATGCACTCTATGAATTGACATAAACGCCATATTGCTCAATTCATTTGTTTATTGAAAAATTACAAAAAATTAATTTTTTTACTTGTCTCACACGTCGTTAATTTAGCAGCGATTTGTTCACATCAATATATTTATGAGTACATGTGCTTTATATATTGTCATATAAATCTTCTTGAAATTCAACCGTTTCTGTCAAAACTGGCTCAAAATTTCGCAGTTTCAAAAACCTTAAACGCCATTTTCTCAAAAACGGCTCTAAATATTTTCTTCAAACGTTAGAAAGAGTAAGGATAGTGCAATTGCACTCTTTAGTATGATGTAAAGTTCATTGCGGAGTATTTTTTGTTTTTTCAAAAATTACTCAAAAGTAATTTTTTGAAATAACTCTCACGCCGGGAATATGCACATTTCCAACAATTTGTAAACCCTATGGTATATGTGAGTTAGAGTGCTTCAAATGAAGTTTTTCGTAAACTCAAAAATTGTGTAAAAATGAGTCACAAATTTCAAATTTACAGTACTCTTAAGCGCCATTTTCTTAAAAATGGCTCCAAATTTTTCAAAGAAAATTGCCATTTAGAACTAGTTTTTATTGTTCTTTAATATCCTTAAAATAATATTTCCGTTCTACTATTAGGAAACCGAAAAATAATAAAATTTCAAAAAATGTAGTTTGGCCGGCGATAGACATGGTACGTGGCAAGTTCAAATACCCAGCCGGGACCAAAGGAAATAGAAAACTAATACGGGCATTCTGACGCACCACTAGTTTTACTTTTATGGAATATATTAAAGAAATAATGTTTTGCAAAAAAAAAAAAACACACACATTTTTTTTTCACATTTCCTCAGATTTCGATCCTCTAATAGTAGAATTAGACTATCACTACGTCATAGAACAGTAAAATATGCTGTAGTATGTAAATTTTCATTAACCAATTGGGAGTAGTTTTTGAGAAAATGTTGACGGTTTCTGAAAATCACAATTTTGAGCTCATTTTCATGGAAAACAATAAAGTTTTCGAAAAACTTCTTATGAAGTACGAGTAATTGGAAGCACTTGTACTTAAGAATGCAATAATATAGTATAAACTAATGGTGAAACAGAATGACACGGACTTTCTCGCATTAATTTTCTATTTTTACTTTCTCGTGCTTAAGGAGGAACTTCTAAAGAAGAAAGTGATGTAATGCTGTGCGTATTTTAAATACGTTCACAGGTTTTAAACATTTGCCAACTAGGAGATCATTGTCTGATAATTTGTTCAAAAAATCAGTGGTTTTAAAATGATACACCATTTCTTTGTGCTACACATATTGTTGATATCATTCTGTCAAGCCATAGTTAGCCCGAAGACAGAGGGTCAGGCCGGAAACGCGCAAGTTGGCAACACCGTGCGCGTAGCACGCTTCATTGAAAACGACAGATATGTTCTTATCAAGAGTTCTTACACTTCTCTCCGTGCACTGGATGCAATGGAAAGGTCCTCACTCCTAGAAAATCTTACTTTTGGTATTAACTCAAATTTGATGGATATAATAAATATATTCCTTTTTTGGGGTAGAAGTTAGAAAGTAGAAAAAGTTTTGAATTTTTGAAACTTTCGAAAAATCAGGGTTTTCAACGAAAATGAGACCTGTACCATTCTCATAAATGTCCTTCATACTATCAAAAAACAACATTTAATTAAAAAAAACAACTTTAAAGCTATCTTTTGTTTTGTTTTTAAAACGTCTCAAGGGCTTGATGAAAAGAAATAGCTAAAATTTGAAATGATCAAACTTTTATTCAGTTTTGTAATTTATTTTTAAAAAATGTATTACATAACTAGTATAAAAAGTACTACATAACTATTATTAAAGACGAGAAAGTAGGTACTATTTTATCACCACTAGTTTTTGGTTTGTGCTAGCTATTCGGACTTGCGACATACTCTTGCTAGCTGCCGTCTACCGCCAACCAAAATATTTTTTTTTGAAATTTTCTCAATTTGTCGTTTTTCTAATAGAGGAACTGAAATATTACTTTAAGAATATTAAAGAAGAGTAACACCTCGTCCTAAATGGTAATTTTCATTTAAATATTTGGAGTTGGTTTTATGAAAATGGTGTTTAACAATACTGGGAATAGAAAATTAGAAGTTATTTTTCACAGAAATTTTTGAGTTTCCGAAAAACTTCATTTGATATCATTCAAAGCACTTTAACTCACATATGCAATAGTGTTTTCAAATTGCCGAAATATTCATTTTAACGGCGTGAGAGATAATTCACAAAATACATTTGTGTAATTTTCGAAAAACAGGAATACCCCAAAGTGAATTTTATGTTATATTCAATTAGCATTATCGAAAAGCTTGAAGAAAAAAATTGGAACGTTTATTGAGAAACTGGCGTTTGAGCGTTTCTCAAAATGAGGAATATGGAGCTCATTTTCACAGAAATATCTTGAGTTTCCGAGAAACTTTAAGACATTGTTTAAAGCACACGAACACATAAATACAATAATATGAACACATCACTGCTAATGTAAATATAAACGATCTGAGATAGAAGACAAAAAAGTTAAATTTTTGTAATTTTTGAAAAAACCGATAAAGGATTGCCGATAAAGGATAATGCGAAAGTTAGAATAGTTTTGTTATTTATAACTATTTGAGTACTTGGTTCTATGAGATTTTCTAAACGCAGTGTATTGAATAATATTTTTTTTAGTAATATCGGTGAAAATGTCGAAAACATTAGATTTGTGGACCACGTTGAGTAAAGAAATTTTAAGTTTGATGGATTTAAGTTTGTGCTACCAAGAGGGTTTTTCTTATTCGTCGGTGGTGCCCCAGACCAGGTCTCCCATAAGTGGTTTTGTTCAATTTTCAAAACAAAAATAAAATAAAATAAAATAAAAAATAAAAAAACACCCAACAAACGGTAAAAGCGAAAGAGTGGTGTAGTTTATTACAATAAAAAATGTTGTTCGTATTGTTAGTAGAGATCAATGCAAATTGTTAAATAGTTGAGTATTTATTAGGATATACTCGTATGTGGTTCCTTCCGTGTGTTTTCCGATATTTAGTGTAATGAATTAGAGCAAAACTTGCTCAATGCGGAACATGTGTAGCGCGGAAATCTGTCTAATGTGAACATAAATCGCGGTCCAGACAAATATAAACTCTTCAGTATTACGTTGCATAAAGCAGAATCTTGTTTAATACGAAAAAAATTTGCATTGTGCAAGTTTTGGGTATTATAGGATTCAAAAATGTAAAAACAATACTGTTGTGCGCCAGCCTGGGTAACACATATGTGGTTTAGTTCAATTTTCGAAAAATAGCGGCGTGAACAAAAAAAAATCAGTAATTATGTAGTTTATTAGAATAATGTTTGACTCTGATTGTTGGTAAAGGTCAATACGTACTGTTAATTAGTTTATTGGCAGCACAGAAATAGCACAAAATTCTGGGTGTAGGGAAAATGTGGTTTTTGAAAATGGCTTTGCCAGCTTCACGGACGTGAATTCAGGTGCTGTCTAGAAGAGAACTCTAGTGGCCGACTGCTCTGATATGTAGTTTTCTGTGGTTTCTCCGATACCCTGTAAAAACGGGTCACAGACCGTGCGCGATCTTTCCTTCCTCTTGACCTATCCTCAGTCCTTACACACACACACACACACACACACACACACTTACATGCCCTACATTATCACACATGCCGCGAGACCAGTCGGGAGTTTAGAACTTGTCCCGGCTGGGGCGGTGCTCCGCTGGTGGGAGATACCTGGTTGAGGAAAAACCCACCAGCCGCCCGGTAGGTCAGCAGTGGACCAGCAATTAATTATTAATTGCACATTCACACTAATTAGTTGACGTGTTAATCGATATTGAAAAATATTTCGTTTCCTGAGGAACACCCAAATTTCATTCAAAAATGTTTTCCAGATCTTTGCACTGTACTTGTATTGCTTTGCTGTTTTCTTCGATGCGTTCTCCGACAATTTCGCTTCACTGAAACGAAAGAATAGAATATGATTGATATTTAAATTTGGTAAAGGATTATAAGAATTTTATTTTACAGTACTTAAATACATATGAAATATAATACCTAATTGTACTTCATATTTTTGGTTTTGAATATACCTCTGATTCATAACTTAAAGCCATGAAGACTAAAACGTAATATTGTGAAATATATTCATTTTTGGAAAGTATAGTCTATTATAATGCGCTGCTGGTAGGTCCTGGCACATTCGCGGGCTGTCGCGCCAAGTACAGACAATCAATTAGAATAAAACGTGAATTTATAAATGAAATTCACGTCACTTTGTAATCTCAATCGCAACTTTTTAATTATGTTTTAATTATGTGTTTAAATTCACATCCCGCGATATCTCTCATCATATTCCCAATATTTCTTTTCTTCTAGCTCAAACTCGCTCACTCACTTTTGTACATAAACAGTTCTTACACGTATCTTATTACGAAGAATTATGTGGGTTTTGCCATGCTTCTTCGAACATTCCATGCGAACAGCCATGTAGAATTTCTCAGGCTCATCAACATGCGCAAAGTGACTCCGCGACGTTCTTATGCAACATTGGGTTGGATTGATCTTCCTGAAACGACCATGGTTGTCCACGCAATTGACGTCAAGGTTGTCCAGGATTTTTCTTGTGTATGTGATATGTATACCCTTAACTACTAATTAAAATAATTTTTTTAACACGTCGTGCGCGAAACGCGCTTTTCGTGCTTGTTTTCCATGTACGAAACAGCTAATTTTTTCACCGAGTGCGAAACAACGCGAAGCGTGTGCGAAACATCTGTAACGATTCGCAATTGTCTTTCATCTTGACAACGACTTGGTTTATTATTTACTGGACATACAAACAATAGTGTTACTGACTGGAAATTATTTGATTTTGTACGAATAAGACATTTCTAGTTACTTGACACTAAATTTATATTCCTTTACTAGACGTTTCGCGCATGGCGTGTTCAAAAATAGAATACGCAACACGGGCGCGAGGTGATTTCCGCACTCGTCTCTTTGTCGCCCTCGTTGCGCTCGGACGACAAACCGAACTCGTGCGTGACCTGTCACCTGTTTGGCGCCCTTGTTACGTAAACTATTACCTCTTCTTAACTGACAATTTTCGAAATATTTAGTTCAGCAGGTTCCTTTGTTAAAATTGAGATACTCGGGATGTGCATATTACTATTATAAAAATAAATTTAGAAGAAAATTTGGCAAAAATAATGAGTTATGTTGATTATTAGACCATTAGACTTAACCAGTAGCGTTCCAAGAGCGCATACCATCTCGCATTATTTGCAACGGCCCGCAATATTACAACACTACAACAAACTGTAACCTGAGAATTGTTTTAATCATATTAATTTTAAAGCAGAAATGACGGGAGAACTACTCGTTTTTTTTAAATAATTGTGCATGACCTTCTTGTTAAAGCGCTGGTTTTTAGAACAGATTTTGTTTAATGCAAAACTTACTATCTTCAACTTGTAGTTTTGATGCGTTACTGTTTTTCAATTTGCGAAAATACGGAGAGTTTGCAGCAAATGGGACCAGCATAATATTTTTTAACGTCCTGTGATACATACGAGAAGATAATTTACCTCTGTAGATGCAGTAAGTAACTCAAAAAAGGTTGTTAGTTGCGTAAGAAAACAAACAAAAAAACAACAAGTTTTTAAAGTAATTTTATTTAAACTTCTGGATGGTTACGCTAAACAATGGTGATTAATTCCCCAGCAGGAGACCGAGACGCCTCGATTGATGGACGAGAGGGCGTCTAACCGTGAATGACGGACAGTGGACAGATAGACAGGCAGTCAGACGGACAGACGGGCAGCCGGGCGGACGGAGATAACTCGATTACAATATAAGGTTTAAAGGCAGAGTTAATTGCTTAACAATAAATATGTTCTATACACTATTCAGCTAATAGTGAAAAGACATCAGAATGTAATCAAGTATACCATGTATAATAAGTGAGAAGAATTTACCACCGGGCTTAATGTCCAAAGCAAATTAAATAAATTATCTGTAACATAACCTCAGCATTGCAACACAAGTAAAAACAATGCACTGTTCTACAATTTGAAGCTATCGTGTAATGTACGGTCCCTTTTTGTCGTCGGTTGAAGCCTTCCATTTGTTATGCAAAGAGGTTGCAGCGAAACAAAACCCGTTGGCACATTGCTAGCCTTTCGCCATCGCAGGGTCAAGGCGCCAAACGTCAGCTGAATGCGAAGTTGGGAGATAATGCGCTTCTCAAACTGAAGCGTAAGCGTTTGTGAGTTCTGTCGGCATTTTTGTCTTAATTTGGCTGCACTGATTACTTATCTGCGCATATTTCGTTGCTTCCTGCAGTAATATTTCAGTCTTCGTGAATCACTGTGGTCATGATTTATTATTCTTTGAGGATCTGATTGGAAAAGAAACTACTTTTCAAGTATTTTTTTCCTATTGGCCTTCGACATTGGAATGGTGAAACGTAACCCTTAGGTAAGAATAACCTTCCTGAAGTTGTGATTAATCGTACACTTTCCTCTTAAATAACTTAGTGTGCTCTAACCAAACGCTGCTTCGAAGTTTCAAGCTGTGTGTCTATAATTTTTTTTGTGTTCCAGGTGATACTTAAGAAACGGTTGTGTTTTGTTGTGTCCATCTTTTACTCTCATGGTACGTTCTAGGAAGCGCCATCTATAATGCAACAGGTCAGCTGAAATCTATTATATACGAAGTCATATTGTGCCTCAAATAAAATTTGAGGGTTGGCACATCTTCGCCGACCCATACAGGCTACCCAACTCTACTTTGAAACATGACTCCAATTTGCTCGTACCTTTTAACCACAGTGCGATGCGGATGGGTTTTCACGAACCGACTTGGTCACTTTTCCGGCCACTGGGCATCAGAAACAACATTCAGATTAGGTTTGGGGGGTAGGTTTTGCACTTCGTTGCTGAGATATTTGTTTTCACTCTGTGTTCATTACCTCACAAAAAGTTGTGACAGTTTTAATTTTACTTTCTTCGAATTTTGAGTACTCTTGTTTTATATTTCCCCCGCACGAACAAATGAATAATACAACAGCAATGGAATCAAATAATAAAATCTTGAAACCAAAGACATTTCTGTGCAGGGCCGCACCATAATAATTTGCGCCCTTGTACAATTTTTGTTTCCTGTCCCCGTTTTCTGATATGAATATTGTTACATAGATTTTATTCCGCTTATACAGACTTTTGACTGTGAAGTCGATCGGCAACATCACAGTTGCCGCATGAGTAAGAAAAGTAACCGATATAATATTATCCGAAACTAATGAATCCTTGAATATTATATTACTTATACTTAATTAGGTGTTTATTTTTTCGGGCCCTAATTTAACTCTAAAAGAGAGTTTTTGTACTTGTGAATAAAAGAGGAAACTTTTTCGTTTAAAATTTAAAAAAATATGTAAAAATATTGCATATATTAAATAGTGGTGCCACAGAATGGCACAGACCTTCTCGTACTAGTTTTCTATTTCCTTTGGTCTCGGCTAGCTATTCGGACTTGCCACATACTCTCGCCAGCTGTCATCTATCACTGCCCAAAGTACATATTTTTGAAATTTTCTGAAGTTTTCGGTTTCCTATTAGTTAAACGGAAATATTATTTTAAGAACATTAAAGAACAATAAAACCATCGTCTTAAATGACAATTTTCTTTGAAAAATTTGGAGCCATTTTAAACAAAATAACGTTTAAGCGCTACTGTAAATTCAAAATTTGAAGCTCTTTTACCCAGAAAATTTTTGAGTTTGCGAAAAACCATATTAGAAGTCATTTGAAGCGCTTAACCTCAAAAATTCCATTGTGTACATTTTCCTGGAAATGATCAAATTAACAGCGTGGGAGATCTTTCAAAAAACATACATTTGTGTAATTTTTGAAAAAACAAAAAAAACGAACTTTACGCCATACTTAAGAATGCAATTAGCACTATCCGTTAAAAAATTTTGAGGGAAAAAATTGGAGACATGAGAAAATGGCGTTTGAGCGTTTTTGAAAATGCGAAATATTGAACTAGTTTTGACAGAAATCGATTGAGTTTTCGAGAAGTTTTATATGACATTTAAAGCACATGTACTCATAAATATAATAATGTTAACAAATTGCCGCTTATGTAAATAGTATTAACGTCAGAGACAAGTCAAAAAATTTACATTTTGTAATTAAAAAAAAAGAGTATAGCAATATGGCGTTTATGTCATCTTATAGAGTGCATGTATTACAATTCTTACCAAACGTTTAAAGAAAAATTTGGTGCCTTTTTGAGAAAATCGTGTTTTTGTAATGTTTTGAAATTGCACAAATTGCAAGCAATATTGCGCGAAAACTACTAAAATGTTTTAAAAAATGTACACGACATTAATGAAAGAACAAATTATGGACAACAAATTTTATTTGAAGGGGAAATCTTCATAGTTAATTTTGTTGTTGTAGGATGCCCCGAAAAAATTCAAACTTTTGAAATTTCTAAAATTAAAAGTTAATCGTGAAAATCGAACCAACTTCATATTTATAAGTGTATTGTGCTCTATATTTACAAGAAATTCCAAGAAAAAATGTTGAGGATTTTTTGAGAAAATTTTGAAAATGACGCAGGAGCTTCATGTAAAGTATCCCCAAAAACTAATGCATGATTTTCAAAATCGCAGAGATTCGATATAGACCAAATGGATAGGGGTTTCTTGAATTTAGAAAATAAATCCTATGAATGGTTTAGACGCTAGTGTTGTTCACATACACCAGACAGATAGACGGATAGACGCAAAAAAAAAAAACAATTTTTCAATTTCAAGGGACCCCAAAACGTGTATTTCCGTTGAAATCTGGAAATCGATTTTCCGCAGCATTTCACAACTTTCCATATACTACGTATATTACTCTGTATATGCGTATACGGGAAAGCAAAAACCTGTTTTTGCCGCCCTTTTACAAATACCGCTCTTGTGCAGTGCCCCGCTTGCACTACGGTTGATGCAGCCGTGCTCTGCAAATACATTGAATACTTCCATTTGGCATTACACTCTGAAATGTCCTTATTCTACGACATCTGTGCGCAACAAAAAATCGCTATTGAGAGTTCTCTCAAATACTGCAAAGCAGAATTCAAGAAAATGATTCAGCAATTTGGAACACAAACTGTCAATGAGGGATGATCCACAAAATAAAGGTAAACATCTGACATAAGTCTATCAATAAATTTCAAATACCACTTCCAAACCTGATTTTTTTCTTTGCCGCTGGAAAATCTCTATAAATGATTCTGTACTCATAAAGTGATCCCAAACGATGTTTGTGAAGTAAAGTTTCTGATGAGGCATACTTTTCGAGAAAAGCTTCAACCCATTTGTGTACATTGGGTCCAAGTAGTAAGAATCAGAATACATAAGAAAACTGCTACTAGTACATCACAAAATACTTTTCAAAAGGCTTTATCACTTTTATTTCATACACACGAATAATGGCTAAGAAATGTCCATTAAAACTGCATACAAAGTGAAGCGGAAGAAACCTTTTAAAACAGTGACATTTTATTTGGAAAATTAAGCAATAATTTCCAAGAGGGTATATACGAGGGTATATACGTCGAAGTTAAAATGATTTTAAGAATTATAAAAAAAATATTACAAGAGAGTACTCTACTGAAAAAAAAGGAAAAAAAAGCCTCGTGGCTACCTTGGTGAGCGTGCTAGCTTTCCACTACGCGGCCCCAGATTCGATTCTCGGTGAGCCAAGATTATAGTGTGCGTTTTCCTTGCAATCTTCCAGTATATGTTGCTATGTGACGTTGAGAAAATTACCTTCTCAGGTGAGAAGACAGGAATACGGCGTGGGGATGTCTACGTGCTAACCACACGTACCCCCTTAAGCCAGGGTCGCGAGGCAGGGACGTGGCCGGTAGGCCTGAGCCCGTTCATGGGCTGTCGCGCCAAGTACATACTTACATACATACATACATACATACATACATACTCTATTGAGAAAAGAGACAGTAAAGAGAACTTGTATTTCTTCTAAAAGGGAGCTTGTAATCTTAAAAGAGTAGGTGTGATAATTCCAACTTCGCAACCGCATTCACGTAAACCGCACTACTGAGTCACGTGGACTTCCCGCGTGATTTACTTCCTTTGTATACGCGGGACTCTTATCGTTGTGGAAGGGCGTGGCGACGACCTCTTTCCGTTTCCCGCATATCCTCCAAAAAAAGGATGAATGAGGGATTTTTCGAGGATGTGGATCTGATTACTTCATTTTATTCTTATTAGAAACCGTACTTTCCTGTGTAACTGCCATTAGTTTCCTGGTGGCTCAGTAAGAGCATTGTCTTCTTGTTGCAGCGTTGCTGACCGGGAGTTCCTAGCATTTTCGTCACTGCCTAAATACGTAGTCGAATTCAACAATGCCCGGAATAATATTCTAGCGGCGGCTGCTCAGATCGGTGGTTTTATGCGGTTTCTCTTTTCAATACCAAGTGAATGCCGGAGCAGTCTCCTTACAAACGGGCCACGGACCGCGCACGATATTTCCTCGCTCGTTCTTGTCCGCTCCTCTCTAGTAGCACACATGCAGAACTTACACTTACATGCGTTAGGCAACTACGACACTGTCGGGAGATCAGGCGTGAGATCAGAGCTTGTCTCGGCTGGGGTGGTGCCCCTCTGCGAAAGATACTGGAAGGTTGGACAACAACAATCCGACATGTAGGTCGGCGCCGGGTCTCACGTTCCAGAACGCGAGAATGCCATCTCTCCAGGGTATAACATGCACTACTTTTACGTGAATAGTGACCATAGCAGTTGACGCGACTGATTAGTAGATATTTATAAAAACTCTTATTTATATAATAATAAAATTCTAAAGAATAGTTATAATAATAAAATCCAAGGGTTTGAAAATCGAGATCTGTCAAATGAGGAGCGCAAAAACCAAGGTCGTACCAATAATTATCGAAGCTCTGGGATTTGTTCTGCAAAATGTAAGAACTTGTCCAAACTCCCAGGTCATTCGAAAGACCGGGAAGTGCAGGGCATCGGCATCTCTTTGTTGGGATCAGCTTATACTTTGCGCTATTGTTGCTACTATGTATTATAGAAGCAACCACAGTCCCTAGATACGTTCCTTAGGAAGTTAGTTGCATTGTGGGCCAGATTTTATACTTGAACGGTATCTAACATCTTCAGTTGTGAATTTAGGGGTTAATAATAATAATAATAATAATAATAATAATAATAATAATAATAATAATAATAATAATAATAATTATTATTATTATTATTATTATTATTATTATTATTATTATAGGGTGATTCTGTAAGTTTTGGCAACTAAATTATATCAGCCAATCGAACCGAAGGGATAGAAATTCGCTAGGAGTATGCGATTGTACATTTATGGAATGTCGTTTCCCAAGATTCTAAGCAATTTAACTTTTTCATGCTAAACTCTCACCAACACACAGAGCAATGATTCGGCGGTGACATATCGTACGGTGTCAGAGTTGACGGATATCTTGAACAAAAATTTCTGTTATTTCAAAATATGCAGTCAAACCTCGCTTTTATGTGCTACTATTACCTTCGATTCTGTTTTCCATCACAGTTTTTGTCGACATTTTACCTCCATTTTCGTACAATTGAAAATAGTCCGCACCAACTTCGTCCGCCTATTCACACCCACCGTCACTTAATTCTCGGAACCGAGTGCCTTCATAAAACATTCGTTCGTTCTCATTCATCGGTGACTCAGTCCTTTGTTTCTCGTGGAGTGGGCATTACCAGAGCCTCTTCCTTGAAAAAGCGGACTTGGCATTACCCCGTCTGTTCATGTGCGACTCTTCGTCTTCGTAATAATCCGTTGCTTTTGAGGCTTCGTTTATTGTGTGCGACTGTAATGTAGGGCAAACAAAGGGGTTAAGGAGCCAAAGAAAGTTTTTGAGTGTCAGCGCTTTGTGGAGAAGGCGAGAAATACATTGAAATCAAGACATCGTAGAAAAGTATGGAAAGGTGGCACATCACATACTTTCTCACACCCTCATCACTTAAGTTGAATTTCATGGATATTTTAGAGTACGTGCCTAACGCGTCACTTCAGCAACCGAGAGCCACTTTTGTAGCTTCAATTTTAGAACATAAGCTGTGAAAATAAGCATGTAATGCTAACATAATGCAGATTCATTAAATGAAATCAAGTACTTAATTGAAATGTTTTGTGTAACCATACTATTCAAAATCAATGAAATAACCAACAACTACAGAATTTACTTTTGAACATTAACATTGAAAACACAACTTGTAACATTATCAAACGAAACTCCTGGAACTGAAACTGAGATTGTTACCCCTACTGCAACTGAGCCTCCAGCAGATGTTTTGACCGCTTCACCTTCTTCTGTTTCTTTTGCCTTGGCACTAGTGTTACTTCATTACGAAGAATCATTCAGGAAATTTTGTTTTTATTCGATATAGAAAAAGCAGCTCAGCTTCGCCCCGCCTGGACTTCCTATCTATCTCGCTTGACAAAGTACCACTTCAAAGCCTTGGTACATAAAGTACTTTGTTCTTATATCAGCGTATCTGGAACAGATTAACTGAATTTACATTATTTCTTCTCAGAATTATGTCTTCGGTTTTCTTACATTCAGTTTTCGTCAGACTTTTCCAAACTCATTAATCATGAAAACACAGACTTCACGACATCACACAACCCATGTCTTTTGAATGATCGATCCTCATTAATAATAATAATAATAATAATAATAATAATAATAATAATTGGATGTTTAAGAAAGTCATTTTAATATCTGGTAATTCTTTGGAAGAGTTGAGGACATATATGAAAGAACAAGAAAATTGACGCACAAATAATTGTCATTTTGCATCATGCATTTCTTAAAATTGTCTCTCTATTTTCTAAACTTTGTTCACCTAACCCAAAAAACTACAAATTTTTAGATGTATCAAACAACTTGTCTAGAACCGCGGCGAGAACGAGTACACTGACAGAATTTCAAGTAAAATGTACTCGTAATATAATATTTGAAAGAAGCAATTTTACGTTCAACGTTCAAAAAAAAAAAAAAGAAAAAAAACCTTCAGAATTTCATGTTCTGTCTCACAACAAAGCTCATCTCGTCTCCACAAATTGGCAGGCAATCCCTGCGTGGAATATTGCGATGAGACAATGCGATGCGTCAGCGGCCAGTGAATGTGCATCACGCGCGCGAGCAGTGTGCAGCGGCGAGCCGCTTCCTGGCCGATTACGCAGGCGGTCGTGCGCCAACAAAACGAGAAAGCATCTGCAGAACGCACGCAGCCTGGCATTTGCACGATATTGAGTACAATGTTACAGCAGACACGATAATATCCACGCCAGACATTAGTTGCTTTCGCGTTCTCGAATAACATTGAAGCAAACAGATAAGAAAAACCTTTTTGGACCATATCATTTGAATAGTAACAACCTTCCCGGCGCTTAAAAATTAATTTGAACAACCCATAGTTCAAAAGTAATTTTACATGACTTTATTTATAAGATCTAATTTTGAAAAATAAATGTCTTTAAAAAATCTGTTTCCAATATTGTTGTAGGAAGACGCCGGAAATATTTTTAAATTTGCAATTCTCGAAAATTAACAGACTACAATTACAATTGCAGCTGCGTCAGTTTTTTAACCGCACTTTGCCTTACACCAGAAAAAAATAAAGAAAAAACTTGGGACTGTTTATGAGAAAACGATGTTTTTAAAATAGCCATATTTTTACGCAAAATTATTCATCAATCAAAATCATTATTCATTAATCAAAAACTATTCAAATTTTGAAGAATTGTACATATTTAAAAATCTAATTACGAAGAACAGATTTCATAAAGTTCGCGGATGACAGTGTTGTGCAGAACAAACGAAGATGTAGATCTGCGTAGAGAAACTTTACAAAAATCATTTGATGCATTTATAAATTGGTCTTCAAAATTGCAAATAAAAATAAACCCTACTAAATCACAACACAAGATATTTACGATTTGAAGTCCTAAAATGCCCAATCCACTTTAATTTAAAAATTTAAATTTAAAATGGATTAAAAAAGGTCAACCAGTGAGATATTTAGTAGTAGCTCTAGATCAAAAACGAACGTGCAAATATTATATTGAATAAATAGCCAATGAAAATACGTGAAAACAACAAAACTATAACCACTCATAAATAGCTACTCTAGGCTAAGCATGGAATGTGGGATAACTAATTCAATTCAATTATTGGGCAATATCTTACTAATGTTTGCCCTATCTGGGTTGAAGCCGCAAAAGTACCGTAGAAAAAAGTCGAATAATTGAAAATAAATTTTTAAGATGAATAATTAAAGCCCCATGGTATGTGTCAAGAAGGCAAATTAGAAACAAACTGAAAGTAGAAAACTTGAATACTCACATTAGTAAAATACTTCCAAAATTTACCAAAGGCGGATTGTGTTAAAAGCTTTTATCTATGACGTTCAGCAGAGGACATTAAAATTATTTCAAGATACCCCAAGGATAAACTACGCCCACCTTAGATAAACGCTTCAATAACAATGAAAATTGGATGTAAAGGATTATTAAACACAAATATAACATTAAATTAGTAGTGCTACAGAATGGCACAGGTTTCCCATGTTAGTTTTCTATTTCCTTTGGTCTCGGCTAGATATTCGGACTTGCCACATATACTTGCCAGCTGACATCTATTGACGCTCGAAGTATATTTTTTTACATACTACTTATAGGAACACAGTTTATCAACACTTTATGTACCAAGGATTCATTACAATAGTTTTTTAAACAAAATATTCCACGTTTCGCTGGAGCATTACAATACTTCTCTTTACTACGTAAGTACGTAGTAAGCGAGAAAGTAAACGGTGAAGTTAGGTCATGGCAGTCTTCCACGTACTATTTCGTTTCCCACTCATACTTTGCAGTACCGATTGCATAACGATTTCTACTTTGTCACGTAAGTTTTCCAAGTCGTAATTACTTTGACACCATTCATTTACACAGCAAGTATGCTAAGTTACTTTTCATAACTAAAATCACTCTCAGTTTTTTCAAAATTAATTAACTTTCCCAAAAAATGTTAAAAAAACAAAATATTTATAGCACATATCAATTAACACATTGTTTTAATTTAGTTCCGTGTAATATTGACCATGAAACAGTTTACCATCGTTTCAGAATTTTTTAACTCCTTCATCAAGGCTAGAGTACAAAAACAAGGCATAAAAATGTCTAACTACAAATTAACAATTATGGTTTGTTAATTTGGAGTTAGATGTCTTCATGAATTTGTTTTTATTTTTGTACTCTGGCTCTACTGAAGGAATTTAAAAAATTCCGAAACGTTGGCAAAGTAATTGTTTCATGATCCAGATTGACCAATTCCGCGAACTGCATTCCTTATTTTATGGTTGGTTGTGAATTCTACAATGTTTAACATTTATATTGGCGAAAGAGTATTTAAAAATAATTTATTTCAAATTTGTGCAACTTTTCGATCTCATAAAAGTAGAATGAAATTATAACTGAAAGAATACCATAGAAAACCTGGTTCTTTATGCAAATTTTATTGACAAACTTGGAACTGCATTAGAGAAACGACGTTTGCGTTTTCTAAAAGTGCCTGTTAATAAAATATTCCTGTTAAGGTAAAAAATTAAATTTCCTGTTAAGGTTTTCAGTATATTTTGGAATATAATTGAGATTAACTAGATGATAACTGGCTACTGCGAAAAAAATCTTTAAATATACCTTTATCATTCACTGTAATGATCCCGCGATATACGATAAACTTACAAGCGTCTATTGTAGTAGATAAAGCGTGCTAAAACAGATAAGACAGATGTAACAGATAAAGCATTCATGTCTAAATTGCTAACCCCTCAGCGATTTATCTTCATAAAATGTAAACTCTATGCATTGCAGAAGTTCTGCATGCATGTCTGATCATGAACACGAACAACCAATTTCACATTTACAAAACGTTTCCAACAAATGCACATGAAGTAGTCACTATGTACTTTTAATAAGTATTAAACCATAAGGACAAATACAGCTGCACTATACTACTAGCTGAATGGGACGTCGCCGACTCTTTAAATCGTTTTAAAAATATGTTCGTAAGTTAAAAATTACTTATCCTATGCAAATTTTAAATAAAAATAAACTTTAAACATACAGTTGTCTGATTATTTCGTCCTATTGAGTAGTACGTAAAAAATAATATATTAAAATTAAATAATAAAAAATACAAAAAATGTGTGGTTGCAACTCTTCTTGGTGGAGCTGTTTTCGAGCTACGGTCCGAAATAGATGCATTGTTTTTTTATTCCCAGCAAACTTCCCCTGCAGTGTATCAAAGCGTAATGATGCTATTGGAATGTATTAAAAAGTACAGTGGAAATTTTATTATTAGTAGGTATTAAAAATATTGTGAAAAGCATTAATTTTTCAAGAAACATTTAATACTCTTTGATATATTTCCTGACCCTTTTCATAATATCCGCCAAAAGTGAAATAATGTACACTTACATTTGGCTCTAACATAAGGGGTAGAAAAGGCGGTTAGCGATAATTTTTGCAAACTTTCTTGCAGGCAGTAACTTTTGCTTTGAAGGTCATGTGCACAAAATTTCATTAAGATCGGAATTAAATTGTGGATTTGTATAAAAAAACATACTTTTTACATTAAAAAATAATGTTAAAAAATGTAGTCTACGTTGTACCCGACAAGACATTCTCTACATTTCAATGAAAACAGCATTGAAATCTGTTGAGCTGTAACAGATATTATCCTGGACAAAGAGAAAAAAATGTAAAAACAATTGAATTTTTTTTATATGTTGAAAACAATTACATGCAAAATAAGCATATAAGTATAAAAAAATTATTTTGAAATCATAGACACCCCAACTTTATTTATATAGATTATGAGTTCTGCCACGTGTTCGATCGTGCATAAAACTATGAGGAAACTATGAGTCCTAGGCTCTTACAGTTAGTTTTCGAGCCCCCCTTCCCCATCAACGGATCCTAAACAGTATGATTCTTAGACTGTCAACTATAAAATGATCCTTTTCTGAACCTTCTTTTACATTTTGGGGTCTTTGTAACTTCTGGCCACCCCTTCTCAATGGATCGGGTGATTTAGAGATTTGCACACTCAAATTCTATGATTAATTCAATTGACTTCATTTTTTTCTTCTGTGCATTCAATTGGAGGGATTTAAGTATCTTATTTTGGTAATAAACACTTAGAAATATTAAAAGTTTTACCCACGTAATGAATAATGTTTACATAATGAAACGCTTATTTCCGAACTTGTTGGTACATGCACGGAGTACTAGATCACATGTAAGCTCAATTCGGGCGAGCCTGCACGAAATGTGATTGTCACACGAGTCCGGCTACTGCTTCGAATTATATAATGAACCAGTATCTATTACTTTTTTAACGTAAAATCACATTAATCGCAGAAACAGACATGAAATATAACAATATAAATTCTTAGCACCGTTTGCTCTTTAAAAAAGAAAAACACTAGCAAAGAAGCATGACATTGCTATTTAGTGAGACTCGTCGTCAGTGACCTGTAAAGCTATTGCTTTTGAATGAAAATCTTTCGTCACCCGAAAAGATACGGATCCAGGTGTAGTTGCTGACCACGAAGAGTACTGTTCTGCCAGGAGCCTGGAAAGTGTCACAATCAATTCTGTTTCATGGACAGAATCGGATTGAGACACTGTAACCCCTTAGGGTACGAATTATTAAAGAAACTACCATAAGACTCTGAGTAATACCGAATTAGACATATGCACCTTCACAAACTGTTTTGACTTTTTACAGTTTTATATTTGCATATTTCTTCCAATTTCTGGAAATGTGAATCATCATTGTCGAATGTTTTTACAAAACCCCAAGAAGTATTTAAAAACATTAAATTCGTAATTTTCTGGGACTTAGTTTTTCTGTTTCTCTCGCTTTGTCGGGTCCCTAATTATTTGAGACCTTTGGACTACAGGCACTAGCCCATGCTTTAGTCCTCTCGTGCTTTCGGTTCGGAGTTTCCGTCTACCGCGACTAAGGTTAAGATTACTTCTGTCTCAATCAGCAACAACATAAATGAAATGTATCAGTCGATCTCGGAAGCAATGATAGATTATAAGGAAGGAGAAGCATGCCCCCCACGTACTGTGTGATGCAATTTATCACTAATTTTTATTATTGAACTTTTCTGTTATTCATAAATATTACAAACGGAACTGTTGTGCATTGTTTAATTTCCAGTATATTTTCTACTACTATTTGGATATTCCTCCAGTGTAACTGATTTCTAGTCTGTAAGAAATTTTAAAATGTTCATATTTTTTGTAATAATCAAATTTTCATTCTGTAGTTCTCAGAGCTATCTATGTTCACGATAATACGTGGAACACTTGCCACTAATCGAGCAAAGAAAACAGGCGTCTGATATGAGTTTCCTCTTCAAGTTTCACTGCCTACGCTTTCGCAGTTTCCTCATATTTCAAAAATTTACTTTTTAAAAAGTTTATTCGCTTTCAGGTGTTTAATCTTTTCGCAAGAGGTTAGAATTTAATCACAATAGAGTTCAAGAAAAAGTGTTTCATAGAGAAAATCATCACTGGCTAAGAATAATTCGCAGGAATGAGACCAGTGCGAGTAAAGGAGGGTCAAAAAACTGTCTACGTAGTTTTGTACGGACGCGTATTGTTTTGGTGATTACTTCTCTAATTGGAAGTGGAGAGCTTTTGGAATTGAAGAGATTTTGTGATACAACTGATTGATTGATTGTTTGGTGTGAGTAGGGATGGGGTTTATATCAAACTCGTGATGAAGATCATTGGGTATGAATCAGGGTTCTTTGGTAATTGCCCTTAAGAAACGTTTTGGAGGGTCTGAAGTCTTTGGACGTCAGATTTGGCTATTGAACCCCAGATTGGGCTTGCATAAGTGTGCATGGTTCTGAACATAGCTTCGTAGAGGTGGATACCGATATGAATTTGGACAGAAACGGAATTTTGGCAGAAAATCGACGTACAATTGGGAAGATTTGGTGAGTTCTTTGTGTAGACAGGGCAAGCCTATGGTGGATGTGAGGTGTCCAGGTAAGACAGCAATCAAAGATGTCTTTGAGGATTCTCTCAAACATTTATAAATATCTGAACTGAATAAGTAATTATCAGAAATTTAGTTCAAAGTGCAAAAGGGATTACCAACCCCCAGCATATATTTAGTGAATGAAATTATATAATTTTAAATGACAAGATACTTTGTTTGCAGACTTTGGAACTTTCTATTATAAAGTATTATTTCTGTACCTCCGTAAATACGAAATAACTAAAAATGCCTACCATTTACACCAGGAATGTTTCTAAATCTGATGTAACTTTATTTCCCCAATCATTTCGTAACAAACCGTAATACAAGAGATAGATCATTCGGTTTTCTCTTTCAAACTGCGAGGACATACGGAGACTGCTGATTAGCGTGACTCGTGTGGCAAACGTCAATTTAGCTGCAAGTGCTAGGAGAGTCTGATCCCGCCCAGACGGCCTGGCGGAGAAATCCGCCTCCTGGGCGCCGGGGGGTTGCAATGCTCGGTGGAGAAACTCGGCTCGGCTCGCGCTGTAGCCCGGCTACGAGCAAATTGCACGCGATGGAGCGGAGAGTTCTCGCCTGACGGCGCGTCGTGGAGCGGAGGCGTAGGTGGCAACAGTAGAAAGTGTAGAAACGCCCTTCCGTTGCCCGCCTGTGCTGTTCCTGCGCGAGGGCGAGATGGCTGCGCGCAAGCATTCGGAAGCAATGAGTCAGCGCCTTCGCCAGTCGAATTGCGAATCGACTGCAGCTCGTTCGGTGTGGGTGTGAGGTAATGAGGAACAGAATGCAAGCACTTGCAGTGCAGGTGTTGCCCACCCTTGGGGCAATGGGGTATCATTGCCGTTGACTCTGCAGCGTCGCTGACCAAGAGATGCTATTCTCCGATTTAAGCAAGAGCGATGATGTTTCGTCAGTTGGAACGTGGTTTTCCAATCCAGAACTTCCGTAATTTTAGAAATCGAAGGTCCCGATTCGATAAACGCGCCCCAGCAGATCAAGTGTCAATTCGCCCTTCAAATCTTTAAATTCTGGGACGGATCCAGAGACGAATTTTGGGAGGGGCTATTGAAAACGATTGCGGCAAATATGTCATATTACATATTTTGTAAATTATCACAGACTACACTCAGCTCATGCTGCGATACTGTGATTTTGTTCGTTTTAATGATAATCAGATAATACGTTTACTTAAAACTCTCATGACAAGTTGAAATTATTAGTTACTGAAACATTTTAGGGGGAGGGGGATTTCCCTCATTTCCCTCCTCGTGGATCCGCGTGTGTTAAATCGTATAATAGAGTTCGAAGAGGCCGAGTTTTCGACACTAGCTAGATAGCTAGGGCGAATTCAGCAACTGCCTGAAGTAGAATTCTAGCGGCGAGCTGCTCTTGACAGTAATCTTCCGTAGTTTCTGCGATCAATACTGAAGAAGTACCGTAACAGACGGGCAACAGACCGCGCCCCATCTTTACTTCATCCTTGCCTTCCCTTGTAAGGAGAGTCCCTTATACATACAATTACACTTACATGCTCTATAACACCCAAACATGTCGGGAGACTAGACCCGGTTGGGGCGGTTTCCCGGTGGCGGAGGTACCTGGAATGGGGACAACACTGCAAGACGAAGTGTAGATCGGCACCGGATATCACGCCCTAGCGGAGGAGAAAACCCGCTACCTCCCGCGTTATAACACTCACCGCATGTACAGACCATGTGACCATTGCAGGTGTCACGCCCGGTTACCCTAATAATCAATCAATGAGCATTTAATCGAAGCAGTGTCCTAATCTACCTTTCATATCACAGGATATCTTTGTGGAAAACGTCTTTTTATGGGAACGTTGTGACACATTATTAATATACCAAGATTTATGTTTTTTCTGCCCTGTATAAAGCTTACCTTCGTTTCTTTGATTGAATGTGGAGTGTGAATTCAAGTGAATTCTTCAAGTGAATGTGGAAGCATTAAAATATGTTGATACCAACTTACTTGAATAAGGCACATTCCTACGTAGAAATCTACGGCACAAAGTGATTCCGTCAGAGGAATTTAACTTCGGAATCTCTATCGCCTCATTGATATTCTCGGATCTCGAACTCGTTGAGTCTACGTCTCAATAGTGTATAACAGGAACTTTTCCCCTTAAGATTTGATATCTTTATTCCCACCAGACAAGGATAACTTATAGCTATTTCACCACCTAAGAGAATTTATCTATTAAGTTGTTGTTTTTTGTTTACATAAGTGAGACTCTTTTCTCAGTTTTTCCCTCTCCAGTAACCTTGGGTCGGGGGCGGGAATTTATTCAGTAGATTGAGGTACGATTTGTTGCAGACAAGTAGGCTTCTGCAACTATGTCAGGGTCTATCTTAAATAAACTAACTAAACCAAACTTATTCTAATTAAAAACTAATTTACAAATTCCATTTTGGGCTCTCATTAGTTGTGACACACCTAGCCTATTTATTATATTTATTAAAATTCTTTAGATTGTTCTTTGTTCTTTTTGTTTTTTACATTCACTCTTACCCTGTATTGGTATATACAAAAACATTCACTCACACATGCACAGTGAGATCCCAAATCAGGTATCATATAAACTCCTTCGGCTATTGCCCTCAGGGAATTTCAGTCAATAGCGTGCAAAAATTGCAATCATACCAACCAATCAGAGACGAAAATCCAATGCAAAATTATTATCACATCCTATGGTGTGATAATTCTTACACTTCACTGAACTAGCATGCTGTGAGATGGCAGTTTTGGATTATTTGATTGTTGCACGCGGCCCTGTACATAGTGAGCAGAGATTGATACATATAGTAATTGAACTTAACTAAAAATTGAAGTTATTAAAAATTAACTTTCATGGTGTGTATTAATTATTAGTCTTATATTCATATTTTATTCCTGAAATAATCCTATGAAATTCGAGCTCTGAAAATTCTCAGAAAATTCCCCTCGTCTCTTCGCTACTCAGGGATTTATGGTAATTTCCAAAGCACTTCTGAAATTACCGAGGATTGTCACTGGCTCAGAACCTGCTTTCCAGTCATTAAAACCATACTTATATTACTCGAAAGAGCTGGTTAAACCTGGTATCACAGTTGGCGTATTATACAATTCCCACGCTTCGTTCCTGGGAGTCAAGATACGTTCTTATTTTTCTCAGAAAAAAAAACGCAGTTTGAAATTTGTAGTGACTCTAGAAGTTTATACATTTTAGAGTTCGTTTTTGGAGCAGGAGACATCTCAATTTGAGGCAAGGAGGTTTCAAGTATTCCTCTTGAAAATTTGGTACTGAAAAGAATTGACAAATCCGTTATGGTTGTTGTTTTAGCCATTCGCTTGGTATAAACTCTTTCCTAGAACACATAGTTTTGCGTTTAAATCACGTAGCAAAAATATGCTATACATGGCAATTTATATCCAATCATGTTTTTCTTTGGGATTCTCCTATAATACAAATTTGAAGTGTTAAGAATAAAATGAGTAATAAAGAATAGGGATGTCCCACTTGCAAGGCCGCGAGGGCCACAACTAAGACCTTTAATATGGTTGCGGGCCATATTTTCATTACTCGGGCGATCCACACCAGACTTCCCCTATTGTTCATCTCGGCACTTTGCTCGACTGCTCTGAAATGGGGAGGCTCTATGAGTAATAGCAATCCTTACTATGCCTAACGCAGTGTAACACATTCGGATGATTATAAACATTTGAATTTACTGGAAAAAATCCTTAAATCTAAACTTATCCTACTTTTACATTAAGGGGTGTTAACCTCAACAGGGCGCTTGCAATAGGCACACATTATTCTCGTTCGATATGGATGCAAGGGACTTTCACGTTTGACTAAAAACATTTCGCTGGTCACAATAAATGGTACCGCGGGAATCGTGTGGCCCCTGGGCCGCCAGTTGGACAACCATGATATAGAATGTCTAAAAAGTGTCCTTCAACGCCATCGCTCGATCTAATGCAAATAACGAGCAATATCGCTGGAAATCCCGTAAAATATTCTTGCATTTTGCAACTTTGCTTTTATTCACGCATTCACATTAGCATATTTCGAGGGAAGTTCACACACGGGTGTCCTCATATCCAACCTTAGATTTAGATTTATTCGGTCAAAAAACAGTAAAAACTCTATGTGACGTAGGGGGCAAAAGAGTGGACCTTGCGGAACAATAACTTGGCACAGGTTATCTCGAGAGCTGCATCTAAAATTAAGAGTACTTTTCAAATTCGATGGGCCTCATGTTAAATCAGAGCGACAGAAGAATAATTTGACAAAAACATTTCATGCAGATTAGGAGCTATTGTTCATTGACGGACTGAAACAAAGATATTCTTATAAAAGGTATAAGTGTGTGTCGAATTCATATTTGCACTAAAATTTCGAGATCGGTTCCCCCCCCCCCCTTTCGCAACTTCTTTTGTAATTACTAAGATTACCAGGAAAAATTATCATTGTTTTGACAATATCATCTTGACAACAAACTAATGGTGACTAATCTTGGGGCGAGACATATTCCAGTAGACTGAGCGTCGGCAAACCATAAACTTAAATGTAATTTTTATAATTATTAAAATGAATACTAATATTCATATAATATACAACAGACATGATGTAAAGAAATACTTCTTAGGAAATTAATGTTAAGTTAAAACTATAAATGAAATTAATTTAAGATGTTGTTGGCAAGAGAAAATATATTAATATTCATTTCAAATGGCATTGGGTAAGAGGAGCGGAATAGTCCAGAAATAAACACTCATCTTCGAGAGTATTTTCCGCCAGATGCAGAAATTCATTATTGCTTCGCCAACAAACTGTCCAGATACCTCTGTAAAACATTTAGAAAGTTAAAACATTGAAGAGATAAAACAAAGAAGAAAGGCATGTGTATCAAAGATTTATAAATATTCCACAACCCATCATGGTATCGTGGTTAAGCGGAAGAGCAGGCCTAATTGCCTGAGCAATACTAATTGCCTGAGCCCCACTAATAAAGACAATTTTATTATTATTATTATTATTATTATTATTATTATTATTATTATCATCTTGATCTTGACAAGTTAATTCAACATCTCACCGTCAGGTTGTGAATAGACAACTTTATCCAAGAGACAAGGTAATAAAACTAAGACCACCTTAGGGGCTGTCCATAAATTACGTGAGCCGATTTTGGAAATTTTTCGACTCCCCCTCCCCCCTTGGTGAGATGTCGTTCGATTTGGCTCGAACCCCCCCCCTTCTAATCTCACGCGAGATTTTTCAAAATGCGTACTTGTAATTTAAACACGTTAATTTGTGATTGATTGCATTGGGATTTATTTAAAGAAAATAATTTCCTTTACTATATTTTTTCAAGACTAGATATGACTAATATTTAAAAATAGAGTGAATTACAATTAACAATTAATAATTACTTCTAAAAACAGTGCAATAATTCATTGTAGTTCAGTCCATAGGGACTCATGTGCGGTCTCAAGAGTGACTACTGTAAGTCTATGAGTTCATCTGATTTTCGCAATTTAGCACTGTTTTTAGATGTACATGTAATGTACATGATCTTTTCCGAGACCCCTCTCTCTCCCATGAGATTCGCCTTGACCCCGTTTCCCCCCTAATTTATGGATGGCCCCTTAGCATTCGTAGAACCATCTCACTAAATCCAAAGAATGCTTTTAAAAATATTTTCTTTTCCAGTTTCTCCCACTCCCTTGATTTGAACATTTCGAAAAACGGAAACTACAAATAAGGCACGTAGAAATGGATTAGGTGTATCTCCGGCAAGGGACATTAAACTAAAAGAGGATGAACCCACCATCCACTCATCAATTAGCACCATTCCCTCCGTAATCACCGTACCCTATTCGTATTGGGTGAGCGGGGTGCAAGAGTATTCACCCTTTCTCTAACCCCCTTTCAGTGCTTCATTTGAACATAAATTTTTCGTCGTCCATTATACCATGATGACGCATGAGAAATATATGAAATACAGCAACGCCCTTGTAACTTGATTTATCAAACATATGAGTATCCCAAATTGGATGGGGCGTATGTGTGGCCCCTATCACCAACAGCCGCTTCGAATCACATGGCACTGGTCTCGTGGGAGCAGCTGGAGATTCCGGGAGCGATACGGCGCGTGTACGTTTCGACACTCAATAAAATAAAGGGAGCCAGCACAGTGAGGTGACCTCCGCTCCGGCGGCAATAGCTCACAATTCCTTAATGCAGTGGTATCGTACTAGCAAACTAGTGGTGCTACAACAGCACGTAATTTCTCGCCCGTAATTTTACGCACAGTTATGCGAAAAGTACTCAAATTTTCGAAAAATTGTACATGATCTTATTTCAAAATGACGAACAGGAGTGAGAATGGGGCAAGGAATGTAAGGGGTAGGGATAGCAGGGAGGGGGAGAGGTCTAGGGCTCAGTGTAATAACACTGACAGGCAAGGAGGGGGTGGGGGCAGGCGTGGCGGGTGGGGTATTAGGTGAGGGACCAGTGGGAGAAGGGGGAGGGGGAGGTTAAATGGGGCTCAATGTGATAACGTTGACAGGTCGGGGGCGGGAGGCGGCAGGTGTAGAAGAACTCTAAGGAACAGATTTCATTAAGGGAAACAATTCTGTATCTTCATAATTGTAGTTGTAGGAAGACGACGAAAAAAATTTAATTTGTGCAATTTTCTACAAATTAGAGTTTTCTACGAAAATGAGACCTATAGCATTTCTTAAACATCATTCACACTATCCAACAGCAAAATGTGATCCAAAAACGATGGTGTAATTTTTGTTTGTTTGAAAATTTAAAAAATGCCCCTGGGGCTTTATGTAAAGTATCCCCCAAAATTAAAATATCGGTTTCATATTCTAGGGGCCGAGACATCAACCAGATCAATTGGGGAATATCAATTTTGGACTCGTGTTAACCGCTAGAATTGTGCACATGTGGACAGACTCGTTTCATCGTCATTCGATTTTTCGGTATCAAGGACTCCAAAACATGCATTCTAGCTACACCACATGTTAGAAGATTTTTTTTATAAATTTAGCAACTGGATTTATCCACATTTTCGTTACTAGGGCCCTGTAATAAGAGTTTTTCTGCCGAAAATTCGACGGTTTGTCGCGCAGCATTACATAACTCTCTATCTCTACTGCTGAAGGGGTAGTGAGAAAGTAAAAATCAAGATCGGTTGTACCATCTTGGTACTAAAATTCGGGAGGAAAATCAAAGCTCATAGTCATCAATGTAACATGTTATTAATCAATGTATTGATATTATTAATTAATGTAAATTTTCATCATTGTATTGTCAATGTATAATGTCATCCCTCGATCGTACCCTCACGGACGCTTAATTTAAGTCGTAATGTTTTAAATTGATTAATCAAATTTAACATTTTCACGAGGTAGATTAACAGGCTCAAGTAATGTCGCAGGTATTAATGAATTCAGTAATATACTCTAACAATAAACCAAGAAATCTGTTCAACACGAAAAAATAATCACACATATTGACATGAGCAACTAAATCAACTCAATCTGAAACAAATATACCATATACTAACAATTTTTTAATGCTGATTGGAGTAAAGATTGCCCTGAGGCGGTCACTCTGCAATAAATTTGACTTACTAACACGCCCAGGTTGAGAAGTTTCAGCCAGTGCCGGTATGGGCAGACCGGGCGATTGCCCGGGGCCCCGCAAGTCAAGGGGGCTGATGGGAAAAATTATAAAAAAATTAAAAGTAAATTAGAACTCTAGAAATTTGTTAGTGTTAAGTAGGGGAATCGTAAACATATAAGTTGTGGTACAGTAGTCTGATATTTCAGAAAATTTCAATTAATTTTTTACCTTAAATATTTACGAACAACGAACTCTAAAGCCTAATGTGCAAATCGAAACTCTTCTCAGATTCTACAAAGTTATTGCCTTGCCATTACTGCTTTATAGAGGTGAGAGCTGGACATTAACTTCAGATCAGCTACGTCGAATTGAATTTGCAGAAATAAGATTTCTTCGTTTTGGGGATTATTCACTATTAGACCATTAAAAAGTGTAGATATCAGAGAAGAATTAAATATTGAGCCTGATGTAGATATCATAAAGAAATATCGAGAAAATTGGAAAGGCCATGTCCTGAGAATGCCAGAATATAGGAGAAGTAAAATTATTCTTCAATACGCACCTAATGGATAAATAAATGTAGGACGTCCCTTGAAGAGATGGCATGAGCAATTTCCAGACGGAACATATCAAGAGGTCTAATCCTTGCTGTCGATGATGATGAATATTTAATAATAGTCATTATTGAAGAACTCTGAAATGAATCAAATGACGCTAACATTTAATATAGGTTCCACTGAAATTAATATTATTATTTCATGTGTTTAACAACAAGTTATTTTCTTAAACACTTCACACAAATTGTTTTAGCGTTTTAAGAACACTAAATTTGATCATAGCACTTTATTTGATCACTAAATACTTTTACTCAGAACTTTTATTTAAAATAAAAATTTCCGAAAACTTTTTCTAGTTTAAACGTGGGAACTTTTGTTATTTGTTAAAATAAAATAACTCATAGATTCTTGAAACAACTTTCAGATTTTTAATTTTTTATTTTCGAAGGAGGAGGCTACACGTCAGCATTGCCTCGGGCCCAACATTGTCTAGATCCGGCACTGGGTCCAGCAAATCATGGTGCGTTTGGCCGTAACCACGGGAGACACCATATCACACATGGTCTATCACCTGCCTGTGGAAATGCTGCAGAAGATGTGAGCTGACCGTATGACCATCAACAATATATCGCGGATCTCGCCTCCAGCTCTTTCCTTTCATCTCAAGCAATTACAGTCCGGTCAACATTATGCGTATCACAGTAACGCAGAGTTGCAGGTGGCTGTGAAACACTGGTATCTAGCGCCATTTTTAAAAGCTATATTCTAGAAACAAATTTAAACCGACTATTTGGAGCCAATTTGTGAGAAAAATTTGAAAATGGTGTTGGGGCGTCATGTTAAGTACCCCCAAAAATCAAAATATCCGTTTCAAATTCAAGGGCCGATTTTTCGGCAACCGATTTTCGGGACCGATTTTTGGGCAACAGGAGCCCACAAAACGGGTTTTTCTGTCGAAAAACCGTCGTTTTTTCGCATTACAATACTTTTTCTGTACTACGTAAATAGCACGCGAGAAAGTAAAAATTTTGGACCCACATCAGAAAAAACTTCAATATCTTAAGGCCCATTCACAATGCAAACGTAAACATAAGCATAGCGGATAGACATAAACATTAACATAAGTGATAGACTGAAATATTCACAATGTCTACCATAAATTTAAGCAAAGCAAATAAAGTTTCTCAGGCACCAGTGAGACATTCTGGTTTACTATTGGTTGGATATGATAATCGATTTCAAGGTATCGACTGTGTCCATGGCCCATATGCCGTTAGTTCTATTGACTTCACTGCAATTTCGATTCTCGATTTTGAGTTACTGTTCTGTGATTGGTTCATTTCTTATGTCTTACTTCAGCATACGCACAGAAGCTTGAAGCTTGCCAGCTTCTAAGTTAATGTCTTACGTGTTATGCTCATGCGAACGCATTGTGAATGAGTCCGCTTATGGACGTAGTCCTAACTTTTAACTCACCGACATGCTTCTGTTTATGTTAGCATTGTGAGTGGGCCTTTATAGTAGAAACGTTCCGCTTATGGACGTAGTCCTAACTTTTATGTTAACGGCATACGTATGTTAAGATTTGCGTTGTGAATGGGTCTTTACTCTATAGCAGAAACATTCCGCTTACGGACGCAGTCCTAACTTTTATGTTACCGCCATGTTTACGTTTTCATTGTGAATGGGTCTTTACTCTATAGCAGAAACGTTCCGCTTATGGACGTAGACCTAACTTTTATGTTAACGGCATGCGTATGTTAAGATTTGCGTTGTGAATGGGCCTTTACTCCATAGTTGAAACGTTCCGCTTATGGACGTAGACAAACTTTTTGTTAACGCCATGCTTATGTGTATGTTTGTATTGTGAATGGGCCTTTACTCTATAGCAGAAACGTTCCGCTTATGGACGTAGACAAACTTTTATGTTAACGCCATGCTTATGTGTATGTTTGAATTGTGAATGGGTCTTTACTCTATAGCAGAAACGTTCCGCTTATGGACGTAGCCCTAACTTTTATGTTAACGTCATGCGTATGTTTATGTTTGCATTGTGATTGGGCCTTTATAGTAAAAACGTTCCGTATTGGGATGCATGCGGATTTGCTCCGTTTCGAATGCGTGTGGCGCGTGTGGCGTCGCCGTGCGCGGCGCACGCGCCCTCTGCGTCGTCCAGAGCGCTCGTCCTCGCCTCGGAGCAGTCGCAGCCGCTCGACTTTGGGCGGCCGCCCCGGTTTATCTCTGCCTTTATCTCCTCTAGGCTATCGCTCTCGATTCTTTGTGCGAAAGAGCAAGGCCTCGAGCGTACGTGTGTCGGACTCCGAATGAGTACATCGAACATTTCAAGAAAAGAATGTGCCTTCTTGAGTCCAGAAGGTCCGTCTGATACGAAAATCGATTATAAGCCATTCCGTGATGCTTAATGCTAATTGCACAATTCAGGTCTTTTTTGCGGTGGGTGTCAAAGGGAACACACGCGTTTATGAAAGAGGGAGTGGGTATCGTAGCTGACGTTATATGTTATTGACGTCTTTAGGCTTAGTTTAATATGTATTTTTAAGTGCATCCATCAAACATCATGTTACATGAATAATACATATCTTAATGAATGATATTTTGCAGTGAATTAATTCAAAATTGCGGACCTCTAATTTTCAATTTCTCTAACACTGCAGGGTCTGTATTGCATTGTGCCGTTAATTTCGTGTGAAATTATCACGTTATCACGAGAATTCGACATAAAAATACAGTTTTCACTCAGTTTCCACCACACCATTATGTTAACTTACGACTCACGAGAGATTGACATAAAGTGTTGTGGATAGGTGTCGACTATTTATTGACAGAGAATGGCAAACAGTATATTTATTTTTTTCCTTTAAAACAGGTTCCACGGACGTATAGACAATCATACATTTAAATTGCAGTAAAGCTTAACAGTTCATAAACACAGTTTATTTAAAAAGTTCTTGAACATACACAACATTTCGGAGGTTTTAGCATCTCCATCATCAGGTGAGAAATACATCACTAAAATAAGATCAAATTACATAACAATTACAACTGATTATATAAACCTATTAAGATTTATTACCTATAAACCTATTAAGAAAAATATTTATATATGTTAAGCAAGCAGAAAGTATTCACATTAGGAAGGTTACCTTAATTTTTTAAATAAACTGTTTTTATGAACTGTTAAACAATACTCTAATTTAAATGCATGATTGTTTATAAATCAGTGGAACCTGTTTTAAAGGAATAAGTATCACAGACAATCAAAAAATTGTTTAATAAACATTTGTTTTTTGTTTTAGTTTTCATTTTCATAATATATTAGGTTTCGAGCAAATTTTTCGAGTGTTACTATCTTCAGTTGACAGAGTTTTAATGATGGCAAGTCTCAATGAAGAATGTAGAAGAATGTGGAAGAATGATCACATAGACAATAACAATTGAAATTAACAGCTTACTGAATGGTAATTAGGTTTGGCATGCTTTATATTGAAAATTGACTACAAGCATTATCTTTAATTTGCGCAAGATTTCTTTTAGCAATTCATTTTCAGTGGATGTAATTGTTTCATAATAATGGAATATCGACTAATTACATTCTTCCTCGTTTTTGTTTATTAAATTTCCGTTGCTGTCAAATTACTTTTTCTCGTTCCAGTGCTATCTTCTCGTCATCGTGACCACTTGCATTAGAGAACGCCAACTGCCGTGACAGTCTTCGCGGTGTGACCACGAGAAACTACTGGGCGGAAAACTAACTGCAGTGACCTAGATGCGCTTTGTACTTTCGTTGCGCGCTATCGAAGACGAAAAATGTGATTCGCGCTCTGTTGTGACGCACATCTCAAAGTTCTCTTCGCACAGCTTTCGGTGCACCCGGTTAGCCGGTCTAGGCCACGGCAAGTTGACGAAGATACTATTGCCACCATTTACGCCATAGTTCTAGATTGTGCCGGAAGACTTGTGCTTTCTAAAACCCAACGAAGAATTGTTTTAGGATCTAAGACACCTCAGGTTACGATGTGAAAATAACTTTATTACTGATGATTTAGCAATTTTTTCGGCTTTTCAGAACGTCAGAAAGTTTCGCCTCCATTCTGTTTCTTCCTCGTTTTTACCTAAATAAAGAGTCCTACGTACGAAAGTACATGTAAGCTTGTGGTGTTCTGTCTAAAAGAAATTATTTGAAACCATGAACTTGTTAGTCATCAATGAGAGTTGATGTGAATCAATCTATGTTGGATTCCTATGTCAACCTATGCCAATCAACCGATGTTGACATCCAACAAAGACTCTAAGCAATATTAACGTAGTTCACTGGAAAATGCGAGGAAAGTTTTGTTCAAAATATTTAAAAATCGTTTTTCATGTTTAAACAACTATTTAACTTTAATGTTGACTTTCAAATGTTTACACCTAAAATGATTTTTGTTAATCAAATTAAAATGTTTTAATTCATACATTTCAGTATTTAAATACTTTTGAAAACTTTGTTTGTATTTCTCTGTTTTCTTTCTTTCTTTCTTTCTTTCTTTCTTTTTAGTCATTATTACATAACAGACTGTTAGGCAAGGGGAAGTCAGGATTTTTATCAGAATGGAAATAATAATAATAATAATAATAATAATAATAATAATGATAATAATACAAGTGAAATGAAATAATAATTAGAACAATAATTAATTAAATAATTGTTTTTTACATTAAAAATTCGTCTTATCGTCGCATACTTTGTAATTTCGTTTTGTTCAGTTTAACACAAAAAGGAGGCTAGGTCACTAGACACTAATAGTTCTACAGAATGGCACCGACATTGTTTCCTTATCTCTTCTGAGTCTACTCTGAGCTATTTTTTCGGTTTTTACCACCCTCTTCTCAACTGCCATCTATTAGCGCCTAATAGTTATTTATGCACTAAGGGTGTTATAAGGGTTCTAGTGACCGAGCGGCGACACAGCGCCCGAAGGCGTTAGTCCGCTCCCGTGGTGCATACATAATTCTATTTTTTATCAAATTTTATTTATTTACAAATTAACTGCTCGCTAACTTTACTCGGTTTGTCTTTTTATATTTCCTTCCCATAATTCGCTCCGTAAGGAAACGTGTAGCATTATTCAACTGTTTTCATATTTCCCTCGTAACCACTCGTAACATCGTCCTCTCGATCCAGGTAAGTTATGGAGTGTATATCGAACTCCATATCCAGGGAAATAACAAGCTCTAACGTATCAGTAAAAAATAAAAGATTTTTTTTGCGTTTTCTCAAATTTCCCTCAAATTCAGTTACTGTCTGGAGGAGAATTCTAGCGGTCAGCTGCTCTGATCGTTAGTTTTCCGAGGTTTCTCCGATCAACACCAGGCGACTGTCGGTACAGTACCCTAACAAACGGGCCACAGACTGCGCGGGATCTCACCTTCCTCTTCCTTGTTCTTATCCTTACCCGTCTCACACTTACACTAACATGCTCTATACTACCACACATGCCGGGAGACCGGTCGAGAGCTTAGAGCTTGTCCCGACAGGGGCGGTGCCCCGTTGGTGGGAGACACCTGGTTGAGGAAAACTCCGCTAGCTGACGATAAGTCGGCGCAGGATTCCGCATTACAGCGAGGTAAGACCACCGCCATTCCCCGAGCAAAAACATGCACTACACTTACGAGACTGATGATGCGTCCGGAATCACTAACAATCAATCAATTTTCCACGGATCCCTAATAGTAGAATTGAAATATGACTTTAAGAATATTAAGGAATGTTAAAACCTGAAAATGTTCGTTTTCATTGAACAATTTGGATCCGTTTTTAAGAAAATCTATGCTGTAATTGCGTCATGTGAAGCATATTTTCACCCAAAACTTTTGAGCTCTCAAGAAAAGTAATAAGAAATAAGCCACGACCCATGTACTTATAAATGCAACAATGTATTTAAAAAAGGCCCGTTGTACGCTGAAGTAATTTACTTTGTAGGAAGATACCGAAAAAAATCGAACTTTTGCAATTTTCGAAAATTAAGAGTTAACAAAAGTATTTTGGATATAAGTGACTGAAGAAACAAAATTTTAATCTCTTATAAATAAAGATCTATTTTCTCTAATATGTGCAAGATCAAACATTTAAACTTGAAAAACAAAACGTAAAAAAATCAAGATGTTTAAAAATATGATACATAGACCAAAAACAAAAGTTAATCCAATATATCTGCTGCTCCCCTATTTGTGTGTATATATATATATATATATATATATATATATATATATATATATATATATATATATACTTACACTAACATGCTCTATACTACCACACATGCCGGGAGACCGGTCGGGAGGATATATATATATATATATATATATATATATATATATATATATATATATATATATATATATGTGTGTGTGTGTGTGTGTGTGTGTGTGTGTGTGTCTGTGTGTATGTGTGTGTGTTTTCTTTTGGTATGTTTCCGGATAAATGGAAAATTTGTAAAATTGTTCCGATATTCAAATCTAGTGAGTAATTACCACCCTAGTGCAATAATAAATTCCATTCCCAAACTCTTTGAAGAAGAAAAAAAACTGGTCAAAACTTGCCTCCTCACCATTTCAAGTTTTAAATATAGAATGTACTAATATTGTTACATTTTATGTAGTTGCTAACAGAATTGATATGTATTGTTCAATTATTATTATTATTATTATTATTATTATTATTATTATTATTATTAATGTAATTATTATTATTATAATAAGTAGTAGCATTACAATAACATCTTTAAATGTTAAATTATCTGCTACTAAAAATAATTATCTACTGTATAATATCCTAATCTATCTGTAACAAGTAGTATACTTTCTAAGCCAATGACCCCCATCTCGATCAGGTTTTGTTCAGTTTCCCTGGTCCCTTGAGCAAATGCTGAGATGGCCCCTTGTTTGCTCCTGAACAGTAATGTAACTTCGCTCTCTCCACCCAAGACATCATATTGACTCGTCATACACGATTGTAATTGTATATGTGACTCAATAAATATTATTATTATTATTATTATTATTATTATTAGAGAAAATAGTATATGACATCTTGATCTTCAAGTTTAGACGTGTTTTCGCATCTGAGCAATATGGTTTCTTACCTGTAATGTCTACTCTAATAAACCTCACAAACTCACCTCAAAAACTTTAATCACTTCTTATTAAACTCCTTGACAAACGTAACGAAATCGATGTTATTGACATTGACTTTGCTACAGCTTTTGATAGGGGCAATCATACTGTCTTACTTGACAAATTACGTAGTTGGGGAATTCCACATTCAATTGTCAACTGCTTTAATTTTTACCTGACCGATATAGTTCATATTATTTTCTATATTGGTGCTAGGTCTAAACCTTTTACAGCTACTTTTGGAGTCCCTCAAGGCTCACATCTCGGTCCTCTCAGGTTTAATATTTTTGTTAATGACATAGGTGACAATTTACTCCAAAGTGGTCTTAATCTTTGCAGATGACGCTAAATTCTTCATGGCTATTAATGAAACATCGGACGCTATACTTTTTCAAGACGATTTGGACAGAATCGTGCCAAAAAGTTGTATAATCCTAAATGCAACTGAAAGCAAATTGGTTCGCTTTTCTAATAAAAAAATTGTGTTGTTTTACATTACCATTTTTTCTGATGCTGCTATATCCTCTGTCGATTCAATATCAGATTTTGTGATACTTATTCCTGTAATGGTTCTTTCTCTTTGCATATCAACAAAATAGTAAATAACGACCATGGACGTGGAAGGATTGCTAAAACTGCTTTGCTACATCTTTCTATACAAAACACTAGTTCGACCCATTTTGGAATATTCCTCCCCAGAATGGTCTTCTTATCTTCTAAAAGATGTAGCCCGTATCGAATCAGCGCATCACAGATTTCATGAGGCGTGTATCCTGTGTACTACAATCGATGTCATTTCGCGATCATGGCCATAGCCCTTTATTAGACAAATTCAAATTGAATACCATACAGGACCGAAGGACTATTACTGATATGATATTTCTTTTAAAAATTGTCGATAGTATTGATGAGCGTAATCTAATTAACGCAATTACATTCAATATTCCTTCTCGACCCTTGTATGGATCTAATATTTTTCACCGGAACATGAATATTATACATCCATATAGTATAATATCGATTCAGTGCACTAACTCCTGGGAGTAGGAAATAAATTTGGAATGAAAATAGATTATTTTGGCTTCCCAGCCTGAACATTGAAGTTCAAATTCCATATAAATGATGGCTAATGCCTTTTTAATAGTTTTACTGTGAAAATTGTGCTATTCTCGTTTTTTGTACTAAGTATTATGTAATAACTTTATTTTTCTTGTGTCTTACTGTTTTATTACTTATTTCTCATTTGTGTCTTAGTATTAACTTTAGGTGGATGGTTTGCACACGGGTTTCAGATATGGCACAGCATTTGTGCTCGTTTTCATCATTACCCTTATTTTGGATGTGATGAGCAAATATAAATTAACATCATATATATTATCACAATTGAAAATATAAAATATTTTATCACCACGTGTTCCGAGTCAAACAAGCAGAAAAGCGGAAATCATGTTGACACCGGCCTGGAAAATCCATCTTCCTAAACTGACGCTCCCAGAAAGATTCCCACAATTAGCGGTACCATATATAAACGAACACCCGAAAACACCGAGAGGTCAATATCACGAGTAGTCTTGGGAACGACACCCTCAGCAGCCAGCAGCCTTGACGTAGCTACGGCGAATCAGCCGCAGCAGCAGTATTATCCCCGCAAGTTTTTTTGAGCCCTCGCTTCGCTAGTTGCGAGAGGAGTGTGAAGTTGAGTTATTTTGACGAAAGGAATTTTGCATCAAATTTGTTGCTCCTTTTTCGATGCAAAATAGTTTCTATTACACAGGAGTGAACATTCTGGTTATCAGATTTTGTCTAAAACGTTGCTATTATCTATTCTTAATTTCGTTCGTTGCTATTATTTATTCTTATGTAGCTTCACGATGCGCACGTTTTGTTGAACTCTCCTTTTGCTTGTAATGGTAAGAGTAGAGGTAAGTGCGAGTTGCTATTTTGTTAGCAGTGCAGAAAAATCATACTTTCAATTCGTGTACCGATGCAAATAAGTTTTCTATAACTCAGAAACGAAAATGACTTTTTCAAATATTGCTAATCTTGCGATTTTTAAAATTTATTTTTATTAATGTTAAACGTTTACTCATCTTTCAACTATTTAAAGTTAAAATGACGGAAAGGGATTCTGGAACTCAAGAAAACGCGCGCAGATAATCTTTTACCCCTACGACACATACAGTTTTTACTGTTCTTTTAACTGAATAAATCTAAATCTAAATTCAACTAATGTTGGCAAAGGAGTGTCTCTCTCTCTCTCTTTCTCCCTCTCTCTCTCTTTCTCCCTCTCTCTCTCTTTCTCCCTCTCTCTCTATCTCCTCTTCACTCCTATACATTTCGTAGTTATGTGGTGGCGGCGGTGAATAAGTAAATTATTATCCTCATACTTCTTACAACTACTTCATGATTGTACAACTTGATGATTTCATGATTGTACATTGTCATGATTGTATTTCATGATTGTATTTCATTCATGATTGTCATGATTGTACTTCATGATTGTACATTGTATTTACTTAATCTTAACCCCTTCCGGTCCCTCAAACCAATCTTCCAAGACAACCTCTCCTACGTGAATTTCGCTCAATAACAGCAATCGCATAGAAGGGGACTTCACAGATGAGTCTCAAAAAAAAAGATAAAATGAAAAACCAAAACATTAGCTGTATGTGAAAACTATCATAATACTTGTTTTCTCTCAGTTGCTATTTTTCTTTAACAATACATATATGCAAGTTTCCACACAAAAGGTCCATGTAATTATTTTTTGTTTAATAAAATGTCCTTTCGGTCTTCAACATTCACCATTACTTTCTGAATAAGAAACAACACAGTTATTGCCCGAGTCATATTTCCTTCTGAAGAGTCAAACTGTGTGAACATGAACACTGAATTTGTTCGAGCCCAACACTACCATTTTATTTCACCTTCATTTTCATACAGTGAAATAATGCACGCACCAACAAGAACGTATTGTTATTCTAAACAACTAACTCGCTCCTAGTAGCCACAACAATGTTCACAACGTACGCACGTTTCCACTACAATGGCAGCCTTCATTTTTGTTCCCGAGACAGTAGCGCTCTTAGGAAATCCAATTTATTTCTACTCCAACATCTTTGGCCGAGGTTAGGCAACAATTCGTAAGATGTGATGGACTGGCGAGGCTGTGGGGGCGGGGGAGGGTAGGGTAGGATAGGATACGGTGGAGACACGCTATATACAGAAATGCGCCATAGAAATAATTATTTTCTTTCCCTCTCTAATTTATGATTTTTAATAAATAAATAAATAAATAAATAAATAAATAAATAAATAACAGAGCATCGCGTGGTTCTTCAGCTAGCGTAAAATAATTTTGAGAGCAAAGCAAAGTATTGCAATTTTCTGCGTTGTCTACTTTAATCGACCACTTCAGTACTTTTACTATGATGCCACAAGAAACGAATTAGTTGAAATGTATGCGTAGCAAATGCTATTGTGCAACGCAAAATATATTATTTTTCGTCTCGAAAACTTGATTTGTTGGGTCGTTGCTTAGCAACTTCCTGGCTTCTCAAGAAACATGGAAGGTAGCAAATATACATTTGTTTATGTAGAGAACAAAACATATAGTTTTTTTCTTGATAAGATAATTAAAGAATATCTCGCTAAATGGTACGTAAACGACGAATTATTCTTAAAGTTTCTCTTTGAAACTCCTCTTTAACTGTTCCGTATTTGAGAGCCACAAATCCACAATTGAATTACTTTGCTTTTGAGTAAGACAGAATGAAAACTCAATGAAGTTAAAAACATTGCATCTCACAATGTTTCTGATAGAAAATGTGGCTATTTTACTCCTCAAAGCATCATTAAAATTAATTTTATTGAATGTCAGTATTAGAGATTTTTAATGACTTTACAATTCAAACTTCACACATTAATTGTTTGCAAAATTGAGTGAGGACATAACATTATGATTCTAAAATTTCTGAAAAAAGTTCACATATCTTTTATTGCAGGTCATTGAAAGGCACTCTCAAGATTAACACGTTTGCCTTCAATGAACCATTTCAATCTTACAAAATGAAGGAATTTGTGTATGCATTCTTCAGTGATCCTTCAGTTGTAAACACTCTCCTTTCAGGAAAAGATGCAGATGGTAAAATGAAATCATAGCTTATCAACTTGGAGATAAATTTTATTTTATACTTCTCTGAATAAATTGCTATATTATTATTTTGCAGGAGAGTCTTGTGGAGATATTGATTATGAACAATTATTGTGCTCAGTTACATCTATGAGATTTTTCGATCGATTGAAAGACCCCAACAATGGAATTACTATGTCTGATGGATACATAAGGAAGTGTTTGGATACAAAAATAGATGATTTTTTTGTATCAGACAAATTACGTAAGGTAAACATAATTGTTTCATAAAGCACATATTATATTTTTCAAATTTTTTAATTACTATAATACTCTTTAGATGCTGTTGGATGATGACAGTGAAGAATATAACTTATATTCAGAAGATGAACGCAAACAATTTTTATTCAAACTTTTTGCTCACCTATGCCTTGGAGGACAATGGTGCCAATATGAAGATAATATAAATCCATATTTGCATGCTACTCGTGCTGTGTATAAGGATCTCGTAAGGTGTGAATGCTTGTAAATAATTTTTATAACTGATTTTATAAAATTTGTACACTAATTTTAATATGGTATTATTTACAGTGTTCAGAAAGAAGCAGAAACAGAAATGATATTTGTTAGTTCTGTGGTACTCAAAGTTGAGGTAAAAGATCCGAATGGCATGCCAATTTTTCCTCCTAATCCAGACAATGTGCAAAATTTTGTATATCTAATTATTAATCCTCTCTCTAGACGTGTGATAGTTCTTAACAATACTTATGATGGAGCATTTTGCTTATAAAGGTCTAATAGTATTCCAATAAAAAAAGTAGAGCATGGTACTATAAAATCAGAATCAATGACTGAGAGAGAATGTTTTAATTGAGGTTTTAGAAGTTTCACCCGTAATAACTGAATTTTACATTAAATCCAGAATGTGTCTTCATTTTTAAAATAAGATGACTCAGTATTTCATTGTAGAGGAGAGCAAGAAAGTAGTCAGGTAGAAGAACATGTCTGAAGAAGAGTTCATTAATAAAAACTATTTTTGACTCATGAATTTGAAAGCATCTTTCTCATTAGACTCACATTGAATTTGTCACAAAAAAAAAAATTCTTCTGTTCTTGGAATATTGTGTATCATGAATGAATTAGATTTTATAATGAACTGGTATTCCTATGGAACAAGAACTTTTCAATGTCGCTTCACTAGGCTTTACATTTGGTGGTACATTTAGGCACACATTTTGTTGAACCCTCTTTTTGTTACTTGTAATGAAGAAGTGGGTTGCTATTTTATTAGCAAAACTATACAATCAAATCAACAATTTATGTACCGATCCACGTACGTTTTCTATTACTCATGAGAGAAAATTTATAGTTTTTCAAATGTTGATAATCTCTTTTTTTAGGTTCACTTAATTATTTTTAGTAAAAGGGTGAGAAAAAGATTAAGGAGCTCAAGAAAATATGCATAGATTGTACTTCCCCCCATATGTGACATAACGTTTCTACTGTTTTTTGACAAAAATAAATAAATAAAAATGAATTTAATATTTCACATACTGTAATTATTACTAGTGAATATCAGTGTTTGACTTGGAAATTGTTAGAAATCAAAGCATTCTTAAAAAAACACCATATGTAACACTATGAAAAATGCATAATAAATTCTCCATTAAAACCATGATCAAACATATTTAATAAAAGCCAATTTTGAATTTCCTTCATATTTCCTTACTCCATGATAAATGTAAGTTAAATATTCTTGATTATGTGTTAAATAAAAATGGTAGGTGAAAAGGTAAAACAGTAGTATGTGAAAAAAGTAGCCGTAAAAATATTTGTGACAAGGAATTAACATAATGTGCAATTCACAACAGATGAAGATACTAAAATCTGTATACTACTACCATAAATATCATCATGTACAATATTTCGTCCCAAGCAGAAAATTATCAAAACTATTTTAAGGATCTCTAAACAACAACTTTTACCTCACAATATTTTTTACCATTCAGTTTTTTTTTCTTTTAAAAACATTTTTTTTCTTTTTTACATCAATATTTTCGCTATTTTATTATTGTTATAAATATACTACTTACTTCTTAGTATATAGAGATTTTTGTAATGACTTGGCAAAATACAGCGACTTTTTAATAGAGAAACTAGAATTGGGAGCACGTGATTCGAAAAAAGTGGATATTTCTTATTCCTATGTAGTAAATTACAACTCGGCGAAAGTTTACATGAAGACTCAACATTTACTCAAAAATTGCTTCAAGTTTTTGTTGTCTTCGGATAGACCAAATTACGCCTAAAAAATGGCGCATGTCGCATTTTCGTTGATCTACATTTTCGAAAATTGCAAAAGTTCAAAATATTTTCGGAATCTTTCTACAACTACAATAATTAGGATAATTTTTTAACTTTCTTGCAAACTCCTGACGCAGTATGGAGAATATATTGTAATACTGCGGGGGAAAACTGCGATTTTTTGTTAGAAAAATTCTTTATACTGTAAATACTGGTTATTGATATCGGAAAATCGATTGACGGCAAAAGTTTGCCTGCGTGTGGTCAACGCTAGCATCGAACCTATTTTCGCCTAAACCGACGATTTTTTCCAAAATTTATATTCCCTGATCGATTTGAACGAACTCTAGCTCCTGCGAGTTTAACAGAGATATTTTGGTTGTGGTGGTACTTTACATGAAGTCCCAAATTTAAAAAAAAAATGCTCTAGTTTTTTTTAAATTCAACTTTGTCCTCGGATAACGCAAAAAACTATATAAAAATGGCGCGGGTCTCATTTTAGTTGAAGCCCGATTTTTCGAAAATTGTAAAATTAAAAAAAAAAAAAAAAAAAAATAATTGTCTTCCTATAACTATAATATTAAATATAATTATTTAATTTCTCAGTAAAAAAAATTTTTCCCTCATATGTAGCAAAGAATGGTAAAGAAATTGGTGCAGGTCCCATATAAACTCTCCGTATTTTCGAAAATTGCAAAGATACAATATTGAGAGTTTTTTTCGTAAAATGAAATGTTCTATAAAATCAGTTTTTAAAAAAATTATGTAAATTTTCGATAAAAAGAATTGATGCTACTTCTTCAACTTCTTTATTGAAGATGATAGTTTTAAATTAAATTTGTCCTTTGAAAAGAGATTTTTAAATTTTAAATTTGCCTTCTTGAGGAAAGTCTGCTTCTTTAGCAAAATCCCTAAACATTTTGCATTTTTGGTGTGCTTTGTTCATCTATCAAAACCTATGCACTTTATAAAAAGACCATTACACAAAATTACAGTTAACATTTTCTACAAAATTCATATTTTAACATTTCAAACAACATGGCGGTTTTTCGTCTTTGTTCTTATAGTGATTTTGTATGTAGTTTCTTTTGTGTTTGACTAAAATATAACTACTTTTTTCAAGTTTCCTTGACATTTAAGGCCTTACAGTAGTTAATCACAGAGAAGATGTTCCAATTGAGGCTTCCAGAATATCAGAGAAAAAATTCTTTTTTTTAAATAGAAAATTTCAAGAGAAAAAAACTGAAACAATTTTTGAGAAAACTCTGTTTGAGCATTTTTGACAATGCGCTTCCTTGATAGACAAAACCTTAAATAATCTTATTGATACTAAAAAATTTAAATAATCTTTTTCAAAATATGGTGTGGCTCTGTCTAGTTTCAAGAGAAATTGTGAAAAATAAGAAAATACATAAGCAATAAAAAAAAAATGCTGTAATGCCTTTTTTCTTCTTCTTTTCATTTTTGCTCAAATAATTCCAAAAAGTTTTGAGTATCAGAGAGCTTTTGAGGTATAAGTAAAACACAAAATAATGTGTGAAATGTTTATGGTTTTTGCTGTTTTCTGAGAACTTGACATTTCTGAAGGTGGCAAATTTAAAATTCAAATTCAGTACTCCCCCAAAATCATATAGAATCAGTGAGAAATAACTTTCTTGTGAGCCACTTCCTTTAGACCTCTTCTTGCTTAGACTATTTAGGCTGCGAAAGCCATCATTCAAACAAATTTGTATGGCAAGAACACAGCCTTGTATTCAACCAGACACAAAGTTTGCCTTCTAACACTCCTATTTCTACTTAATAATGATACATACCCCACACAATATTGGTTTTGGTAGAATTAAACAAATTGTGTTTACTCTACAAGCTGAATAAAATGTGTTCAGTTTTCCCATTTACAAGGGAAGGTCAGAAGCCTGAAAACCTTTCTGAATTATTTAAGCAAATTAAAACTAAATAAATAATAAATAAAAAAACAACTGCCCAACACAAGAACCATTGAAGCATTTTTTTTAGAAAAATCTGTTTATTAATTTTCTTTGATTTGTCACAATCTCTCTTGAAACTAAGCAGAATAAACTGGTATTTTCAAAATATTATCTAAGGTTTTGACTATCAAGGTGGTAAAAATGGTGTATTGTGTGCTATTAGCCAGCACACTGAATTAATTTGTTCTCAGACTTTGACTGATGTCATGCCTTGATACAGGGGACCCTGGCAAATGTCAGAGAGTGCGTGGAAAAAAGCTCTCTCTCTCACTACTTTTTTCTTCTTTATTGAATGGTATTATGTTGAATTTGTCATTAAAAAACTCCTATGGGTTTGCCTAAGGGTCATTAATCCAATGAGTGGCCCCAACTGATGTTTTAAAAGTACGTAATGAATTGAATCTGGGGGATGGAACATGAAGATTACCCTTTTTTATACACAGTAATGAATTTTACATTAAACATAAGGATGTGAGTTGATGAGGGAATCTGGTATTGTACCCCTATAGAGCTTTTGATATCTCCTGCATGAAAAGTATTAATTGGTCCCTGCTTGGGACATAGTCGATCAATATCTAGTGCATACTTCATGAATTCCAGTCTTTGAAATACCTGAATCCAGGAAAATTACAAAGAAAAATCTTCTCAAGAGAATTCTTAGGATATATTCAGCCTGTATTGTGGAAGAGATCATCTTCTTTCACTTGCCTTTTCGTTGCCTCCCCATCCCGTAAGAGTTTTGAATGTTGCCCACTAAAGAAAACTGACAATTCGCACTACCACTGCATTAATACCTCCGTGAACGCATTAATTTCTAGGTGAATACATACGCAAGGTGAACACTAAAAGTTTACAGATTTTCTCAATTTGCTTGCTTCTTGAGTTCGTATACTAGTATTCGCTTTCTTCCCCACTGGGTGGCACCAAATCATCACACAACCCTGAACTACAAGTACTCCAGGCCCTTCAGTAATTAAAACTAGTGGAAAGTGTCTGATAAGTTTAACTCATTAAGTCCCAATGTTGTGCTAAAGCAATATCTAATAAATAAATTTTTTATATAAAATGATTCAATATAAATTTGTTCTATATTACTATCACAATAAGAAGAAATTCTATTTGCAGCTTTTGCTGTTTTCATTCATATCCGAGAGTAAATTTGGTTTTGTTGAATTTTCAACCTTAAGAGATAACATAATGGATTGTGCTATTGACATTCAATTTCATTTTTAATTATTACAAAATACTTTTTATCTCATGTATATTATTTGACAAACTTTCTGGAACCTTCCTTTATCGTTTAAGAATATTTATTATGTTGATAAGTCCTTATATAGCTTATTACTGATAATTTACAATAATGTTGCAATTATACATTTGGATTGGTGAGTATATAGTCTGAACATGATAGAACAAGCACAATTGGAATGCAATTATTGAGGAATAGACAAGTAACTACCGTTTCATATTTCCGTTCCTAATATAATTATCTCATCTCTGAGATAGTGTCGTATTCTATATTGTTGCATCATTGTGTATACAGTGCTTCAAGAGTAATTATTTATCTTTTAAACAATTCTGTTTATTTTGGGAATGATAAATGAAAATAAAGGCCTCTATCAACTGCTGAACTTATTTCAGTATTGGAGGAAGATGTTGAACTTATTACTGCAAATGATTGATGCTATGTAAATTCCTCCTAATGTTGACGAAAAGACAAATGAAAATATAGAAGCTCTTCTTAAAGAAAAAGTAGAAGAAGAAAAAATTGATTGACAATGCAATTGTCAACTCGTGGAAAACATATTGCGAATGAAGAAAAGATGTTACAACTATAATTTTGCTCATATTTAGCCATACGGAACTAATAAACTTAGCAATTGAAGCATCTGAAATCATCAGTCAATCACAATGTAGAGCATATGATTAAAAGGGAGAAACCAAATCCAGAAGGAGTGGATATTGTGCAAAATCACTACAATTAACAAATTTAAATAATGCAATGTTCACCTTCATTCAGACAATTTTTAGTCGGCTCATCTCAAGATGAATTGATATATTCTACTGTCCCAAAGTTGCAACTACGCAAAATTTTGTTGTACATTGACTATTAGTTTAAAAAAATTATAAATAAGCTTATTATCATTTCTAGTGTAATTTTTGAATAAATACATTACATTATTAAAAAATAATTATTATTTCACTGCTTGGACATTAATGGGTTAATGAGCCCCATTGAGACATTTCAGTTTTCCGGCATTCTCCCTACATCAATACAATAGTGCCAAGCACCATCAATGCTCTCAGTTATGAAACTTATAGCTACCCCTCACGGAAAACCAGGAAAAATGTTTTTCTTTGAATACTTTATTCAATTTATAAGATCACATTGTACATAAGAGTCAAAACAAGAGTTCTCTTTCACAAGTCTTGTAAGTACATTTTTTTAAATCAATTCTTTAATTGTTTCAATCAATTAATGATATACAAATGAAATTAATCTTACACCTAATAAGCACTAAAGGAAAAATATTGGAAATATATTCCAAATTGCACTGAAAAATGAACATTATAGATGTACTCTATAACTCTTTGACATAAAATTGGTCAAAATAAATATCTTAACATTTAATCCATTTAGAACACACATAACCTGCAACAAGCTATGTATCTATTTCAACAATGGTTTGGGTTCAACAACTGGTTACGCTGCAAAGCATATTTCACTTTCTAGGTAGATTCTTTAAGATGAGAAGACAAGTTAAAGAGAACTAGTACTGGAATGCTCATTCAAAAAAATGCAATGAAAAATAAAATGTATATAAAATAAGGTAGACAGAAGTAAACAATAAAAGCGTTCATTTTCATGCAAGATGCATTGTAATATTTGCTTTCAAAAGCAAGAAATAAAAAATTCATAATTTATTTTTTCCTTTAAGTTTCATGATATTTAGTAAAAGGAATGCCACAAAAGGAATGTTAAGAAAACATCACGGCAAGAAAAGTTATTTCAATAAACATAACAAATATACATTCCTTATGTAAAATTTAGAGATAAAATAATATCAATTCATTATTTTTTTAATATACAAGAAAGATCAATATCAGGTCAACGTGGACTGCAGAGAATAAAATTACACCATTCAAAGAACAATTAGAAATCTTACAAAAATACTTCTCAACTACAGAAATGGAAAGACATTTATGGTAGGCCATTGGTAGAATAACAAGTCACAACCACACATTTTTCATTCACAACATGTAACATGAACCAACCCCATCATAACAATAACAATTCCCTGTCAAACATAAAAAAAGTACATCTTGTTACAATTATGCAAAAGGATTTTAACAAATACTTCTTTCACAGTTTGTACCTGTGATAATTATATTGTCACCATGATTAAAAAAATTCATGTTCTCTACTTCAACAACCCACCAGGTCAGGAGGAAGACAATATGTAATAAATTAATTATTATACACTATATAATAGAAGGCAGTTCACAACTGTACATTCTACCTCTACAAACACATTAAATCCACAAAAACGACAAGATTACAATTTATTATGCGAATAAGAATAAAATATTCAGGGACGACATGTTCATCTTGTAAACTACATACAAGGTGAATGCTATACTTATATATACAAGTCGACGACAGAGCTCCACTTTGCAAAAATATTCTGCTAAAATGAAGAGTTTGTGAAAATAAATTCAACAATAGTTGAAACAAAAAAAGAAAGAATACTAATACATATTGTCTAACCAACAATTAAACTTACATTTTACAGAAAATATTTTATATAACTTAGGATACATGTAGAAAAAGAGTAAAATTTTCCCAGTATATTGCAAAGTTGAAAGAGTTGAACACAATTTTCTGAGTTTCAGATGATAAATCGAGACAAGCTGCATATAAGTTTTCTGAGCAGAGAGGTCAGAAAAAAATTACTTCTTCTTCTGTTGCTTGAGGTGCAGCCCCTGGTGAGGTAGGATGACCCCCTGAGTCAGAATTTTGGACTCTAAAACGATCCGGCAACTTGGGATAAGTGTTGGTGCGATCTGCTTTGTTTCTCTGAACAGAGGAGACTCTTCCCATACTATCTGATCCAGAAGGTGCTGTATTCTGCATCATTGCTGGACTACTACCAGTACGTGTGTGGCTTGGAGCAACATGTTCTTCTGTTTGAGGTGTATTTGAAGGTGGGCTAAAGCTACCGGAGCCAAGACGCATATATCCTCCACTTCCACCACCACTTCGTCGACTCTCCGTTGACTGACTTAGTTTGAAAGGCAAAATTTGCTGCACTCCACCTCCTGAATTGCTTCCACTACTGTTATGGGCACTACTTGCATTGTTACTACTGGTACTCCCTGTATTGCTCATGGTGTTGCTTCCACTACTTTCACCCAGCTTTGTAGCCAACTTGAAAGGTAATTGCTGTTTGATCTTTACTCCTTGGGCCACTTTTTGTTGATTTGTGGCACTAATGAGATTCAATGGAAGAGATGATTTACTAGTAGTTCCTTTCCACTTCATCTCCCCCTTACGCCGAGAGTCAGAAAATGGAGGGGAAGAATTTTCCCCACCGGAGACACTAGTGCTTTGTTCTTCTGTGGGTCTCTGAGAATTAGGAGCGATATGGATTCCCTCACTAGGTAAAGCATTGGCTACAACAGGCATGTTGGGGCTAATGAGGATACCTTGACTGGTAAGCATTTCCATCTTACGGTACAATTGTTCCCGCTGTTGTACAACATCATTTTGCTCGGTTCGTACTTGCTCCTGAAAAAAACAACAACAACAAAAAATATCAATTGAATTGAATTGAATTGAATTTGCCTTATTTTACGTGGCGAGACTCGGGCCATCAGGCCCGCTCTTCCGTCTTACCACGCAAATTTCGCTACGCTCCTTTCACCAACTAGCAGAGGAAGGAGGTATTTCTTGGGCGAGAAACAGGCGGTTTGAATTTAGCTCAGAGGCGTCATTTAAGCTTGAGGATCTTTTACATGCAAGTAAATCTACTAACATGGGACAGCCGGCTTTACTTCTCCTCCGAAGGAAGGCGTACGAAGGATTTTTTTCGACCTTAAAAATCCACGGCTTCGATCGGGTTTGAACCCGCGAACTTGGGTACAACAGTCCGGTACGCTAACCGTTACACCATCGCCGCCGCATCAATCAACATGACGGTAAAAATGCTTGGAATATATCAAATTCAAAGGGAAGGGCATAAAAGACCATAAAATTTAAATGAAAGGTTAAACTAAGTAGTAATAATCAAAACATTAAAAATAAAGATTCTCAGATAATTCAAATGAACACAAACATACATTAGAAATATACACATTTTTGTGATTATGTTCATGATATAAGCACCATGAATTTTGTTGAATTCTTGGGCAGTGGATCAGTGAGAGACTTTATCTGATAATTTCTAAAGAAACATTGTACTAAGTGGGACAATTTCAAGTATTATAAACTTGAACAGAACAAGTGAAACAACAAAAATGAATATGATATGTTTTAAAGCATACAGCGGACATTGAGAGACCTTATAGCATTGGGCGAGGAATAAAAGAAGTACTGCCACTTTCAAGTGTAGACCAGTAAACAATTTATAATAATTTGTTTAATAAGCTGAACAACATTATACCTCATATGCTGCCTGGTTTAAATTTTTGGAACTGTTAAAACTGCAGCCAGATCATCACAACCCTAACCAATTTGCAATGTGCAGTTGGCCTAGCTGTTTAGCTCAGAGTTTAACTGAACTAGAGGACTCAGGTCTCTTTAAACATGAGGTGCAAGCAATACCACTTAGCATGGTTTTCTTATTTGATTGAAAGAAAAACGTCATCACAATTACAGCAATAAAATAACTCAATACTTTTTCTCAATAAATATTTGGGATTTATTAATATTAAAACAAATACTTGTTGTCTTCTGGTCATTTAGCCCATTAATGAAATAGTCACTTTAACCCTTTGACTGCTATGGGCCGGTTGACTGTGTCACGCATCTTGCATCATACTTCTTGATGCAGGCCCTGTTGTGAGTGCTTCAAGAGCTCGCTTGCACATAGATACCATTGCAAGACATCTCAGTTATCAGTAAGTCCTAGTGATAGTCGAAAGTGCATCTGCGCGAGCAAACTCATCCAGAAGCTCCCAGGTAATTAAATTCTGTGTACAAACTCGTCCAGAAGCTCCCAGGTAATTAAATTCTGTGTACAATCTCATCCAGAGGCTCCCAGCGACAACCTCACTGAGCGCAATAAGAGATCCAGAGGCTACCATGCTCGGAAATATTTTGCTTAAAAACTTGTCTAGAGCAGTCAAAAGGGTTAAATACAGCCCCTTATCTATCAAACCCAAAGATACAAAGTTAGAAGAGATGAATGGCTGGTAGAAAAGCAAATGGGTCGTGCAATTGCTTTGCACAGCAACTCACCTGTAACCTCAGTAGTTCCTGCCTTTTCTCTTCTATCTCCTTTTCTTCAGAGTCTCGTTCACGCTGCCAGGCCTCTCGTTCTTGTGTCAGACGGTCTTGAAGATTGCGCAACTCTTCAAGCTGCTGATTATGTTTGTAGGTTGGTCTTTTCTCACGACCATCATCCTGGACCAGCTGTTGTCGACAGGCTGCTAACTGAGCCTGTAAACTGAATTGCAACAAGGTATTACAATCAATTTTATTTGAATACTGTATTTATCTGAACATAAGTTGACTCTGAATATAAGATGAACCCTAATTTTGAAGAGGCCTCCTAAGAATTTTTAAAATTTTAACTAATTCTAACTGTTCAGTTAAAATTACAAATTGTCTAATTGACTAGAAAATTGTCTCACTAATGAGATAAAATTCATTGCCAGAGCTACCACCAGTTTCTTCTTCCTTAAAATGATTATAATCGTGATTTTTGTATCCACCCACTTCATCTTCACATGTATCATTGTTTCTCTCATTTTGGGACTCCTCCCATACTGTACATACTGTACCAAAGTTTTGGGCATTCCATTTGCATTCTTGGTCTTTTATCTGATGCCACATAAGAACATTCCTTTCTGTGTCACTAGATTTTCTTTCTGCCCTGCTCTTGTTTGTGATCTCTGTACTTTATTAAAGTTCTTTTTACTTTCTTTATAAGAAATTGATTTCATTTAATGTTTGTGTGATCAAGTTGTGAAATGAGAACTAGTACATCTCTGTTCCTCCTTTTTGTGGGTAATGTGGGAGATAGTTCCAATTTTGGGAAACTTTTGCTTGGATAATATTTTTTTAAATTCTCCTTTCATGTGATTAAAAGTAGAATGCTTGCCAATATGGGCGTTTTTTCATTTCCATCCCCTGCATAATGCAGATTTGCACTTGTCAGACATTGAACCGAAGTTCATGCAGCTTCATTGATCAGCACATCATGAAACAAAATCTCTGTGATTTTTATTTAATTTCATTTTGTTTCCCAATCGTTGGTTTGAGATTCTCTCTTTACTGGCCCAATCAAAAATATTGGTCTGAATTGTCTATCAAATTTGCAGTGGATATCGAAAATACATCTACGAATGTAAATAGGCATTACAGATAAGTGTGATATTTTAATTGTCTTTGCACATTATGGTTATGTTAACATGAATGTGGTTCCTAACATGGAAAGGCAACGTAACAACATAAATTCAGGTAGATATTGTACACACGTAACAAGTCCATATAACACATTTAAATTCCCAAAATAAATTTTAATAGATTATTCTCACTAAATCATAATTAAAAATTAAGAAATCATTCATTAAACTTATATGCTGTAAAAATTGGAACAACAATACAACACCCACACAAAAGCACATAAGATATTCTTGAAAGACTGGCATATAATTCAGGACATACAATAACTTGATGGTGCAACAAGACAAAATTATTGTAGTTTTTGTTTTACAGTAAACATTAACATCTGGGGCTAAAGATTTAGGGAGAGGTAGCACTTTTCACCATTAGGGATTAGCTCTGTTGGACACTGGTCCTGACCAAACTCAGGGACAAGTGAATCATAAAGCAGATTCTAGGCGTCAAATAGCCTCTCCTTGCCCAAGATCATCCATGGATGGTGAAGAACCACATCCTGCCAAAATTAACAAATGCCATGAATGTCAAAAGAATATGTGTGTACAAGAAGAGCAACTACAAACAAATATAAAAAGTGTTTATGGAATGTATGGCAGTAATGTATTGCTGAAAATAAATAACTTGGAACCATCGTATCTGATCTTCAGACAAAAGTAAATTTTTAATAATGAAAGAAACTCAACATACACAAAATAAAGATAACGAATTACATGAAAGTACCTAAGTTGGATATGTAGAGAAAGATAATCCAGAGAACTCTAATGAAGAAGAAAAATTAGTAGTTTGGGAAACAGACTGGCTTTTATTAAAACGTAAGAAAAGAAAAGCTTCAATTTCATCAAAAAAAATACCATTGGAAGAAAATAGGGTTGTGCAGAATACTGACAAAAAAGTCAAAACCACCACCAACAATACTAAGCGATGTGAAAGACTACAATAAAATCTTTGAAAATATGAAGACTAAAAATCTTAAACTGAAAGTTATGCTAAACAATCAACAAATTAAATTTAACATGGAATCAGATTCAGATTATAGGGTACTGACTGCACATTTAAACAAAATGGAAAGGGAATGGCATACCTATGAGAACAAACAAAACAGGCCAATAGGAGTCATGGTTAAGTCCCTGCATCCTACATGCACACGAGAGAAATCAAAGTGGAACCAAAACTTAACAACTTTAAGATCATTAGTGTTGTAAATATTATAAAAAAACTAAGGTGAATGGTGGGGTTAAAACTGTTCCTTTATCCTTGTTCAGGTTAACATTTGAAGATCAAAAGACAAAAGAATTTTAAAAATAGATTGTGTCAGAGGTTTGAACACACCCAGAAATTTTGCCAGCACAAACCTGCCTGCGTAAAGTGAGTGGGGAATCATAAAACCATTGATTGCAGAAAGAAAAAGAGTGATGCTCCTCTATGTGTAAATTGAAATAAAGCTCACCCCACAAACTATAAGGGATGCATAGTTGCTAAAGAACTACAGAAAAGAAGAAATAATCTAATTAAGAACGAAACGTCCCAAACAAAGAATAACATACAATGAAAAGTCTTCACTTCTAAAACAGTTGTTGAAGGTAATACTTATGCACAAACTGCCAAAGAAGGTGATGTACAACAATCAGGTAGAGATAAAGATATTCAACTAATGCAACCTGAACAAATTACCATGATGGACATGATTCAAAATATAATGTGCATGACGGATAAAATATCACAGAGGCTTGATAAGCTGAAAGGCAATTGCATGGTATCACACGGGGTTAAAAGATGAAACAGAATGACATGAGACTACATGGAAGTGTTTACAAAACTGAAAACAAAAATTAATGTTTTTCTTACATCACAAAATATTGATATTTGAGTGATCTCTGAAACTCATTTTACAGAACAGACCTACTTTAAACTAAGAGATACAGTGTATAACAGTCAGCACATCCAGGTAACAAAGCAAGAGAGGATTCTGATCAAAAACACAATTTATCATTATGAGTGTCATCTAGAATTACCAGAATTCCAACTAACTGCAGTAACAATAAAATGTGTGAAGCAACATCTGAATATTGGTGCAATCTACTGTCCTCCAAGGCACAATATTAAGAGATTGGAGCACAAACAATTCCTATAACACTTGGGGGAAGAGATTTATAGTTGGGGGAAACTATAAAGCTAAACTTGTGGTCTGGGGATCTAGGCAGACCACCAAGAAAGGCAGTGAATTGAGGGAAGCAATGAGAGAGAGTAGATGCACTTTTCATTGTCCAGGCAAACCTATGTTTTGGCCTTCCAATCTGAATAAAACACCCAATCTTTTACACTCCTTTATATCCCCATATTTATTTATATTGAAGAACATTTTGATTTGAGCTCTGATCACTCTGCTGTGATTCTCGCATTGAGAGAGAGAATAATTAAGAAAATTGGAAGACCAGTATTAATAAACAAGACAACTGACTGTGATTGCTTCAAAACTGAACCTGAAAATAATATTAATCTAGGAATTTAGTCACAGTCTATACAATATTTTGAAATGGAAGCCGAGAGATTTACCTGTACAATCTAAGAAGCGGAATGGAATTACCCACAACAAGTTGCCTTGAGACTGTAGGAAACACCTACCCTATGGAAATCACAAAGTTAGTTAAAGAAAAAAGATGTGCTAAACTAAGATAGCAACAAACTCATAACCCACATGATAAAACAATACTTGATAACCCAACTCAAATTCTTAAGAGAAAATTTCAGAAATTGAAAGATGTGACACTAGCTTCCTATATAAATAATAAGACTGCACATAAAACATCAACCAGAACACTTAAAAGGCAACCAAAACAGCAGCCAAAATACTTAAAAGACGAGTCACCCAAATTCCACCCATTCGAAAAATAAATGATTCTTGGGTATGAGACAGCAAACAGAAGGCAGACACCTTCTCAAAATACTTTTCAGACATCTTTCAGCCAAAATGATATACATTCTGGTGGACACTAAAGAAAATACTAATGGAATTTGTTACTAGAAAAGAATTAGTTAATGAAATAAGAATGAACATTAATGCCAAAAAGGCTCCTGGTTTTGATCTTATCACGGGTGAAATTCTGAAATAGTTACCAAATAAAGGGATAGTAATGCTAATATATGGAAGGTTTCTGAAATCATCGAGATCCCCAAACCAGGAAACTTGCTCAATGAAGTTAAATCTCTTAGGCCAATATCCTTGCTGCCTATTCTTTCAAAAGTCTGTGAAGTTGCTGTTAAAAAGTTCAAACCAATAATAGAAAGAAGAAATTGATCACCAATCATCAGTTCGGCTTCGGAGAGAAACACTCCACAGTACCCCAAGTGCATAAAATTATCAATACGATAGAGAAAACATTAGAAGAAAAACTGGTCTGTTTAGTTATCTTCATGATGTGGCCCAGGTGTTTGATAAGGTCTGTCATCAGAGGTTGGTTTTTAAACTATATATGCAATTAACAGCATAGTACATAATACTGTTAAAATCCTACATATCTGAGAGACTCTTGGGTCAGAGTGGAAGAAGAAGAGAGGAGCAAAAAAAGATAAGAGGAAGCATGCCGCACGGCAGGGCCCAATCTCTACTTATAGTACACGAGTGATATACCACAAAATGAAAACGTAATTGTGGCGACCTTTTCTGAAGGCTACGCACTCAGACGAACAGGAGAACACAGACATACTACAAAATGCTTGAAATCAAATACACTCTTGGACAACAAATTGGAAGATCTAATTACATGAGTCAAAATCTGTTCACATAAACCTTACAAACAAGAGAATTGAGAGCACCCCTTCTAGCATGTTAAACGGCCTGAAAGTATCTCGTGTAAACACTGCTGAATACTTGAGATTATATACTAAACCTGTGGTGGAAGGAACATGTGAAAAAGAAAAATAATGATTTAAAACTTAAATATAGTCAGTTGTACTCGCTCTTGGGATGTACTTCTCAACTGGCCATACAAAACAAAATTTTAATCTACAACCAAATCTTGAAACCAATTTGGTACTATGGTGTTCAGCTCTGGGGTTGTACTGAAGAAAGCAATATAAAATCAATACAGACCTTTCAGAACCAAGTACTGCAAAACATGGTAAATGCTTTGTGGTACATTAGAAATAGGGATCTACATCGTTATCTTGGAATTAAATGTGTCAACCGAAATTAGATTTGCTGCCAAACATGAAATATGACTGCACGGACATGTTAACTTAAAAGCCATTGAACTTTTGGATAACCATAACTAGCAGAGAAGGTTAAAGAGAACAAAGCCCTTTGAATTAGTTTAATGTTCTCAATAAATTTATTTTGATATTGTAAATTAAATACATACTACACTATTGAGTGAACATGTAAATAATATTTTAACTTAGATTTAAGAATATTTGTAAATTGATGGTTGGTCATTTGTGACGTTTCAATCTTTGATGCCTTGGCATGATAAATAAATAAATAAAAACATATTAGCATCCCTTTATAAGAAATTACTTTTGAAAGAAACAATGGAATATGGATATGAAGATTATAATTTATTTATCACTTTTTAGGACGCAGTAACACTACAATTCCAAAGAAAAAGTATTGTAGCAGGTTATTCAAGTAAGTTGACAGTTGCAAGTAAGATTTATAGAAAATTCTGTTGAATCTTTTTTGGAATTTACAATGTATTGGCCAACTTCTTAAACTCTTTGGAGCAAACACTACCATTGTACTATTTGATGGCATTTCACTGTACTCAATTAGAAAGAGCTGTTTAAACCATACAAACTAAGACCATGTAATAATTCTGGACAATACCTTTGAATTGTTGTCATTTGCTGGTGAATGATAGAGAGCAACTTGTAAAAATGATGTGACAGTTGAACAGCAGCTGCTTGTTGCTCTTGCCCTAATATTGCTAATGCTGGTGAAGGTGCTTCATTAGCATTGTTACACAAGTTAGAAGGCAAAACAACAGGAGGAATTGTAGTCATTACTGCATTACGCCATGGAGCATGATCCTATGACAAAATATCAATCAAGATCAGCATGTCACAAAATTCAATTAACATAAGATGGGTAATAAATCAAGGTAACTGAGAATTTCATTGTAGATACACATCAAATCATTAAGAAATAAATTTTCTAAATGATAAAAATTTTAAATTTTTACTCTTTCCCCCTGCTCTCAATTGTTATTTTTTAATTACTGTTCCTTTCATGCCTACAAAATATAAAGAGAATTAAGAATACATCATTTATGCCAATTCAAATATTTATATTGGAATACAAATAAAAAAAATCAAAGTCTACATTTTATTTCAAGAACTTACAAAAGGTATTTTTGATAAATGTGACTCTTCCCGTTTGTCAGCATCTAATGTACCAGATGAAGAACTGCACGAATCTCGAGCTTTCTCTTGGTGATGTTTCTTCACAATACCTAATAATTAAAAAAATATATTAGAATGTTTAGAAATACAAAATGTTTCACTTTACCTAGGAGAATTCTAGTTTTTGAAGTTATGCAGACCATGTGTGAAGGATTTTTGCTCATGATATAAAAATCACAAATATGTGTGATGTTATATACCAATGAGGCACTGCTTTCATATTTTAGCAAATAAAATATTTACAGCTGAAAATTAAGTACTTATTAAAACATTGAAAAATAAGGAAATAAATTATACTTGCACATCTGTATTAACATTTTTCATTAGAATTCAGAACTTCTTCCGACATAAAAAAAATACTTTACAATTTCATTTCCTCTCTTCCCACATACCTATTTGAACATTTTAAGCGGTCTCTGATATGAATTTGTGAAATAATTTGTTCATTTGTTTTACAGTGAAATCAAGCCAAGCTTTCCTTTCTATTTCATTCATATCTTTTCAAAATCGAGATCATTCATTAATCTTCTAATTCGGGGGCTATCAAAAATACCTGCATTCAATTTTGCCTCACTGATGTGTGGAAATGTCTTCATTATATAAAGAAAAGCTGGATTCTGTAAATTCATTGCTGTGATGAGGTTTTCCATTAGCCTTGGTTTTATGTGGAGAGGTGGGAGCAAAATTTTTTGAGGGTCAATCAATGGGTTGGCAACAATACTGTTTCTACCGTGTGTGAAACTTTCTTGAGATGGTAATTCATGTTGTGTAAAATTTTTTAAGTCTGCCTGACTATCCCATGAACAAAGAAAGCTGGGATGTTTATTGTAACCTCCCAGCATTCCCAATAATAGTGAAATAAACTGTAAAAATAAAAAAAACAAACATTAAGCACATTACTGTTTCAGAAAGTTTTTTCATCTTCATCAGTAATTTGTACTATAACATTTTTGCATTTTCTATTCATGTTAATTGATGAGTAATTTTTTCTTTAATATGTACTATAAAACTCCAGTAATTAAAACAATCTGTCTTAAAAAACAAACAAAAAATATTTCGTATTAGGATTAAAATCTAATAAAGACTACAAATGTCAAAAACAGATTGGCATGTAGAAAAAAAAACTAGACCTGTTACGGAAATACCGATTGCAGATTTGAAGCCAGTACGAAAAACAGATACAAAAACAAACAAAACATTACAAACATAAAAAATGACGCAGACCAGTGTAATCATTCAATTAAATAAAGAACAACTTTTTATGATAATAAATTACAATTTTTATAACACTAGTACATTGAGAGTAAAACTGAAGTGTAGGGACCATGTAGAGCGATTCCAAGTTGTGTTCAGAAGACTGACTTGATAAAAGTGAAAAAGTTAACATCACAATGCACAAATGGTAAGCAGAATTTGAGTTTCTGTTAATGATGTCATTAGAACCTTAATTCCTTTTATGTATTTCTTTTAATGTGAAAGAGAAAAAGATTTCTAAATTTCCTTTGAAAGTTATAATGAATCTTGGAAAAATATGCACTAGAATGAGGAAAACACCAACACAGAGCTGTAAAACAAAAGGCTTACTGCAGATGCCAGCGAGAAGGCATTTGCAGCAAAGTAAACGTGAGCATTACAACCAGGAAAAAAATAAATTCGGAAATTAATCACGCTTGGTGATTGATACAAAATTTAAAACAAAAATTAGAACAATTCTTTTTTCACCATTGGTTTCAGAAAAAATAGATCCACAACAACGAATCTTTTATCATTCCAACATTTTGTGATAGAAAATCTTGATCAAAACTTACAAATTGATGCTATATATACAGATTTTTCGAAGGCCTTTGATAAAGTAAATCACAACATATTAATTAAAAAATTGTATCATATTGGTATTCATGGAACTTTTTTGATGTGGTTGAATGAATATTTGTTGGGTAGAGTCTTAAATGTGAAATACAAAAACTTCATCTCAAAGAATATCATAGTTTCATCTGGTGTACCCCAAGGGTCGCATCTCGGACCGCTCCTATTCTTAATTTATATAAACGATATCAAGTGGAAACTAGAGTCGTGTAATTTTCTTTTATTTGCTGACGATTTGAAATTATTTGCGCCGATCAAAACATCAGATGACTCTTTGAGACTCCAAGAGAACTTGAACAATCTTTCTCTGTGGTGTACTGAAAATCGTATAATGATCAATATTGATAAATGTAAAGTTGTGAGTTATTCGAAATTGAGGAATCCTCTATTAACAAAATATTATTTAAATAATCTAGAATTAGATTCAGTACCTCAATTTAAAGATCTTGGAGTGATTTTTGATGATAAATTAAAGTTTAACTACCATATAAATTATATATTGAATAAGTCAAACAGAATGCTGGGATTCATCAGAAGAACTGCTTCAGACTTTACCAATCTTCAGACATTTCGTATTCTTTACTTAACATTGATCAGAAGCAATCTACTATATGCCTCACAAATCTGGTCTCCGTATTACAAGAATATTAATAAAATAGAATCTATTCAACACAAATTTTTTAATTTTGTAGCATGGAAGCTGAGGATTCCTTCGCCACGATTAACTCACGACTATGAACAAGTTGCTAGAATACTTAATATTAGCACATTAGAGTCACATAGAAAATATGACGAACATACTTTCTTATATAAATTAATTGATAATCAAATTGACTGTGAATATTTATTATCGAAACTACCATGGAGAGTACCCTCACGTAATCTGCGCGAAATAAACCACTCGATTTTTATGATACCAACAGCGAGAACAAATATCAGTTACTTTGCACCGCTTTGGCGAATGTGTAAAACAGCAAATGAATTGTTTCTAGATTTTGATTTACCTTGTTACTCATTTAAATTAAAAAGCAAAAGTAAGTTACTATGTGACTACAAATAACCCTCACAAGACATGTATTATGTACAAACGATCGACTGCATTTAATCATGTAATTTGTTACCTATACTATCTAATAGACTCACATAATGTACCTAGTCTTTAAATTTTATGTACTTTTGGGCTTTGCCTGTTTTTGATAGAAAATAAAATAAAAAATTAGCAATCTAACACAAATTCTCATGGGATAAGATGAAAAACAAAAAATTCAAAATTTCCCTTACCTTTGGATAAAGGGGTAGTTAATGCATCTTTGTTTGCATTATCAAATCCACCAAATGTTTCTGCCCTCTTTGGCAATGTAGGTGAAATATATGCTTCACTCTGATGTTCGCCAACAGAACTTACACTGCGAGAAAGATTTGTACCAGTGGCATACAATGAATTTGCCAGTTGATTTACATCCTGTAAAATTGAAATTTATTAACAAACAAAAATACTTGTGACTTTTATATCTTATATATTAAATGCTTCCCATTACAACTCCAACAAAATGTTCATCAAAGTAACTGAGCATTTGCATTGGCACAAAGTTCATTTCCAGAATAACATAAAACTTTGATAATTCACAAAAAGTGACTGAGAAATGGACGGTCAGAACAAAAACCAAAATTTAAAGCCCTATGGTCTGCTTCATAGATAATTGCTTACCTGAACCGCAAATAACACTTCTTGCCATATTGCAGAACTATCTGTTTCTTCAGTTACCAAGTTGCAGTAGTTGGGTGGGTTCAAGGCACTCTCAACTCCTGCAGCTGCAAGAAGTTTTTGTTGCAAAATCATTTTCTCTTCTAATATCTGTGCCTGCTCAACGTCTTTTTGTCGCATTGCCCCTGAAAATGAGCTTCATTATTTTTGGTTTAACCAAATTAACAACTTTGGTTAACATTCACAAGATTTTGATTTATAAATAACATTAAAATATGAGATAACAATATAAATTAGTAAATTTCTTATAATTATGTTTTACCTAGACATGGGATATTTAGATGCTTAAAATCCTCAATTCTAGTTACCCACAATATGGCAAAAATATACTATACAATTTCTTAAATGTGCAGTAAATGTTCACACAAAAATAAACTTTTTACAAACAATTTATTTTACTTTAAACTGTTTTATTAAAAACATTAGTCTTAAATATTGGAAGGAATATAAATGCTAAAACAGCAAAGACTTTCAATAATTGAAAGAATTATTTTATACACAAAAAATAATTTTTCTAATTTAAAATTCATGACTTGTACAATTTGCATGTTGTAATGAACAGCGTATAATTGAGTTGGCCATTTGCAAACTCTGCTAAACACATTTATAAAGGGAATATATTTTACGGCTATATTTCCAGAGATATAACAATTTGAACTAGTGGTTAACAACAGCACATTCTTTCTCACATTATTTCTAAATTTCCAATTTTTGAAATTTCAGGGAGTTAAATGAAAAGGAGACCTGCACCATTCTTTTAAGCATTACTTGTTCTATACATGGAAAAATTTTAAAGAAAAAATTTGAAGCATTTTTTGAGAAAATGAAGTCTAGGAGGAACTGTGCCAAAACAAGAGTATTCTACTGCATCAAACTGTGTAAAATGTCTTATGAGGAAGGCACAGTGAGAGAGCTTGGTTACATACACAGCTAATCTGGAGCATTATATACATGGGTACTAGACAATGAATTTTTAAGTAATGCAAAATTTAAGTAGAGATATGAAAGATGTTCCAAATATTCAAGTTATACACCAATTGTTATTGACCAATTCTTCTCATGATATAATCATGACAGAACCTGGCTACAAATACCTAGAAGAATGCCTGCAAACAGAAAGGGATATTGATAAAATAGACCATGAGGAATGGACAAAGCTTAAAAATTGAAAATAGAAAAGCTACAGGAAGCAATGGTATTACAGGAAAAATGATCAAATACACTTAAGAAAATTTTAATAAACAGCTTTTACACTTCATTTTACGTTGGAGAAAAATGTGTGTACCCCAAGAGTGGAAAATCATGCTAATATTTTCTCTTTAAGAAAGGTAACTATTTATCCTGTGAAAATATTTAAAGGTTGCTTACAAAATACTGTATATTAAAAATAATTGCAAACAGAATATTCAATAATGCAGACCATTTTATTACAAAAATAAATGGATTTCAGAAGGGTAGATTGTGCTCTGTTACTATCATTAAGGAACATAGAGAATTTAATAAAAGAACACACAAGTTCTTTCATAGGCTACTCCAAAAGCTTTTGGCATGGTAGGTAGAAACAGACTAATGTTTTGCATCATAAAGGTTGACCACAACATATGATTTCAGTCATTAGGAACAATGATTTTGAAATCTGTATCAAGGGACAAGAAAAGAAAAGAGGGAAATTATAAACCAACGAATCAGACAAGGGTCCAGTCTGTTCCTGATATTCTTTAATTTATATTTAAAAATAGCACTAAATATGTGAATATCCAAAATAAAATCTTATAGCGATGGCATGGGACAAGGAAGAAGCCTAATGACTACTATTCGTGGATGTCAAATTTATAACATCAAATAATAAAAATAGAATATTTTCTACCAAAAGTTATGGCCTTTGAAGGGATGAAACTGATAGATCTTAAAATAAGTTGTAAACAATTTCCCTCTAGAGGAAGTTTCAAGTATTAACTTCTTGGTATACAAGTCATTGAAGAGAAATGGGTGTACAAGAGAAAATTGAATAACTAGATCATATGAATGAAACAATCATAAGGACCCTGAAAAGAAGAAAAGAAAAAAAATAAACGAAGAAAAAGGAAAGAAGAGAGAAAAAGGAAAGAAGAGAGAAAAAGAAGAAGAAAAGAAGAAGACGAAGAAGAAAAGAAGAAGACGAAGAAGAAAAGAAGAAGACGAAGAAATTATATTTTATAAAGTATTAACCTTTAAGTTGTCAAGTGAGGTCTACAAGCTTTCCCAGACCATTTGTGATAACTGCCAAATAAAAATGTATTGTCTTACCCTTCTGGAATTTAAAATACCTTCCAACCACATGTTTACCTTCACTCTAAGAAAAGAAAAACCTGTTGTTTGCATTTATGTGCTTACAATAGAATGCATTCTTTGTGATGGGCAACTCCTGCAATCACCACTCATGTCCAGATACGTCTGTGATGTTATATGAAATTGAATTATTAGTGGCGCTTTTGAACAATACAAGGTTGGTGACAACAATACTTCACAAAAATCAGTATTACTGTTTACATTTTTTTATATATTGTAATAGTTACAGTAATCAAGGTAATATATGATCGTAACTTACATAATATTGCATTTGAAAGAAATAAAATTCAATTATAAATTCTAGATTTACAACATTAACAATATTTATTTAAGCAAATTGAATAACACAAAGAATAAACTGCAAAACAACAATAATTGTTCAAACATGAAAAATTGCATGAAACTACCGGAGGGTTAAGTATCCCAACATGTCTATCTGGAAGTGAGAATTGGACAAAGACCATGAAAGATAGCACAAGACTACAAAGTGCTGAAATGAGATTTCTGAGATCAGTAGCTTGTTTTAGACTTGCAGACAAGAAAAGGAATTCAAAAATTAATTAAGCATTTGGGGTATGTAGTCTTCAACAGAAAATTAGTCACCATCGAAATTCTTGGATTCAACACCTAGAAAGGACGCATAACATTTGATTGCCTAAGAAAATCTTGCAATATTACCCACAAGGACGAAGAAAACCTCGTGACCTGAGGAAGACATGGGGTGATCAAATGGAAACAGAGGTGAAACAGGAAATGCCTATATATCTAAGAGATAAGAAGAAAAAAAGAGGTTTTATAAGGATATATGGTTAGCAGGTTTTGCATCTGCATTCATCTCAATTTCAGGTTTTGCAAATTGCCAAAACTTTCTATTGACAATTTCCAGGTATTCTAGAAGGGTACTGAAATGAACAATTCCATAGTCATACAGAGTATGTTAAGAGCGTTTATTAGAACCAAAACTTAATTTAAAAAAAGTCATTAGCAGGATTTGCAATTGTCTCAATTGTTTCTTCCTATTTTGCAGCAAATCGTAGCCAGGGAATTTGGGATTTTTTCTCAACATAGATTTTAGCTTTGGTCAAGAAATGCTTTTGAGTTTTTTGTCCTCAGCTTCAATTATAAAAAACAGGCACTTTTTTTTACTGGATGAATTTTTTAGACACTACACACTTGATATCCAAAAGTCATAAAATTAATTCTTGATTATATTTGTGTGCCTACTTCCAAGAGAATAAAGTAAGCATCTACCTAAAAATGAAAATTATAGTTGCAACAAATGCCAATTAGTTTAATACAGAAATGACAATCAAATTTATCTGGACCTGTTACTGCACTACAGTAACTACACAAATTCATTGAAATACCATTACATTTTTTTTAACAAAGGAATAACATTTCTGTAAAAAATATGTACATTATATGTTTTAGATGCAAACATTATCACACTCAAATTGGTCTTGAAAATATTACATTATAGTGGTAAGAATGAATCAAATTTGTCTTTTTATAAAAAAATATGCTTTCCAAGAATACACAAAAGAATGCAACACGCACACACACACACACACACAAAATACAAGGTTAAAATTCTAAAAATGAGATAATAAAAATACAATTAAAAAACGGGGAATAATTAATCAACTTGTAAATATTGTTCCTGTTACATTCTTTGAAAACTTAATTAACAATTTTAAGAAAATCAAAAACTGAAATGAATACTGAATTCAACCAGAAAAAAAAAAAAAAAAAAAATACTTAACATTCTTTACAATAATGTATTACAGCAGTTATTAAAACTGAAGAGTTGACATTCAAATGAACTTTAAAGAAGCAATTTCCTTATTGAAGCATTAAGTTCTTGCTAAAATACAGTTTTCCAATAAATTTTTATATTCTTACTAAAGCAATCAGATTTCTTTCTAACATAGCAGTTTATTGCATTTGTTTATTGACCAGGTATGCCACAAAGTGAATTTTCAAAGTAGAAAGTAGAAATACAAAATCTTTAAGCGAATCTTTATACTACTTCCAACTAAGAGTCAAGAGTTAAGTCAAACATGACTGGCCCCTACAAACTTTTTCATTATGGAAAAAATGTTTTTTTCATGTTACTCAAATCATTGCTTGTAATTTTTGGAGATAAATGTTTAATAAGACAATAAGGAAAGGATCAATACTCAATAACAAAAGGGACGCAAAGACAACCCATTTCTTAAAAAAGTCATCTGAGGCCTTAATGTTTTGTCACTTACACACATTTTTACATATATATTTACTGTGAAAATAAATGAATCTTCTATAAAATAACTATTAAAGAAAAAATGCAGAAAAGATTAAGAAACAAGACAGACAAAAATCAAAACATTTGACTCGACAAAAGAATAGATATATCAACATAAATTTTTCAGAACAAATGAATAAGCATATTCTACTAGAAGGACAGAAGAAGTATTACTGCAAACTTTAACTTTCTATTTGAAAGCGAAGTCTTTTAGTTACATTTTAGAACTTTCATTCCACTTGACGTTTTCTAAATGACAAAATAAATAAATATGCTAGTGGTGCACCAAAGGCACATACTACTTTCCCGTATTATTGGTAACAATTAAGTAATATTATTTTTTTGCATGTTCTATCCTATGAATACTTCAGCCGTGACTAAAAAAATACAATCCAAATGATGCAACTAAAAACTGCACAAAAACTACTAAAAAAGACATGAAAAGCTTTTTGCAAAAAGTGTATTTAAAATGATTTAAAGATAAACACTGGAAAATACATTGCATTAAGAAAGAAATACCTAGCTCTAATATAGGAATGGGGTTAGGTAGAGGTAGTTCAATAAAGATAGGGCAGGAAAATTGTACTTATTCCTTATTAAGTGAACCTAATGAAGTAACCTCTATTCAAGCAATTTCTGAGAAAATATAGTTTTTCGTATTTTTCTTTATGTGCAAAATTATGCAAAGACTTTTTGAAATATCTAATATCGAGAAACATATTTCATTAAGGACAAAAATTTCTCTCTGTAATAGTTGTCATAGGATGTCCAAAAAAGTTTTTTCAGCAGTTTTAAAAAAATCAGGTTTTATTGAAAATCAGATTATGCCATATTGTAAGTGTACATTGCTCTATTCAGGCTTAAAAATTTGTAGACATTTCTGAGAAAATTTAAAGTCCCCCCCTCCCTCCATCACTACTGCAACTTGGAGCTCAGAGTCTAATCAAAACTGCAATTACAGTATTTTCAGCAATTTGAGGATTTAATTTGACAAATTACAGGAATTTAATTATGATACTAACAATAGCAAATTTTTCAAATGTATTGTGTAAGAACACTGCCAAAGAGTGAATCCTAAGGAAATATTCTCTGCATTTTGCACTAAACAAGCCTTCACTGATTACTAATTCATTTGTAATATTATTTGTGATAATATTTCAACAACAATACATTATAAATGTAGAAAATACATTTGTCTTAAAATAAAATCTATTGGTTTTAGTTCATTACTTTATAAAATACCCACAAACTATGATGAAAATATTTTAAGTCGCAAACAAGGCCAAAAAATAATGAAACCTGAATAATGAAATCAATGCTGCTATAAGCCATAAACATTAATGAAACATTAATGATCTGCTACATTAATGAAAAACAATTAAAACATGCTTAATTTTGTTTTTTGATTGACATAAATGTGGGAACAACGCAACATGTAACAATTCTATTTACATAAAACTATAATTTATAAATCTCAATTAACTACCTTTTTTTTTTGTAGAGTTATTTGTCAACATTTTTACAATACATATTTCCTAATAATTTAGTGTCATCCTAAGGAAGTGGGGTGAGGTGAGATGGTGGTTACAGAAGGAGCTCAATATGTTGAGTGAGTTCTACCTACTAATGGAGTCCAACTAACTTAACTACGAAAAGGATCCCACTTTCTGTTTGTGCTCCCCTACATTTTTATTTACAGCCCCAGGCCCCGGATGGCCCTATGCAGCTACTCGAATAAGAGTTGCCAAAATTTGCTGTAGCACCCTAAATCTTGGGTTGCTTTAGGATTAAAAAAAAAAAATTGTTTAAATTTCAACACAGTTAATGTTTGATAATAAAAATATCATCCCAACTGAACTTTAAAAGTCTAAAATCTTAGAAATAATAAAACTAATTCACAAATTCTACACCATGACTGAAATGCAAATTCTGCGGTCGTGAGTCCAACTTTCAATGAGAGAAGGAAGTAAGTTATTTCAATGCCCAAAAAATATTAGTTTTAAAACCAATACTAAATCAACATTACAAAAGCCAAGGCTGAACATTTAATTACCTATATTAAGAATGCATTACAAAGATCATGCATGGAAAGACTAGGCAGGTGGCACTTCTAAGAAATTACCTTCAAGTCCTAATGAGCTGCTTTCTGTATTTATTAAGAACAAAAACAAGAAGGCATTATGTAAAGCAGTGGAACTCACACAAGTGCTCATCTCACTAATGAAAGTGAAGATCTACAAGAATATTGAACAATTAATAGAAATAAGTGCAGTTAGCAAATACTGTATACTTTTAATAAAGATTGAGTGCTGGGAACAATTTTCTCACTTTTTAAAAATAATTTATAACAATTATTATTCATACAGTGTGGAGGAAAAGTCTTGCAAACTTGCTAGTCATGCAATGAAGTAATTTTCAGTTTATAAATGAAATCTCTATTTTAGAAAGTGCCATTGTGCAACAAGTATTTTGAAATTGAGTACTTTGAGAACATGAATCTTTTAACATTGTGACCACATGTGATACATGCATCAACATTACTTGAAGAGCAGTCAACTTCAATAAAAATTACCATTCACAGATTAGCAATGTGATCTCATTCTACCAACACCATATAAATAAAGAACAAAATTCCTTATTTTGTTTGCAAATAACAATCACTATATTACACCCAGCTCCATGCAACAATTAAGTGTGAAAATGTCAGATGATCTTTAAAAAGAAAAAGTGCTATTCTTCGCACTTTTTGAAGAGTGGTTTCATAACAATGATTTGATTGAGCACTGTTTATACTCATCAATTGCTGTGAATGCATAAATTACATCCACTTTTATCATTTGTCTTCCGTATCTTTCTTTTATCGTAATAGATGCTCTCAAATATACAGTAGTACCTGGTGCTGCATTACTAGCAACTGAAGAGCAGTACATCAAAACATACAGGATAAATAGTTTTACAACTCCATTAAATTTTTTTTCATTTTTACCCCACCTTAACAATCTACAAGGAAACTGTTCCTTTTCAATAAAAAAAATGTACATTTGTTTCATGAAAGGAGGATTTTAATACACATCAAGAACAGTGGTATAAGAAAAGGAATAATCAGCATTACTAAACTATATATATGAAGAGGAAAAGGAAACTGTAGGGGACATCACATTTTAAGAAGGAGCTAGTGAGTTTTCACTTTATCATTCTACACAACATTTTTTAAAGACATTTTAAAATGAGTATACAATAATGAAAGAAACTTACCAACAATTTGCTTTATTTGCATTTGCTTTGCATCAAGAAGTTTCTGTCTTTCCTCTACACTTAAAACAATGTCTTCATCATCCTCTTGACAACTCTGAACAGCTGATCTGAAATGACAAATTTGCATTAAAGAAAATCAATTTTAAAAGATGGAGATTGCTTCTGCTAAAATAGTCATTTTGTGTTTAAGTTTACACACTGAGGCTTACTGATGCAATGAAGATGGCCCTTTCAGTGACATCTTATTACTTTGAACTTCTGAATTGTAATACACTTACCACAAATATGGATAAAATAATGGTGTGACATCTTTAAATTAAAATCCACCCTATCTCTTAAATCATGTTTTAATATCTATAACAAAATGAGTGCAGTAACACTCTGTGCCTAAGGAATAATAATACTTCTTAGAAATAAAACTTATCACTTCAACAAAATAATGAAATGTACAATTATTGTACCTGGGGAGAACTTAAGGGCATAAATTATTAAAAGGTCAAAAAACAAAACAGATGCTTACTGTCGTGTCATTTTATTGTTTAATGAACTTCTAAACTGCATTAAAGTTGAAATAGTAGCAATTTTTCCCTCAGTTAAAAAATGCTCCCAAATGTGAAGTGAATTACTACAAAAAGTAAAGCTGAACAGTTGCTTTGCTGTAAAATTCTTGTAATTAATTGAATATAAAAAGCTATAATATAATAAAAACAAATGCAAAAAATACTAATAATATAAATTGTACACACTACACAAATATAAGATTGTATTATATGTATAAAAAGTACAAAAACTTCTTAAAACATCTGTAATTTGAAATAATGTTTTTATTTGTAATATCCTGGGGGGGGGGAAAGAGAGAAATGCATTAAAAATAAAAATTCAAAAAACAAAAAGCAACAACATATTAACTCAAACTTGCTCACGATATATCTCACCTCTAAATTCAACGATTTAAGTCCATATGAACATCGCAACTATTATTAAGGTTCACTTCTCATCATGTGTATGTGTGTAAATTTTTCTTTTAGACAATTGCCTGTTCAATAAATTTAAAAAATTCCCAATGGAACATTTGTACTTCAAAAATATTCAGTGTACTTACAAAAATCATCTTTGAAAACCGCCAAGCCATAGCCATACCCTACAGACTCACTTCTCTCCTGTTTACAGATCACGAAGGGAGGTATTTCTAAAATATGTTATTGAATCAACAAACTGAATACAGATTCCAAAACAAAATATCTAATAATAAATAATCTTTTACTAGTGTATTACACCTAGACAATTTACAAAAGAATTTCCTCTCAATGACTAGAGCGTGTGTGTAGGAAACATTTTCAGATGCACACCTACAATCGTATATGCTATACCAGGCATAAAAAGACAGATTAGGTAAGCAACTATTTATTCCAAAATGTCTAACACAGGAAACCTGTAAAATATGAAAAGCTCATGAAAAATCTGTGTGATGCCCATTCCCTGAAACTTGTTCTTTAGCAAGGTTTCAATATGTAATTGATATCCAAATGTTGAGATTACTTTTCTCCTTAAGCAGATCTGTTGAGATTACTTTTCTCCTTAAGCAGATCTGTTGAGATTACTTTTCTCCTTAAGCAGATCTATCAAAAACTCTCTCAATTCAAACACTGTTTTTCTTTTCCATTGAGGGTGAAAAGGATCTTAAAGAACAAAATACTAAAAGAAATATTTAGTTAGAGTTGTAGTAAGATGAAAGTTTTGGACATGAGTGAAAACTGGAACAAGTATAATAAATAAATAAATAAATAAATAAAAGTTAAAAAAACAAAAAACCTGAACTAGTTAGACTCTTTTAAGTACCATTTCCATTGAATTATTGTTGATTTGAGCTAATATAGCTAAAAAATTAAGATACTTATTAGTAGTACCTTATATTACGTATCCAAACTTCCTTATCTTTGGGTTTATGAACTTTGAGTTCAAACATTTCAGGTTCTGCAGGATTTGAGGATATGAGATAAATTCCTCGAGAATCCTGACCAGCCTTTTCCCGAACCAATAGTTTCTGTAGTGAAACAACGCCAGCCTACGAAGAAAAAAAAAAGAGGAAAAAAAATGGGTGAAAGTGAGCAAAAATTCACAAAAGCACAGACTGCCAAACAAGTACCTTGTTGTCTGGTGTGAAAAATGAATATTTGTTATTGTTCTCAAGAAGAAAGAACAGTACATCAGATAGTACTATAACAAGCACCACTTGCATTTTACTGCGTCCTTGCATTAACATGGCAACACCCTCAAACCTAAACAAGAATTAAATTAAACATTTAAATGACAATATAACTCCAAGGGTTCTGTGATAAGTATGAAAAATAAACATTATACCCAGAAAAGAATGTTAAATAAAAAGAAAGATTGTAATGACTCAATATCAGAGAGGATGCCATAGGTATAAAAGTGAATATTACTTAGTTCAAAAACTATGTTTTGCGATAAATCAAGTTGAAGATTTTGTTAAATTTGACTACTTCAATATATTTTGCTGGATAGAAGTGCTGGGTTATTGTTTTAACACACACTTTATATATGTAATAATGTTTTTTTAAAACAAAAAAATCTGGTTCAAAGATGCTTTTTTTCTCAACATTCACTTTTCTCCGTCTTACTTAAAAAAGGAAATAATCAATAATTTGGTACATCCAAATTTCATAACTTTAATGATATTACTAATTAAAATAATAGAAAAAATGTGACCTAGCAATGCAAATAATGCCCCACAATACAAGAAATTGACTTGGTTAGTTTCACTTTTATACCAATAATATGAAGAATTTGGTAAGTTTTCATGCATTAGTTCACTTGCTTCATAAGAAAATGCACCTTAGCTTTCTGTTTTTAAGTAGAATATCAGCTTTCTTGAATTTTGTATCTCGATGGGTTGTAAATGATTTGGCATCAATTCTATTGTAAATTTCTAGTTTTCTATCTTCTTTCTCTTTCTCTGCAACTTGTGCATCAACCTCCACTAGAATTGCCTGTGAAGGAAAAAAAAGCAAAACAGTTTGATGATCAAGTGTGTCCATGGATTATTTAAAGAAAATCTTAATATTATAAACAATTTCAATGTTTTCTGGTATCAAAACAACATGAACTGAATGGACCTCACTCTATTTTGTCCCCCCGAATGAGAACTATTAAACCTTTATTCTTCCCCATGTAAATTAAGCAATAGCACATGAAATAATACTTTAATTCTTGCATTGTTATCATGAAAATATGATTCAATACTAGTGACAGTGCTACAACAGCACATACTTTCTTGTTTTAATTATGGTTATGATTAATAACCTATTTATTATTAACATATTATATTGCTAATATTACAATACTGCAACTTATATCCTACTAATACATCTTGAAAAACTTGTCAAAAAACAGACAAACTGGGAGATGGTTTTGAAAAAACATAGTGTGTTTTCAGAGTATTTTAACGAAAATCTGGGCATCTCTTTTTTTGTTGCATTTTAATACTGCACTACAATAAGTAGTCAAAAGTGTAAAAAGAGATATGGTGTCAGAAAGCCTATCAAATTAATAACTGTAAAGAATTCTATAGATCTTTGTATCAATATCCATGGATAATGATCAAAAAGTAGTGCAATACAAATTTCAGAATTGTTTGTTTTCCTATTAACAGTAATTTGCAATTAAAAACAAACTTATGTATAAGAGAAAAATAGAACAAACACATACCTTTACCAAAGCTAGTGCTTTCTTTAATTTATCGTGTTCTTCTTTGTTATCTTTGGCAGTCTTAATAAGAGGTTCAATAAGTAAGGGATATTTTGTAAGTCTTTGGGTTACAAACAGAATACATTCAGGAATTCCTTTCTTTTTAAGCAAAGGATTTGCTTGACAATGACGGACAAATTCACCAAATCTTCTATCATGAAGATAATTTTTGTACATATTTACAGCATCCCTGTGCCTACTACAAAATTCTCCATAAGCTGATTTTAATTTGTGAGCATTAGCTCCTGAAAATTGTTCAATCAAAACATCACATATTGTTGCCACAATAGGAGCAGTTTTTTGTCGTTGACGCAGCTTGAATAAGAAACTTAAATGAATTTCTGTGAGATCAGTTAAACGAGGAAACATTCTATCAAGATCTTTACCCAAACTAAAATGTTTTTGTAGGCCATCAACAAATACCTGTAACATAGATAAAAAATTACATTTTCTATAAATTCACAGTAATAAAAAGTTATACTATAGATAACACTATAAATTTCAAGTAATAAGCTTAGAATTAAGAAATGAAAATTAAAGAATATAAATAACACAATAATTTGTTCAGAAAATAATAACAATTGAGAATCTAAATCTGACATTCTTAACTTATTCATGCAGTGAAACCTGCTGAAACAGCCACCTCGATTAAGTGGTCACTTCTACAAACAGCTATTTTTTTCTTTGAACCATTTGCTTTTTCCATAAAGTAATAATGTTCCCTCTTTTAAGCAGTAGTCTAGTCACTTGACTCTATGGCCAGCTGCCAGCCACATTCCGAAAATTAACCTGCATTACTCACAACTTCCGGATGCATTAGTGGTTTTAAACTTTAACTGTGGGAAGTGGAAGAGCAGAAAACTTTACTATTGATTCAGTAACTTCCTGCATCAGGACGCATTGTCAGATTACTTAAAATGTAAAATCTAGCTCTGGTTATCATGTGCGGAATAAATTTGTTTCAGATAAGAATAGATAATCTTCAAATGGAAAGAAACAAATAGAGGTCTGAAAAGTGTTCAAAAACAGTGATAAAATGATTTTGCATGATCTACTGAAGTGCACACATGCAAAAAATACATTCAGTATTTGGTAGTTTAATTGTAAAAAAATAAGGTGCGAACTTCATTGAAAAGTGAAAAATATGCTTAACTTCATTAAAAAATTCCAAATTAGGTTTGATGTCCCTTTTCCATATTCTTAAAACCTACATTTAGCGGCCACCTGTATTAATGGCCAACTTTTGTTGGAACCAATGGTGAATGCTTAAGACAAGTTTCATTGTATATCACTTCTTGAGCTGCATTTCACACAGAAGTTAAGTGAGATGAAGTTTAAAGACTCCACTACTGCGATATTACAATGTAACTTATAGGAGTACTGCATTCACATTGTGATAAGCCAAAAAGACCCCATTAAGTGAATTTCAATGACACGCGCAAGTGGGAAGAGTAATTAAAATAATAATGAAATATTAATAACATGTAATTATTACATTACTAAATGTTATTTGATATGGACTAAATCATTTTTTGCGGTTTATCATTGAAAAGTGCAAAGTCCTATTCAGAAATTTACTTCACAATAAGTGACTATTAAAGTTTCTACATTTTTATATTCAAATTTTTTAATAACTGTTACTTACTTTCTGCATGACTCGAAGAGTAAGGCAGTGATGTTTTTCAGTCAATATAAATTCATAAATATGTTCCTGGCGCTTAATTTCTTTTTCTTTAAGTTTTTTGGTAATCTAAGAGAGGAATCAATGTTAATGTATATAATGATTAGCATCATAATATAAGTAGTCATCTTTACACAATAATCACACCTCTTTTCCAACTGTAGGTGTCCAAGAATCAGGTTCTTCTTCATGGAGTCCAAGGAAAGGATCAGTATCCAAATCATCTGCAGTTACTTGACCTTCACATGCCACGAATACATTAATGGAATGATTCTTAGACAACTGACAAAGCTGTTAAATTTCTAAATTTATTTACATACCTTCATCTAAAAATTCCAGAGGGACAATAGGCACTTCATCTGAAAAACTTTACATAAAAGAAAATGTGTAATTAATAAGAAAGTGTTATCACATACAATCAGAATTGATATATAATTTAACATACTTAACTCCTTCATGATGTCCCCCATCAGCTTCCTTCTCTTCACTGATGATCTGACTGCAAATAAAGACAATGTGCCATTAGATTCATTACATTTTATTACTGATTAATTATCAGACCCAGAAAAAGAACATAAAACGTTACAAACATGAGCAGGAACATAAATTATTTCATGTTACTTTTATTTATTAATAATATATTTCTTCTTTAACACAGAATTTTGTTTAATATTAGGAGAGAAAAGAGAAAATACTCCTAAGTGTTTGGTCAGTTACTTTTCCTTTTTTGAACCAAGGGAATAATAACTAGATCAACAAAAAAAAGCATGCACAACCATAAACGATTGGACTACCTTGTGTCAAATTACTTTGGTGTAATATTAGATATCCAACACAGGAGAATCATACAAAAGTTAAATTTCACATTAAATCACTGATGAATATGCATTATAATTTACTATCACAAACATAAATTATTAACATTAACTTTCACAGTTGGGAAATAAAGCACACTTCAGCAAATTTACTCCTTTGGTGTTTTTATTCATTATCATTCATTTTTCAGTCCCTGAAAAATAGCATGCAAATTTCAGAATTCTTTCCAAATAGCAGACACACAAAGTACTTGTGTATGCAAAGAAACTGAGAAGAAAAATAACAAATACTCTACTTTTACCTCAATACATTAAATCAAAACTTATACAAATATATTTTTAAAGAAATAAAAGGAAATTTAATTGTTATCAAATGTGTATATTTTAATGTCAAAGAAAAAGACAGAAGGGCAAAACAAATATATGGATCGAAATTACCAACAAAGTATTTCATGTTGGGCAAGCAACATTTTCAAACCAATTATAACCTTAATAATAATAACTGTATATTTTTCAATTTTATTCCAGCCATTTCACTGAGGCACACTTTTGTGGTAGGAGAAATGAAACATAATTAATGTAATTACAATTTCAAGAGAAATTTTAATAGCTATTATTTTAAATGAAAACTCATTGATCCAATTTTTTACAACTGTGTATATTTTATGTATCATTTAGGTATGTTCACTTTTCTTCATGCGTAAATGTCAGAACCTAATCACATGAAATAATTATTTTTCTCCTCAAGTACACATTCAATTGCACTTTTCCAAACACATACATGCATGCATGTGCATGAGCATGGACACGCATTTGTGCACATGCATGCACACACACTTTTACACATTCACCAATATCTGCTAAATTAGTTATTCCATATGTAATTATCAAATCACTATTATAATCATTGGTTAGTAGGACACTATTACTTCATAACTGCTCTGGAATGAAAGCTACATGAATACAATTAACGTGATGTGATATAATACTCTTGCTGTTTAATATTAAAAACCTCAAAATTATTAATATGTGGTTAAACTGGAGCAGTATCAGCAATTACATTAGAAGCAGCAGCAGCACTGATAATCAGAGACAATAACAGACAACAGCAGAAGCAGTGGTTCAGCAGCAACAAAAACTTGCAGCATCAATGGTTCTACTAAGAATAGGAATATGTTTATTAAAGCAGTGCAATTAACATTGAAATAAAGGCTCCGAAGAGGTAAAACTTTGGTGTTAATGGTGACAATCAGTGTTGCCTCAGAGTATTCCTGTATTGTGTATCTGACAATAGTGTAGACGACTACTACTGGTAGTAGAGGAGATGGTGAAAGAGTTAACTGTGATTGCAGCAGTGACAGTGACAACAGCAATAGCAGCAGAAGCATCTGCATGGGGCAGTAACAGCAGAATCAGCAGCAGCACCAATATAAGCAGCACCATAATTTAAGCAGCAATCATTAATACCATCACAAGTGACACTGCAGTAAATTCCACAAGATTCATGCAATACCCACTTGCATCCAACAGTGTATACTTGTATACAAATAGGCAATTATATAGTTGACATAAAACAATATTCATTGCAATAAACCATGTCATACTAAAGTTAAAAATTCACTGATATTTTCAGAGCATTACAGTTAGTGGTTTGTTTTACTTAAAAGTCATTACAAAACATTACAATAAAAAATATGAAATGTCAACTACTTATCTTGTAATGTATAACATCAATTTTCATAATATTAATTACAAAAGAAAAATAATGGAGAGTCACATGAAAACTATAATACACAATAGTAAAGAAATTCAAATCTTGACCCACTCAAGAATATTTCACTCCAAACTTAGTTAACTAAAGCAAAATAAAACCATTAGAAAAAAAATAGCAACCCATCTTGGATTTATTTAACTTCTGATTTAATTGCCACAATTTTCCAAGCATCAGACTAATGAGTTTTTATTTAGAATTCAAATTTACGAAGGACCATTAGATATTCTTCTATAATATTCTAAATATAATTCAAGAACTTTAATTACTGATTTGAAAAAATGAAAAGAAATGCCAAAACATTTCAATGAAACCACTGCCAGATGGTGGTAATTAATACAAAATTACTATTGTTGATATTTTCCATTTTTTTAAATTTAGTTTCTACCATGTTTTATACTTGCAACATTATTGTGACACCTCTACGTTCTATAATCTAGAAGTTGCTCTACCTCAAAGATTTAGTTGTAAAATAGAATTGATAAAATTAGAATTTTAGTGCCTGAAAGCTAGGAAGAGGTAAGGGAAGCAAAAACCTATGCCAAAACAAGTAAAAATGATTTAGATTGAGTCTTTTTCAACATGAGAGATTTTTTCTTCAGAAACAGAAAATGCATTGAAATGAAATTACAATAATTAACTAGAGAGTTTGTACTGAAACTGAATGAATAGAGATATAATGATTTCCCAGATCCACAAATACTTTTTTAATAATTATCATGTTTTTTTCCAGCTCAATGGGGCTACACTCATAAGTCTCACAAGAGATTTATACAACAATAAAAAACAATATTTTTTAATTATCTATCAAGGGCTTACTCCTCTTTCCTTTTATTCCATTTTTAAATATAAATTTCTATCTGTAGCTTCATTTTGATTCAAATGTAATTTTTAATGCCATTTGTTTTTCCTTTGGGACTTCCAAAGCATTATGTTTTGTGTGTTCCATTCTCTCTAAGTACTCTGGCTAATTTGAACATTGATATTATACTTTGATTATCTGGGCTGCAAAATTAAGATTAAAATATCCATGGGTCAAAAAGAATTGAATTTGTTATGAATAATATGCATACAATTATATTAATGGCTTGTGGCTAGCTCTTGGTCAGCATGCTCGCTTTCCATTACGCGGCCCCAGGTTTGATTCCTGGTCGAGCCAAGACTAGAGAGTGCATTTTCCTTGCAATGTCCCAGAATATGTTGCTGTGTGACGGTGAGAAAATTCACTTCTCATGTTGACGAGATCGAAATATGGCATTGGGATGTCTACGTGCTAACCACACATACCCCTTTAACCCATGGCAGGTACATCGCCGGTAGGTCTCAGCCTGTTCACAGGCTGTTGTGCCAAGTACATACATACATACATACATACATACAATTATATTAATATAATATCTTACATGAAAAAAGGTTATGTTTTCAGGTTTAAATTAAAGCTATTATTATCTTTTAAATATATTTGTTTGCTATCATTTTAATCTTTATAATATTTCTTTGAATAAATTGATTATACCTTAGATGATTAGATTTGGTACCTAACAACCGAAGTGGCAACGCTTGTTTAGAAACTGCTAAATCAAAATAAAGAGCAAAATTACTTGGAAGTATTTCGTTCAATCCATAGCCTGATCACTTGACAATAGAGCTGAAAACAGTGACAAATTTATTGTTTTACAAATATTTTCCTCAATTTTTAAGGTTCCAAAGTGTGGCGGATGTTATTTTGTGGATTTGAAAAGTGAATGTGCCTATCAGGTTGCATTGATAATAAAGCACTTTCCTTCCACTAGTCTGGTAAGGTTATTGAAGGGACATTACTCTTCATTTACAGCTATGAAAAATTAAATAATACTGTTTGAGAGAGGAAAAATATGTGTCAATGTTGAACTGGTAAAACTCATTTCTGTGTTCACCCCTGAAAATATTTATTGCTTTGCAAAATACGATTTTCAAAAATAAACAAATAGAGTTAAAACATTCACCAGAAGCTCTGAATATCTAGAAACATGACGTTTCTACTATAAATTATGATGAGAATATGAGAAATATAACAGCTAAAAGAATTGGCCGGAATGCTGATCAGAAATGACACCAAGGAAACCAACTTCAAGATTTGTCATCATTTTCTTGATAATTCTTTCAACTCTTTGAATGGTATTGTGACTATTAATGAAACATGAATCTGGAATTATTATGCTCCAGAAACAAAAGAACAATTACAGATATTAATTGTTCATTTGTTTTGGCTTACGAAGGTCCATGATTGCAAACACTGTTGGTATCCAACTCTACAGAGATTTGTCCCAGCTTCTACAACAGTGAGCCATAAAGAGAAATGTTTTCAGTCACAGTCATAAGGATTGACACATTTAAAAAAAATTCAATTTCTTTCCTTTCCCTTACACAGAATAGACCCTGAGAGCATAGAATGGAAAGTGAGCATGCCATTATCCAGCCAGCGAAACTTTTTAGATGAGTGGTTCCCAGTTGTTTCCAGTCCACTTGGTTCTCCCAAGTTCATTTCAATTGCTCAGAGCTTGAAGTAAGGTTATTGGGGTTCTCCTAACAAAAAACTCTATACATCTGACAATAGTATACCTTTTCATTACTAAAAATGCATTTTTATTGAAATTTAATGTGCAAAATTTACAAAACTGGAATGAATTTTTAAAAATTAATTTTAGATTGTTTCTATGCAAAAACAAAGTATAAAGTCCTTTTTAAAACCTATTATTACTTTCATTATATATTTTTTAATTAGTTCTGAAATATAAAGTTTTAAAAATAAATTAATTAAAAAATATAAAACTTGTTGTGAATACTGTGTAAATAAATATAGAAATAAAGGTATTTTTTCAATATTCCTGCTTATCACTGATAAGAAGTAACTGAGAAAACAAACTCACAGAATAGCAACAGAAATTACAATTTTTAACAAGCATTGTAAAAGATACAATGAAATAATCCAAATTATGATACAATGTGGTGTACTGTAACAAAGGAGCCATTTGTTGAATATTCTTAAAAAAAATAGCAGTTCCAATTTCACTCATTTTCATGATATATTGATAATGCTCACTAAATCAATTGGTTCTATTATCTGAAAAGGTCTTCATATCCAAAATTGGTTTCAACTGTTAAAAACCACAGACTGCCGACAAGGAAACACAACTTTGTCAACAGAATATTTTGATTGTCCGTTCCAATGTTTAAATTTTTTATTTTCAATTATGTAAAAAAGTAATTGAATACAGTATAACATGCAGGTCAATGAATTCATCAACAATGTTTCTTGGCATGTGTTTTTGTTTTGCATTTCAAAACTACACGAATTGCAAATTGCACATGCAAAAAAAAAATATTGCAGCATTTACAGCAAAACGTAATGCAAGTCCAAATGCAAAATTTAACCAAAAGATAAAAGTATATTCTAATCATGCCCCTGTCCATCAACCAGCAATGGACAAATAGAAAATTCATATTTTTATGATTTACCCATTTAATGCTTGCTCCATGTTGCTACATTCTCAAAATTCAGCCAATAATTTATTATTTTAAAATGGAAACTAGGTGCTTCTGTTGGAAAGACTAATAAATCAATCTCCGTATTTTAGTTGATGTATGTTTTTCAACTTCATGTAAGAAATTTTTGTTCAAAATACAAACTTTAAAAAAGTGAAATAGTAAGTAAACGTTTGTATTCATTATATACTTGGCAATTGTAATTAGCATGACGAAACATTTCTAAAACCAAAGAAACTGTAGGTGGTGGTGTACTAAAAATCATTTATACAATGCATTAAATGTAATATTTAAAAATTAAGAAAGCTTGAATTTCTGCTCAGTGTTTTTCTTCAAAAATTTTTTAATGAACCAAGAAATTCTATTTGTTATCACAAACACCACATTTGTATCCTGTCATAATAAATATCAAGGATAAATTTCTTAAAAGCACAGAGATACATTTCTACCAGCATGGGCAAAATTACTTTCCAAAAGCTTATTTATCATTAAAGGGCAAAACACTGACAGTTCAGTACTGAATAAAATCAGTGAAATTGTAAAGAAACACTTGATACTCATTGAAGGATGTTCACAAACCTACATATCTCATTCTTTTATAATCACTCAAAGTCATCAAGACGGCCAAACCTACAATGGCATGCTCTTATTCACAAAAATCCCATTCACGTTAATGCCTTACAAGTCCAAAAATACATCTTCTTTCTACAAATTCTTTTCTCTCAAGAATTCCTGCTTAAATAGATCCAATATGGGCAAATAAAAGAAATAGAACACACAAAAGAGTGAGACAGAAAAATACTGAAAGAAAATGATGAAGCCACCCCCACTTACTTCACTCCAAGCTTGGTGGCGACGCGCTTCCATGGAGAGTAGCATCCTGTCCTCCTACCAGGGGAGTAGGCGTGCAACAGGGGTGGATTGGAGTGAGCATTGGGTGAAAGCAGCACATTAGCAAGGGATTATATGGCAGTCTGCACCAGTGATCTCAGGAAAGGAGGCAGCGTTTCCAGAACTACCCACATGCTTCCACTAACTTTATTCCCACAAAAAATATAAAATCATAATTTATTGCGCAGCCATTCTCCCATTTCATGCATTTTTGCTAATTTTTTTAAGCACTAAAATATCAGTACTTGTAGTGAATTTTTATTGCACAAATTTTATGAGAATTCTTCAGTGCTGAACATTATATATAAAACAATAATTTAAGTAATTGATGCTTAAATCTGTTCTAAAAATGCCTCTAATGCTTTCTACTTTAAAATTGATGACTTCAAATCACAAATACATATAATTGTTAGAGTTGAAAATTATGATATATATCACTGGTACAGTAACATTACAATTTTTTATATTCAATACACCCAGTGTTGAGAGATCAGAAAGAAATATTGATGAAACACAGAACTTCTAGTTTCATTTCTGGACTTCAAGTCTTAATAATTAATGCATCACTTCATAATACATCACATACAGAGATAAGATGTGTGCACACAAGAATGAATTCAAGAGTGAAATTTACATGATCTAATTAAAATTATTTAAATTCAATTATTTGATTATGCTATCACACTCACTAAGGGAGAATTCATTGACTTTAAACATGATGAAAATTAAACATCAACACATACTTAAAAGCTGAAATTGTCTCAATTATATTCAGTGATATAAAAATGATGTCTCGTTTATACCACATGTTTTAAGAAATGGTTGGAGAGGAGAATCATAAGAAATGGTAGTACAGCTGTTTTCCAGTAGAAAACAATGCAGTCCAACAGCATGTTGTCAAATAAATAAATAAATAGAGAGTATACAGAATTTCTGAAGTCTAAGAATTATGCAGGACCGAAATATATCATGCTATATTCTTGTCTTCTACACGGAAGAAACTTTTAATCACATTCAGCAACACATTTCTAACATGAAGTCTTAAGAAGTGAAAAACTCATGAATGATGCACATTGTTTAAGGATCTCACCAAGTACACTAAATAGTATAGGGTGACATCACAACCAACCAAAGACTCAAGGAGAACTTTATATGAAACACTCACTGTTTAGGACCCCAAGATGATTTTATTCATGAAAATCAATATATTTAGTCATACCAAACTTGCATATGGAAGAAAGAAAATAGACAGGGTGTCAGAAAAATATCTCAAGAAAAAAACTGTTCAACTTTCAGACTAAGAAGCAAACATGAAGTTGATCCAAAAATAAACATGAAAACAGGTTACATGATTTCCAAACAAGATTGAAATACAAATTCCCTTCCTAATTCACAAAGCATTCCCTATTTGCAAGAAAAAATTTCAATCTATGCTCCAATTATTTTTTATTCAAAATAATAACAGAAACAAGACAATCAGAACTTATGAAGTGTGACACAAATTCAATTCAGACAAATAATTCTCAATTTTTTTTCTAACTTAGATAAACTATTCAGGCAAAAAGTGTTCGTAAAATCTTCCTCAAACTCTTAAATTTGAACACCAGAAAATTGTGTAAAGCAAAATAGGTACAAGAAGACAGTGGAAACATTAAACTAATCTCTTAATAAATTTGTAACTTCCAATATTAATTGACAATATCCAGACTTCAAGACAGCCGTTTTTGAGGCAAGACAGTTTCTGCATTGGAAAAGAGAGAATAAATTCATGAAAGACAGCACTGTCTTCAAATACTGCTCTTAGAAAAAAATTGTAGGAACAAGAAAAACGAGCTGCAATTTCTCAAATATTTTTGAAAGAAAAAAAACAAAAAAACATTCCTTCGATTTTGTTCACTCTCTTCATTGTGCTTATGCAATGTAAGCTGCTAATGACTGCCTTTCAGTTGCCAACGGAGAGAATTCAAACTACTCTACAGAAATGTGGCACAATTACGATGACTGTCAAGAGAATTTCATATGAATGTACACACATGTTAAAATTGATCGTGGAGAATAACACATTAACTTTCTTCTTTAACTTTCTGCACACATTCTTAGTGAAAAGTTTCTATTTTGAAATGTTTAAGTAAATAAGAGCCTATGATTGCCTCAAATTATTGTAAAGAAAAAAAATCTGGGATGGCAAAGGTATTATGGCATTTATGGTGTGCTGCACAAATTCTAACTAGCATTCTGCAGAGAAGAATAAGAAATGCAAACTCATCACTAAGAGAGTTGACCAAGCTTAAGAAACAAAGATAGATATTGGAATTGAGTAAAATCCAAGTTGCATGTCAAGCACTACAGCTGCACCTACAAGACAGATCAAATGACATCTCACATTCATGGTGAATAATATAGCTCAAATTCATCTTAATGTAATACAAACATTAATATTAAAATGGGTTAGTTTTTCACAACTTTAAAGAATGTGTTACCTGAAGAAATTCAAACAGAATTTGCAGAATAGACCACAATAAGCAAGCTGATGTTAACAGAAAATAAATAAATAAAGAATGAAAAATACTTATACTCTTTCTTGGACATTACACTACCCAAAACCAACATTGTGAAATAACAATAAACTCGATCTCATATTTTCTTATGAAATCATTGAAGTAATAATGAGAAGAAAAAATATTTCTCTAATGCTACCTTATGTTCTTTTGCAATCTTTTTGACTGATAGGCTGCGTAAGGAATCTGCTATGATTACCATTATAATTGTTATTACATAATTGACACAAGTGTAAAGAAACTACTTGAAGTAATAACACCTAAGGATAATGAACAAGAAGAATAAGAACACCTGAATTCAATTTTAAGAATTATCCCAAAACTTGCTCTTAAGCATGTAATAAGGAAAATATTCTTTTTTCTTGAGCTCGTACATATTTTTCTACTAACCAATAAAACAAAATGAACAAAACATTATTTGCTAGAATACCTGAATAAAGTGTTTGTTTTTTTTCCCCCAAAAAGAGCCGAAGTGAAGAATGCTAAAGCAAAGTACATAAATTATTGCCAAAAGACTAAATCTAGATATTTGGTGGCATTTTCTTCATGCACATTTCAACGAAGCATTACAATTGGAGGCAAATTTTCATTTTCTTGAAGATATGATAAACGATAAGAATTTTACATTTGAATATTAAATATTTTACACAATGTAACTGACCTCACACTGCATAACAATACAAATCAACCCTTGCACTTTCCTTCTAGCTAGAAGGTTATCATAGCACATGCACCAATTTGTTGTTTTATCTGCGTGAGAAAGATCCACGATATAAATTCGAAAGTACTGTGACAATTATAAAAATGAAAAATTATCATTGTTAAATCTATCAATTATACATGTATCTATGAAAAATTACAAAAAACAATCACACATAAAGCAACACATAAACATAACAATGCATATTCATTCTGCTATATATCAGACAATAAGTTCATCCCATTTTAATGCAACAGCTATTTTAAATATTTGATAATATCTTTAAGAGATAGATCTTTCTCAATAACTTTACCAGAAAAGACACCCATTCAAATGTAGCCTCCCAGCAACACAGCACTTCATGCTTAGAGCACGTGCAACAAACACACTGCATGTTGTAACCACACATATCAGAAATGCTAACAATATACACAAATTAATACTGTCCATCTTGTCTCAAATATAGGTAATATAACATCTTTACATAAGGCTGGAGAACTTCTGCTGAAAAGCATTTTTAGGAATAATATTTTTAAGTTTCACACATTTTGAGGCTTTATCCATCTAGACACTACAAGTTTAGTGAAAAATGTATTTGAAACAAACCTTCAAGTGATTAAGAAATAACATAATGTTTCTCAAAACCGTGATACCTAACTTAAGTGGTCATCAATGGTCCCAGCAGAAACTGGTTGTTAATTCAGGTGACTGCTGAATCAAGGTGGAAGCGTAAATCATATCTTATAGTACTAATTGCTACGAAGTGAAGTACGTCCACTTCAACAATTTTGGTTGCCATAAATGAAAAAATTACAACATAAGCAGGTATTAAGATCTTTTGCCTCCTCTCAGCTAATATCTAAACCATGGATTCCCAAACTTTTCCTTGCACTGATCCTATTAAGAGAATGATATTTGCTTCATTGATCCCATTGACATTGACTTTTTACTATAATACACATACATAATATACCATACTAAACAAGCATAACACATCATTGACTTGATAACAATTAGCCAGAGAATATGAACTAGTTCTGAAAAACATGGTTGATTACGTTTAATTTTTTTTGTGCTAATGTAATTTTCATTTTTTAGAAATATAAACAAATACTATTAAAAGTTCTGAATCTTTACATAAGAAAACAATTAACAACTTCATTTATTCTTTAATTATTTGTAATCAATAGGATCTTGAATACACCAATCAAATGCCAGTGCCTATTCAACTATCGACCCCTTGATCATCATTGACCTCCTTTAAAATTTCATCAATCGCCAGGGCCTGGGAACTCATTCTCATATTTGAGAAACTCTCTTTCCATCTTAGCCAAATCTAACTAGACTTTAAGATGCATTTTGTATCAGTGGAAACTTTATAGCAATGCTGACTGTCAAAGGAGTTGATGCCTGATCTTCAGATTGGAGAAACATATGCATTGTTATTGCATTAAAAGTGTTTATTGAAATTGTGTGTTGTTACCTGAAACAGAAATTAATCCCCCTGCAAAATAAGTCAATGGATGTCTCTGACTGAAGTAAAACGACAATGCATCCGATTGTAGGAAGATATTAAAACAGAAATAATATCCACCACTTTTGGACTTCTTGTTATAATATAGTTCAAGATCACTTGAGGTGACTGCTTCACATAGGTCAGTCTATGAAATGTGCCAGGACTTTTGCCAAGTAGCCAGGTGGCCACTAAAAAGGTGACATATTTATGTGCCTTATGAAAAATCGATTGATGCCAGGAAAAAATGCCTTCAGTGCAGGTGACCACTTATCTGAGGTGGCCATTTGACCAGGTTTCACTGTATATTAAAGTAGCTACTTTTATAGTTCAACTTTAAAACCGGCTTTAATTTCTTTGAAAATTTGAACTTAATGGGTATTAATTCAGGGAATTGAACTCATTATTATATCTTCAGAAAATCTCCAGCCAAAATTCATTCTTTATTTCTGAAAATTACCTGTTATTCGATGAGTTCTGTGATGGAGCAGACGAACTATTCCTCTTGCTGGTGCTGAACTTCGAGGGCACAGTGAAAGCTTTTGAAGTATTCTGCTATTCAAAAAGAAAACAATGAGGAACACAGGTCTAAAATAATACACATAGAATGATTCTATTTAATGATTTTTAACAACATACCTTTGCTGCTTTAATTTTACTGCAATCCATTAAATGATCCTTACACGAACCAGAATGAACAACAGTGAAACAACCTAGAAAAGATCATTGAAACAAACAAAATATCCATTAGATTACTTGTTTCTTTAAATTAAATTGATGTGTAAATATCACAATGTCATTAACCACTTACTGTCACAGTAAAGGGCAGAGTTCTGAACAGGTTTTGAACACCAGTCACAAGTATGTACTGGTCCTGAATATGTAATCCAATGATGAGACATTTTCTTCGTTTTGTCCTAAAATATTAAAAATATAAATTAGAGATACAAATGGCCCATTAAATAAAACAAATTAACAAAATCATATTACAATTTAAGAATGGGTTTTTATTGTGCATTAAAGCCACACCATAAAATGATAAACCTGAATATAAACAGACTAAAAATCATATGAATTGATGAAATTTAAAAGAAAAAAGAGCTACAACAGTACATACTTTCTAGTATAATTTGTAACAGTAATGTATTATTAATATTTGAACACTATAACATTATTGAACCCAAAAAAGTGTTTCCAATTCACAAGAACATTTGGCAGGGCTGGGTCAGTAGTTACCTAATAATAAACATGTGGAGCTACAATATCATATATTTTGTCATTCTTTTGTAACTATTACTTAATATTATAAAACCAGCTGAGCCTTTGAGAAAATGTTTCACACCCAGGAAGAGGTTGAGGATTGTCTGAGTGCTCCACACACCTCTACAAATGTTCCCAATCTACAAAATTATTTCCCTGAGCTCAAATTTGAACTCAAGAATGTAGGTTTTGCATCAAGCCTGCAAATTCTTCTACCATCAGATAGTTTGCCAATTTATTTGCCCAAATGTATCTATAAAAAATTTAATCTTCAATTTTTAATTTCATAATGTTAACTTATACTATAATATAAACATTTCTACCTACATTGGTCATTAATCATTAACTAAATTACAAATAAATGCACAGAGTGATGCACACAATTAATGAATGGAAAGCATTAATAATTGCATTAACCGCATTAATAATTGCAATAAGCATTAAACTGAGCCAAATTATTCAGAATGATGAGCTTAACCTTGCAAAAAGATTAAAGAAAAATTAGAGTACTCTCTCCCTCCCCCTCAAGAAAAAGAAACTTGTTTATATGTAAAATGGTGAATATTTGTAGAACATTATAATGTCTTAATTTAAAATTATAAGAAAAATTTGATTGATTTTTAGAAAAATTTCAAAAATGTAATTGGAGCTTCATGTAAATGCGCCCAAAAGTAAAAAATTCAAAATAAAAATATCAAATATTAAATGATACACACTTGCAGGGATTTAAGATCAGGCAGACTGATCAAGAACAATGCTCGATTGGGAAAATCCTACTGATAGTTTAGGTTGTTTACAGACGGATGAATGGATGGATGGATGGATGGATGGATGGATGAAGTGGCAGAAATTTTTTGTGAAAATGATTTTGAATATTAAGGAACCCCAAAATGAGAATTTTTATCCAAATCTCGACTTCAATTTTATGCAACATTAAATAACTGCAATATACAAAAAAGAGAATGTGAAATAAATAGGAATCAAAAGCAACAATACAAGATTAGAAAGTCATCAGACAGACTCACTTAAAGAGACACGTGAATGTGTTGCTATGAATAAAGTACTCTGGATTGTGAATTTTTCTTACTTCTATAGGTAGAAAATTACTTTCTCAAATACGTAACATAGTCAATATGTCAATTTTGTGGGTCCTTGAGTACAAATAAAGTATTGTTATTTGGTTTTGCAGCTCCTTGAATTAAAAATTTTCAACAAGTACTTATACAATTAAATTTAGTGAAACAGTTCTGAGAGGAGGACACATAGATTAACTCTAGTTTGAAAGAATTATAGGGATATGGTTTGATGGAATTATATAGATTCAAAATCTGAAAGTAATGGGATATTTATTATCACTACGTATTTACTCGAATATAAGACGAGGTTTTTTTTTTCCTAAAAATCTCAAGTTGAATAATGCAGGGTTGTCTTATATTCGCAGATTAATCTTGGTTGATTAGGGCTTAAGTTTTTATAATGCAACTCCGTATCACGAAACCCGAAAATGTTGGCATAACAATAAACTTTGGAGTTGGTAAAAATATCGGGCCTATCTACAATACGTAATTATATTCATGACCATATTCTCAGAATCCAACACAAATTGATCCATCAATTCACACCAATATTTTTTAAAGGGCCAGTAAAGTGAGAATCTCTAACGAATGACATAGTATCAAACAAAACATAATGTGAAAATTAATGCCCAGATTTCGTTAGATGCAGCAGGTTTGACACCTGGCAAGTGCGAATCTGCATTTTGAACAGTTAAAGAACAAAAGCCATCAACAAGGGTGGGGCAGATAAAAGGGAATGTTCTTAGGTGGCATCTGATAAAAGACCAAGAACTACGCAAAATCCATGCACAAAAATTTCAGAAGGGCCTAAAAAGTCATGTTGCACCAAAAAGAAAGAAACAATGATACATGTGAAGATGTTGAGGGCATGAAAAAAAACACAATTATCATTATAAGTAACAAAAAAATGATAAATCAACAATAAGTATTAACATTGTCATCAAACTTTCTAGTCAATAAGACAATTTGATATTTTATTTTGACTAAATAAAAAGAATTAGTTAAAAAGGTTTAAAAAAAACTCTCAGGAGGCCACTTCAAAATTATGGGGTCAACTTGTATTTAGAGTCAACTTATATTCCAGAAAATACTATATTTATGAAAATAAATAAATAAATAAATAAATAAATAAATAAATATATATTTTAAAATATTAAATTAAATTATAAATATGTATTATGTATATTAAAATTAAACTTTCCAAATTTACAATACCTTCTTTTTTCTAAAAAATATGCTTCCTCTCTTTCTCCTTTTCTCCGCATGAGGGTCATACACATTTCTGGAAAGGTTAATAAAGAATAAATTAATCCAGTTAAACCAGTTTGGATAATCTAAGAGTTTATCAACACAAAATGAAGAAAATATTTAAACATCTTAAGATTATAAAACATTTTAGTATAGCTTATCATTACTTTAAAGGAATCAAGGGTTCATTATTTTTATAAGCATAGGGAAAACCACAAATAGAAGATGAAACTGCAACAACTATAAAGATAGTTTTTACACTTTGAGTATCTTAAGTCAAACTTTATGAAAATGAGATCAGTTTTTCAGTAAGAGTAGTAATAACACTTAGTTTGTATTTTACAAGTGTTTTAACAATTCTTAATAATTACTGTCAACAACAGCCCATTACTGTTCACAGGATAAATAGTCAAAAAAATTATAGTGCATTGTAATTTTCACAAAGTGGATAAAACATAGTACATATTTGTGCCTTAAAATTTAATTACAATATTAAATTGGTTACCAAACTTTGCCTAATGGTCTCATTTGATAATTCTCCAATTTCATATTGTAATAAAATGTCATATGATACTTATTTCATAAATAATTCCTATAAACACAATAAACAGTGTTAAGATCTAAACTTTAAATGTACCTCATCAAACACATGAGTGAAATACTGTCAATGCAGTTCAAGAAATAAGAAAAAAGTAATAACTCTGTAAATCAAGTGTTGGTATGTGTACTAGAGAGAGAGAGAGAGTTGAGAGAACAGTATGTGAGAAAAATCTTAGATATTATATAAAGTCATGGAGGTTGAATTGTTAATGGATTCAAGAAAGAACAAAGACAAACTGAAATTCAATTTTTTTAACCTGAGTAAAAATTATTAATTGAAAATAATGAGATGTAAGTAGCTTTAACATGCAATCACTTTTTAATGTATGAATGTACAGATGAACCCTCTCAATAAAATTGTTGGGACATAAAAAATTTTTTTTATTAAAAAAGCTGTAAAAAAAAGTTAAGATTTAGTTTGTTTTAATGTGTATTTACATTATGTACATAACTGAAAAATTAAGCTTTATTGCAAAAACTGTACAGGATAGTTTGTCTAAATTGTTTTGTTTTCATTTCAAAAAACCATGTGGCTGAAAATGTCATGCAAGCAGAAGTGTTCCTGCAAAACTTAGACAAGATGTTCAGGTACTCTATGAAGAAACTCACAAAAGCATACAGCACTTTGAAGCACAAACAATAATAAAAAGATTCCCGAGTTCTGCAACAAGCAAGAGAGAAGTGATGCTGAGTGAGCACAGCTGGCAAAGCAGGAAGTCCTGTGCTCTCTTTAGAATTGTAGTAAAAGGCTTCACAGCATCAAAATTGGAACAGCAAAATATTTGTAGTTGGACCAGAAATTTTTTACCATATTTGTTTTAACCAGACAAATCTTCAATTGAAAACCCAAAAATTAGATTGTATTAGGTGGGATATTTTATTAAGCAGTATTTTACTAAGAGGGTTTAAAATGCATTGTTTGCATGGCGACATTATCGGGACTACTTATTTTTATTTATAAGCTGCAAAATTTTATTAAATGGATTCTACTATATTACAATTTTCCTTAATGAAAATACTTTATTAATAAATAAATAATATTAATAAAACAAACAAATTTACTGAAGGTATGAATGTTTTAGCAGAACTGTTTTAGTATATGGATAATACAATCCAGATCCACATTAAGAATTTCAATAGAGTTTAGAAATCCCGTGAGCAAAGATTTTGAATCTAATGTATGAAAAACATTACTACAAGGCAAAAGATACATTCATTTTTGCATGTCATTCAATATTTTCAATAAGTACTTATACAATTACATTCAGTGAAACAAACGGATTAACTCTTAATTTGTTACAGAAATAAAATCATGTGGTGAATACCATTCTGGCTATTTTCAACAAAACTAACATCTTCATTATGAACTGCTGAACTGAAAGAAATTTTTAAATACAATTTTTACATTCACATTCCACCCAACAGAACACAAAATAAAAATTCACAAGTATGGTCTTGTTTCAATTGTTAATAATAGTTTAATAAGGAGTTCTCTTTAAAATAAGAATGCTTGGAAAAAATTAAACCCTCAATTCAATTAAAGGAAGATACACTAAGTTGCAAAGAGCACAAGTGCAAACAAAAGCAGCAAGTCAAAGTGCATAAACAGAAAATGTTCGCATGCAGTGTAAGAGAAAAATATTTATATGAATCTTTCAAATTATAAAATTCTTTGAAAAGTGTATAAAAAATGTAAGCAACACACGAAATTACCCAGAACATGATAATTTAAAAAATGTGTTGGCTAATGGCAAGAAATGACAATGAAGTGCCAATGTTTGACCTATATATTCTTCAAGCAAGGAAAAACATCTTACAACTACTTCTCAATTGAATTATGTTTCAGATAATAGCAAGGTGGCAACAACATTTGGAAAACCATTTTCCTTGACTTTCCCAATTTTCCAGACCTACAAACATGATTTTCCAAGACCAGAGTGAAATTAATTCTATGATATCTGAAATATTTCTAAGGTGTCTAGTTTAAATCTAAATTATTTGACAAACAAAATTTCAAAGCAATTTTCTCAAAATGGCATTTCCAGGCATATACCTTTCTCCATTCCAGCTTAAATTAAGACAATTTCTTAATATAATTAGTACTTTTAAAAAAATATTATTTTTTTTCATGTAATAAAAAAATCCCTGCTTTTTCCTTGAATCTTAATTAACATTTTCTGACTATTCCTGGCTTTCCATGCTTGTTGCCACCTTGAACAGATATGCCACATTCAGAACACGGGTAGAGTGGACACATATTTTCTGTCCTGAATGTCTCAAAAATATCCACTACATTGCAATGGACCTTCAATAATTTAATTAATGAAATTCGTTCAATGAACAATATGCAATATTTAAACCATTTAAATTCAGCTCAAATTGAAACTAATGTATTTGATATATCTAACAGTACAATATAAAAATCCAATATTCATATACAAACCCAACCCCATTGAGGTCATTCAATTGAGAGTGATTTAGATTCACATTAGCAAACAAATTTATTAAAAGTAAGTGGTAATAGAGCTGATGATCTGAATATGGTAGTTCAATACTTCATCTAAGAGTTAAAATTGCATTTGTGATAAAAATGTTCATCAAATGAACACTTTGTGGATTTTATTGGACATATCCATTTTCTATTGTATATTACCCACTTCAAAAAGTGAAACAAAGTAATTTCTTTGATTCAATGTATTCAATTTTATCATTTTATAGATGCACACTGACGAAAAAAACTATTTTTCTTCTAGAATGATGAACAATTGCTTTAGAAATTCTAAAGATATATTCTCAAATTAATTTTTATGTAATTTAACTAAATAAAAGCTCAATGTGAAGAAAACTTATTTTATCAAATAGATTACAAGATCCACAGTCTCAAATATATCAACCAATTACACAGAAGATTTTAATGCAAAACACCAGCAAAAACAGTGAAACTTTTAAATGCAAAGAGCAAGCAGCATGCCCAAAAAATTGTGTATTTGAACACTTACAACATTCTTGGAGTGAAAGACAAATATAAGAACGACATCGAAGTAGGCACATTTGTTTAGCACTAGTCTGAGATATAATTGTGAATGTTAAGCCAGTTTCATAATTAAATCAAGAACATATACATAGTACTTTTAATTCTTTTAATTTCAATTAACATTAAACAAGTAATTAATATTCTAATGCATCACATGAACAGAATATATTTTAAGTTACGCTTCTTATCAAAGATTATTGAAAAAAGGTAAATGACAGAGAAATACATTTGTCATTTTTTTAAACTGAAAGCCTTTCATCTTTTATTTATTAAAAACTAAATATTTAACTGATTTATATGCTCAAACCTATATTTGTTCCATGTATCACAGAACTTTATCTTCCTTCTGCATATTATGGCAATTCATGCACATATTGAAAAATTGGAAATATTGTTCATAAATTTGTGGCTTTAATTTAATGTTTTCATTTACAGTTCTAAAATAAATTTAAATAAAGATTCACTCTCAAGGATAGTTTAACAAAACAAACTGAGTATGTATGTGTACACACAAAACCTCAACTCCATCCAACAATAATGTCACAAGTGATATTTTGTTCATTAAGTAACATTTCTTCTTTGTAATATTCATGCTTTTCTATTGTTCTTAAACTCATCTAATCAATTCGAAGGTTCTCTTTATGCTTATAAATAGTACACAAGTAATTCCTGTAAAGTAAAAAGCATATGAAATTTAAAAAAATGTGCACAAACTTCAAAATATGCTTTTTCTTTTGTGGAACCTTTTTCATATAAAGACAACTACTTATATAAAATGAAGCATGATTACACCTGATGAATCACACTGGCATGGACAGTTCACTTTACTTACACATTTAAGAATTCATCCAAAGGTGGATGAAAATGTTTTCCTTGCATGCCTTCTTCTTCTGTCTCACTTTCTGTTCCACTGGGGCGAAGCCTGCAGGTGCATACACACAAAAAAGCAAGCAAACAACTCAAAATAAGCACAGAATATAGCAGCCATGATCATGCACACACGTGAATGGCTGCAAAGGCAGAGCAAGTGCAAAATAAATGCTAAAGAGCTTTTGCTTTCTTACAAGGTATTACAAAGAAAGTGCGTGCGAGAACTCCTCTTTTATAAATACACATTTGGTACTAATTACATTATTGGTCGAATATATTATATTATTTCCTAATGTGAACACCATTTGTCAATGTTTTATTTTAAAACTTTTATCTGAAAACAATGGATACTGACAGTATTTGATTATTAATCAATCATTTAGACAGAGTTTCTGAACTAAGGTAATAAAATGCAGAGGAAGAGAACAGTATGAAGTTCAAATGCAACATTAGCAACACAACCATGAGTTATTCACAACACCAATATGTTGTTATTCAGAAAGCTTCAATGAGTACTTTAAAAAATATTAGTTTTGCACAAGTTTTAATGTCCAAAACATCAGCACTATACCCACTATACAGCATCACTTGGTGAGTCTAAAATGACTAAGTGTGGAAGCCCACAACTTTAATAAGTTCCTATGTAATTATCTACAGAACTAAATTTTCACAACAGTTTTAGGTTGGTGCATAAGTATGAAGCATTCTTTAAGAAGTTTATTATACTTTAGAGATACACGTAAGAAAGAAGTTAATTATCACTGGTATATTCTCCTTCTTTTTCTACAACTGTCTGCCATTACTGGGGTAGTTTTTCAATTCCTTGTCTGTAGAAATCTTCTGGTTTGGAGTTAAAGAAGACAAAGAATCTCAGAACATCACATCCTCTTTGTCCCACCAGATGCATAACATAGTATTTTGTGGATGCACATTGACCTCTTTTCAGGGAGTTGCATTTTTGTTAGGGATCAGACATTCCTTTCTTTTTCTTAGACATAAAGACACCATTTCTTGTCACCAGTAACAATATTGAATCGGAATGTTAGATGATGTTCTCACGCCATTGATGCTGAACAAGCAAAAATGCACACACCAACCCACAGGGTGAAGTGCATCCTTGAAAAAATTGTTTTGAGATTAAACAATGTGCAACAGATCTGTGATTTACAATGAGACACTAGAGTGAAAAATTGCAAAGGAACTCCTATCAGATATTCCATCATTCAATTAACAAGCAGCAGAGATGTATATGTTACAACTGTGGACAAACATTTCATACCACAATTTCCACCATCCATACACTACATTTACTAAATAGTGACCAAGGTAATTATGTGTTATATTCCATTTACAAAGAATAATACTGATGAGTATAAAAACCGATATCAATAACATAACTGATTAAAATAAATGAATGGTCATCGATCTCCTAACATCCCTTTTTAAGCACTGATTGCTTTCAAGACTCTCAAAATTCCCCGTAGATTCCAAAGTTCTGTATTATCTATCAATGCTAGACACACTAAACTGTAAACAGCAGTGAGTTGGCTGAGCAACATTGGCAGTGAATTGTGACAATAACTGGGACAATGATAAACACAAAACCAAACTATTACATAAATATTTGTAAATGAATAGTGTATAAAATTATACACTCGTGACATTTTATTAGCGAGTTGAATTGACTTCACAACATGCAATAATAAGTATACTAACAGTAATGATGAAAGATCAGATAGGAGGTAAAATTTAAAGTACAAAGGTCATTAAAGAAAGTTTCCCGAGAAAATATTACGTAACTTGGCAGGAAAAGAAAAGAAAAAAACATAAAAAAGAATCATTGAGCAAAAAGTGTGTGAGCAAAAATGTGAGCAAAAAGGTAAGCAGCTGTTTCCATAGCAGACGTAGCAGCAACATACAGCAATTACTATAAATATTGCAAAGAATCAGTAGTAAATGTAAAGCAAAAACAGTAACTGGAATGTCAAAGTGAGAAACAGCGGAAAGTGAGAATCAGCATCATTACATCACAATAGCATTAGCAGATCATACTCACATTAGTACAGTGAAATAACAGTATAACAAAATTTTGGGATATCAGTAATAAATTTATTATAGTGAAATAAGACAGTTTTTAAGATTCCTCTTTCTCCTCATCAACACCTGAATTTCTGCCACAATTTCTTCAGTTATTTCTTGTTACATTACAATTCACATTGATGTAGTAATATTTGCATTTCTTGGAAGATCTGATTTTTCTTACAAACCCTTCCAGTTCTACATTTCCGCATTTTCAAACATTTTACACTCTGTGATGTCTTCTTCTGTACAAACCACTCCAGATTTCTTAAAGCAGTTTACAAAACCTTTCTCTTTCAGTGATCTCCACATGGCAAGGAACACTGCATAACTAAAAAGTTTATATTGACAACCCTCTCTCAGACAATATTGTAGAGTATATGCTGGACTGCACAAGTATGGTAATGCTTCTTCTCTTCAAGGATTCTACCTTGATCCAGAAGAACTGATATGGTAAAAGGAAGTGGAATTTTAATGTTCTCCAAATACTATGGCACATAATTATGTCACGAGCAATTGTCTATAATAAGTAAAATTCCCTTTTCTCCTTTCATTTGTTTTTCCAGGTGCAATAACAATTCTTCAAAATTCACAGAGGGGTCATCTATGCATTTTTGTTGCGACTATTATCACATGGCAGATATTTCATTTCCTCCTTTGTTTTCCAAACTTGCCAATTATTAGTTGTTTTTTTTCCGTTTGTCAGTCTCAGGAGCGTTCCAGCATAAGAGAAGAGATATTCATATTTTAGAGATTTTTAGCCAACAAACTTACTTTCATTAAATTTTAGCATTTTCTCCTGTGGCAATTTGAAGGAAAAAAAAAAAGTTGTTTCATCGGCATGGTATATATTTGCTGGTGAATATTCCTTCAAAGATTCTTTAAGTATCTTCAGCTGCCATTTCTTTAGGGACATCCTTACTATATCTGGTGGGAAATACCATACCTTCCCCAGAATCCAAGGATCCAATCACTAGTCCCCATAAATTCTTGAAACCCAAGTGAACATGCAAAGGATAATGTATGCTCACATAACAGTGGGTCATTTATAGGATTGCTTTGGGATTTATTTTCAACAAACTGCATATAAACCAGTTTGTCAACAATAACATAGGTAACCATCCAGATTATTTTACATTGGGCTCAAGTCATCATAGTCTTCTTTTTCCCTTAATTATGATGGTGTAAATGGTCAGATATATTTCTTGGCTACGGTCCCTTTCTTCCCTCCTTTTTCCACTTCCATACGAACATCCAATTTTTCCTTTAATGAAAACTCCTGTCTTTTACATCCTATGTTACACAATGCTGAATCATAAAATAATGCACTAAGAAAAATATATTACCCAAATGCAATTATTATTCAAAAAAAATAAATTAAACATGGCAAAATTTGAATTAGTTAATCTGAAATTCATTAAAGTGAAATAATTTTACCTATAAAACATATGTTTAAGTGGTGGGGGTTAAATTAATTATGTTAAACTGTAATTTTCTTAACACTGGTATTTGTTATAATGATATTTCACTGGATTGCAAAAGCAAAGACATTCAGAACACAAGGATTATCAGGCGCACATTTAGAGAAGAAATGAAGGAAAAAATATACACGAGATAAATAAAAATTCAAAACACAAAACCAGAAAATAAGTTATGCAAATGAGATCAAGAATGGTGTAAATAAATTAAAGAATAAATATGTCTGATCTGTTCTTCTATTCTGAACACACAAAATTGAAGAATGTGAAAAAAATGTGTCTGAGGATTGCTAAATTCAAACAGTGTAGTTGTTAGAATTTCTGATGATTTAACTGGTATTCACAGATAATGCAAATGTATTCTTGAGTCTGTATGTTAATATTTAAAATGCAGGCAAACTAGCTCAATTCAGAACATGAACAATACAGAAATTAGCCCAATGTCAACAGAAACTTTTGTCCTGACTGTGCTTCATTTGTATAATAAGAAATATTGTCTAAAGCAGAAAAACAAAACTTGCACCTTGAGATTCCCTATTATGGTTGTTAAGAGCAGGTTCTCAATGCGAGACAGCTTTGTTAATGCAAAAAGAAAAATTATGAAAGATTTTATGGTCAATGAAAGTGATCAATGATTTTTAAATTGCCTCAATAAAGGACAATTTTTTACACATGAATATATTTTAGAAAATGTATTTATTCACTAGCAACTGTCACTGTTGAAAAGACTAATACGAAATTTGATGAAGGATAAAACAAATTAATAAACATTTGTTTTTTTCTTTTAAGTACAACACAGTGAAAAAATTGACACTATTCACGCAGAGATAACATGTTTTCTAGTTCTGCAATATAATTGATAGATTAATAAGAAATGGATAATTGGATCACTATGACAAATTAGGGTCAATTACATCACATAGAAGACCAGGTGACTTACAAATTCATCCATTATAGAATCTTTAAAGAAACTTACTTTAACAAGTTTCTTTCTCTTTTTCTTTCTTTTTTTCTAAGATCTCCTATCCAACTTTTTTATATAAATAAACTGAACACATGAAACAGGCAAAACTATATTACAAGTACCTTGTGCTCTCATAATGTGAAACAGTAGGAAGTTTAATCCGCAAATACCACAGAATTCTACTTCAGAAGCATTACAAATGTAAAATATACTATAAGCTTTATAAGTATGTTCTTTTTCAATTTTTCCCCTTAAACAAAAAGCAGATGGAAATGTGGAATGATTTTTATAGACATCAATATCATTAATAATTCAACCACAATAAGACAATTTTTGAAGACAAAGAACTGTAGATCTGTTGAAATTGATAATATTCTTCTCTGAAAACATATCATTTACTTATAGCACTTTTCCACTTTCATGTCACAAACATACTCACGGAGGCAATGTAGAAGCATTGGTTTCAGTGTTATTTTCATTTCCAATGTCTCTCACTGCAATAATAGATGGAGTAGATACAGACTTCTGAAGTGGAAGTCTTGCAGGGGGAAGTCTTAAATTTTCTGCTTCCCGTTTGGCAACAATCTTGCTAAAATCACTCTGAAACAAATTTAACATAAAGTTAGTACTGTTGTGAACCTGTAAAGTAGATATACCTACAACTTTAAAAAGAACACACTCCACAAAAAAACATTTTCTCAAAGGAGACTTTTGAAATTACATATGTACTTCCAGAAGTCAGGTCACAATTGAAAGGTGTAATTTTTGTAATAATATCTTCAAATGGGGCCCTGTTTCTTAAATTGAAATAACTTCATGTTACAGTATAAAAGCTTGTGAATGGTAAATTTCATTTAATTTAACAATTATCATTTCTATTTGAAAGATTGTGTGTATTTAAGATTTGTGTTTTTAAGGACAACCTTTGGTTAAGTAACCATTTGCAATCAGAACTAACTAATGTCATCCCCTTCTCTTTAACTCTCCTCCTCCTAAACATTTAGTGGAAGTCCAAAGTAGTATAAAATACATATCCATTCCCACTTGGTCTCTCTGCATTTGGTAAGTTGCTTGTAAATGGAGCTCTGTTTTCACTAGGTGATCAATATCAATATAACCAAAAGGATAAAGCTCCATTCAAAATACACAATGAGTTAAGTCAATGAGTCTCACACATATCAAACTGCACAGCTCACACTGTTCCTGGTCGCCCAAACATAATGAGGACATAAGCATGAACGATTTCTTGATCATCAGTGCACACCTTAACAGCATTCACAAAACATTACACAGGGAAAGCGGCAGCAGAATTTCATATTTTACTGATAAGTATAAACACAATTTTTTTTCAAACATATAATGGTCTATGTATAACAGTACATACAGTTATACCTTTACATATACGTATGCCAGGTAGTGTATTTCTATAGAGAGGAAGCCCTTCTTACGCAGACTCAAGGGCGCTTGAGAGTAAAACAAATGAGTCAGTCAGCTTGCAGCAAGGAAAAAATTGTCATTTCAACATCCAATTTCTACTTGTGGGGGGAAAATCTTCTAGAATTTACAGTCAGTCTACTAGATGAGGGAAACTCGAATGAGTAAGTCTCTTGCACACATGATGAAAATGCCCATAAAATGCCCATAATATACAAACTGGGACTCATGGCAACACATATTGTCACTTTTAAGCACTCTTATAAACAGGTTCAACTGTACTTTTTATCTTATACACACTACAAACACAGACCCTCAACATTGATCAGATATTAAACCTTGGATATTGTAGATTATTTTTCTCATTGTGTATTATTATAAGTGTGTCAATTGAACTATTAGACTTTAGAAAATGGAACTCAATGTTTTTTAATAACTGAATCATTGCACACAATCTGGCTGTGGGTAAAATGTCTCCAAGTCTCATCCATCAGCTTGAATGCTATGTAGCATTCTGTACAGAAGCCCAAGCTTGAACTTACTTGTAAATCAGCTTCATTGAGTGAATGTGTAGAAGCTGTTCCACCAGTACGAGGTGCTCGGCGAGAGCCAGTAGGGCAACCCAAAGAGTTTGCATCTGACACTAGCAGCCCTGTGCTCCCTGCACTGTCCACTTGGTCCAGGAAAGAATCATCAGGTTCTGAATCCAAGCTGCTCAGACTCATACTAGAAATATTATACAATGATTGAATTTAACACTCTAGATTAATGTTAATATTTGAAAGATTGTTACCTTTGGCGAGATGACACCATTAGTTTATTGAAAAATGTATCTTAAATTGTTGTACTTATAATTCTACATTTCTATTTTAAAATGAGTTGTGATTTATGTACAATTAACATATCTCAAAAGAACAATGATCTATGTATCCATGAGAAAATGCATTTATTTTTATAGTTACTAGTATATAAATCGCAACTCATGGTTTAATGTACAACTCTACAATTATAAAGTACAATAGCTGAAAATACAATTATTAATAAACTAATGTTATTGACGAATGGTAGTAATCTTTCAAGTAATTACACAATATTGCTTTATTTCATCTCAAAATGATTATTTGCTTTATTTCTGCTATATTGCAAAACATAATATAAAATAAAAAAGCATCCCTGGCTCTGAAATGCACTGATATCACAGAATTGAATAAAAAAATAACTAATTTAGATACCACAAATAATTACTAAGAAAATATCAGTTGATCAAAAGGGAAATTTATTACTTTCTGCAACAATTTAATTACTTTTAATGAGTACATCACACATTCCAATTCAGTTTTCTAAAATTGAACAAAGTTTCACCGAATACACACACCTTCTCTGTCTTTTAGATTTATGCTTCTCCTTGCTTTGACTTAAATCTTCTATAGCAGTCCAGCTGCGACGACGTGGTGTTTCTTCATCAAGGGGTCCTCGGCACATCAACCATTCATGGGGATTTGCTACAGGGCAAAAATATTTAATCACAAGTTTATATTGGAAAAATGTTCACACAAAATATTATCGACACAAACTATGCGCTCTGCAAAGCCATTTAAAAGGACTTGTGTTAACAAGAAACTAAAAAAAGTATCTTTGGCACTTAAAACCAGGTTAAACACAAGTTATCTTTCTTAGGCTATAATCTATCAAACGACACCTTCTTGGATATTCTATTACGTTTCTGGGAGGCACTCCCACTCTGTAGTACAGGTTGTCAGGAACATTTGAAGTTGGATTCAAGTATGAATCTACTTTCACTTTTAAAACATTGATTTCAAAATATGTGAACTTTAGCAAATCTGTACGTGTGTTTATTATCAATGTTGATTTGAAAAATTTTACACTTTGGGCCCATCTATTATAGTTTTTCAATCTTGTAGGTATTCAGCATTTCCAGTTACTTGAGCTAAGAGAGCCATTGTTCTGTTCATATAGTTTAGGAAAATATTTCATAATAAAATAACACTTAAAATTCATTTCTGAACACCCAGTAAAACATGTGGGGAACACTTGGGGGAATATGCATGGACCATGTGGAAGAAAATGTGAGTAACATGAGAAATTTGGAGGAAACATTCTGAGGGAGGAAGGCGGGGTGGTTTTGGAATACGAAATGGGAAATGTAGGGAAACACACAGACAAACATGCAGGCCATCAGGCATTGCTACTTAAGTTGTATTCTACAAAAGGAGATCTTTTTGAACCAATTACATCTTGGTGGTTTAGCTCTTTTGGGTGTCCCCACTCTGTAGCATGGGCAATCAGCAAAAATGAAAAATCTCAAAATTATGTAAAATTAAAATGACTATTTGATGTTCTGTGGTATTTAATCTTAATTGTTTGGCAATAGAATGATTAAACGCATACAGAGCTAGGCCTATAAAGCTGTTCAGCAGCTGATACCAATGGGCAGCTATTTTCATTTTTTTTTTTAAATTATTTACAAATTGTAGAATGTTCACACGTGTCCAACTAATCAAATTAAAATGGAAGAAAAAACTAATAGGAGAGGAGGAACCATTAAATAATTGACAAAAAATATATACATTTTGCATAAAATAAAATCAGCAAACTACTTCCAATGTATTACATAAAAAGGAAGAAAACCATTTTAGCGCACAGAGATTTGCCATACCTTTTCCATGAAGAAGATCCATAAAACCAGTAGCATTGAATGTTCCAATTGCAAGTGTCTGAGTGGGTGAAGAATTCATTGACCCCAGATCAGGATCTGAGCCTATTTCATTGTTGAGTGACGGACATGATGTACTCAAACGAGCATACTGGCTTAACCCCATCTGCACCATTAAAAAGAAAACAAAACAAAATGAGAAAGGCACATAAAGAGCAGAACTACAAAGGAAAAGTAAGCGAATACAAATAGGATGCTCAAATACCTGACTATTGAGTACCTGAGCAGATAGATCCCTCATCTGTTGTATACTTTCATGGATTTCATGTAAATGTTGCAGATTGTCCTCTGCAAAACAAGATATGAAAAAACTTCAGACAATTACACATTTCTTACTTTTTATAAAATATCCAGTCATACATATGCAATGATACAGAGGATGAAAAAACATTGCATCAAGATGAAAGGTGGGGAAGAATCATTTGCCTGCCAACGTATGCTTCTCACCTAATATGGGGTAATGGCGTGTGCCAGGTGAATGGGGTGTAACACTAATAATGGGCACAAGTGGCCCTGAACGCCTCTGAGCCATTGTGTTATCACAGGGTGGCAAATAGTCAGTGATCACATCTTCATCACTGTCATCTGCACTATTTGGGCCTTCATCTGAAAAAGAAAATGAACGTTATCAAGTCGCAGGAGACAAATATAGATTCACTGAACATAAAATACAAATATGAGTATTGATTTAAATAAATAAAATAATTCACAATTTTTCTAATTGGACTCCTCAAAACTTTCAAATGGTATTTTGTTACAATTGAACGGCGGTAATCCAAATTAATTGGGATCAGAACCCTTTCATACTATGAAATGGTCCAGATTTTTGACATGCACCATAAAGATCACTTGTAGAAGTCTTCAACATACAAAAAACTAATTCAAATTATCTTAATTTACTTTGAAGTTTACAGAAGTACAGCAGATGAACAAATTAGTAAATTTAACTAATTTTTTTAAACACTTTTCATTACAGAAAAACTACTTTTCTGTATGAACAGTATTGCTTGAACAGATTGTCCTTTTGTTCTCATAGATTCTTGAGAAAATCTATTTAATTAGACCTGTGAAAAGCCATAGTTTCTGGAAAAAGTTAATATGAGCAATCTCTGGTTCCTGGGGAATTCCTTCCCTTTCCTACATATATACTATATGTCAAAAAACAGTTTTTATTTAAACTGTCATAAAATATAAAAATAAAAATAGCTTATTTTGTATCTAAGCATTATATAATTTTCTACAATCAATAAATTTAATAAAATGATTAAGTTGTGCCAACACTTTTAACATCATGCTATTCGCCGCATGCAACCCTTTTCTGCCAGAATCGAATCCAGATTATATACAGTCCTGATTTTTGATGTCCAAATTACTGTATAAACACAAATCATATTCTGTTTTTTAAAAATGTACATAAAACAGAGAATTGCTGAGTGTGAACAGGCATCTCCATGCGTTATTTGAGTAGACAGTGGTGGTTTTCACTCTCCAGAGAATTCCAAATATTAATCAAAAGCCTCCATATTTTAATAAAAGCATTGAAGTCACTCAGACTCCCAATGAAGTGCCACAAATTGCTCCAGAAAGCCAGTCAACAATGACGTCAATTCTGCACAGTGACTAGCACCAATCAGGAAAGCCCAGAAAGAAGGAGGAGGCAAGTTGCCCCTGGCCGTGACTTAATTGCCCCCCCCCTTTTTTTTTCATCCATAACCTATAAAAAATATATTTACTTGCAATTCAAATTAACAGCTGTACATACAAACAACTACACAACAGCTGCTGAATGGAGAAATGAATTATGTATTGGTTGGGGCAGGGTGGCTCTGTTCAAAATAAGGAGCTCCTATAGATCTACTGCCTCAGACTTCTTCCCTGGTTCCCAGGCATTACAAGGCCGCAAGGTTAACGTGATCCTTGTGAGTGTGAAATGGCAGGACGATGTCTCCTCAACAATGACTGATTATGATGAGAATGGACCAATGATTCCTAACTGGATCTATAGCCCCCCTGGGAGCCGATGGAATTTTAAAGGCAGTCAATGATGATCAAAGGGTCGATAACCAAATGATTGTGTAATCAAGATCCTACTGATTGCAAAGAAAATATAAATTCAAAACATTTAATAACACTTGTTTATATATCTAAAAATGAAAAATTCGAATTCAGTTGTTATGAAGTCGCTTAAATGCAAATAATTTCTGTAATGATTATTTAGTATGCTATTTATTAAGGGGGTCTCTGAAACAAATAATTTTCATAAGGGCTCGATGCAAATAACAGGTGGGGATCCCTGGTCTGTACTGACGCGAGTCTGTGCTTCCATCTTCCGCGCGTCGGCGGCATCAGAGCTACAGGTACGTAACGTACAACGGCCGCTCTCCCAGGCGTGAAGCCAAAACAGGGCCTCGACTGAGACGGACACTTGTCAACTCAGCAAGACCTTCTCCCCTCGCCCCTGACACGGAGGAGTTTGAACTTGGGGCCCAGATGCAAGGGGCGAAGAAATGAGAAGAGTCGCTCGGCAGGCTGAGGTTTCGCGCAATGCTGCAAGTGCTGTCCATCGGTTCGAATGCTTTCCTAACACCTCTGGAACATATTTTGACTATTTGTTCACGTAAATCATGCAGAACTGTTGCGAATTTCTCTTCAGCAGAGCGCCGGAGCTCTTCGTCGGTTCGAGAGTTTCTAGCGTACCCATAATCTTTCACATATCCTCAAAGAAAAACAAAGCCACAAGGTGTGAGATCAGATAATCCGGACAGCCATAACCCACGACTAAATAATTTTTCAAGTGACACAAGAAACACTTCTCGAAAGTTCATGAATCGAACGGTAGTGTAAACAATTACCGAATCTTATGGAAAATCTCCTCTTCTGAAAAACAGTCCACTTCGAACGCGCCAAAAATAAAGTCTCTGAAGAAAATTTCACATAACTTGCACGGTTTAAATGCTACAGAATTCTGCGTTACCGCTTATATAGAAGATCTCGCCGACCACGGAAGAACGGGCCCCAGGTTGCAGTTCCCGTCCGGCGTGGGTTCAGAGGCGGCGCTTTGGTCATCATTCGGGAACGGAATTCAATGTAATAAAAAATCGACAGGTGTACGTGTATATGTAGTTATTGTTTCTAAAACTCCGAAGGAAAAATTGAAAATACATAAAATAAAAATTCACTATTCGTTTAACATAGCTCCAATAAGCATTTTAAATTTCTGATCATAAAAGGTCGTCGATCAGGTCTTAAAATTGATTCCGAGAAGCTGAAAGTTCTACCTCTATAGAAATAATTGTACACTAGTCTTCACTTCACAACAAATATAATCGAAAAATAAAATACCTATGTAGCGAGAGTGCGTGAGAGGGTGACCGCGTGAGAGGGTGACCGCGTGAGAGGGTGACCGCGTGAGAGGGTGACCGCGTGAGAGGGTGACCGCGTGAGAGGGTGACCGCGTGAGAGGGTGACCGCGTGAGAGGGTGACCGCGTGAGAGGGTGACCGCGTGAGAGGGTGACCGCGTGAGAGGGTGACCGCGTGAGAGGGTGACCGCGTGAGAGGGTGACCGCGTGAGAGGGTGACCGCGTGAGAGGGTGACCGCGTGAGAGGGTGACCGCGTGAGAGGGTGACCGCGTGAGAGGGTGACCGCGTGAGAGGGTGACCGCGTGAGAGGGTGACCGCGTGAGAGGGTGGCCGCGTGAGAGGGTGGCCGCGTGAGAGGGTGGCCGCGTGAGAGGGTGGCCGCGTGAGAGGGTGGCCGCGTGAGAGGGTGACCGCGTGAGAGGGTGACCGCGTGAGAGGGTGACCGCGGGAGAGGGTGACCGCGTGAGAGAGTGACCGCGTGAGAGAGTGACCGCGTGAGAGTGACCGTGTGAGAGAGTGACCGCGTGAGAGAGTGACCGCGTGAGAGAGTGACCGTGTGAGAGAGTGACCGTGTGAGAGAGTGACCGTGTGAGAGAGTGACATAGTGTGTGTAATCGCGTTAACATACGTAAAAATTATGTGTCATATTTCGATCAAGTTAGGCATGGGCTCCATGAAACATGAGCAAGCAGGTGATTTCTTCTGCTTCGCAAACATCCGTCACATCATTCCTTCTGAGAACTCTTGCTTCCAAGGAGCAGGGATGGGAGCAAGTTAGACAAATCACGGCGGAGATATTAGGCGGCGGTAATAGAAGCGCAATAGTAGGTTTATCACTAGGAAGAGGATTTTTATGCCCTAAATATTCTGAAATATGTAGTTTAATATGCAATTAAAATTAACAATTCTTCATTTCCCCTACAAACCTTTCTTGATAAAATTCAGGAGAAGACTTGGAATGAAACGAAAAATAATTTTGTGCGAACATAATATAATCTACCCTACTTCATGAGAGAAATAACTGTAGTAAATATTCACCCAAGTGAAATACGTAGTATATATCTTGTATTTCTTCTGACTGATTTTAAAAAATATGTTATCAAGAAATATTCCACATTTACACAAGTATGTTATCATATATAGGAAACAAAAACCGCAAACTGTGACAAGCTCTTTCGAATCAATAAACGCTCACATATAGATTCTATGAAAATACGAAACGATTAACAGAGAAGTCTCTATTTTAACGAAATATGCAAAACACATGCACATAACTGCAGAAATATGCACCAACAGGAAAAATCCGCCAAGTATGTACAAATATGCACTACCGTATTAATCTACAGCATCACTATCTAACCAAATGCAAAGAAATTTCATTTAGCTATGCACTGAAGCTACGGACAAAAATACGCAGAATCATAGAAATCCGCTCCCTACCTATTGCAATTGCTTTGAAGAAAGAGGATTCCAATAAAATAAATTGTCAAGCTCGTATGCTTCGTTTCGACTAATACATATATCAAAATTTAACGAAATATGTATTAATAAAACGTAAAAATATATAATTATAGCAAAACATGTAAAATAAAAATGATTTTCATACATTCGGAATGTCTTGTGAATTGTAAACAAAATTGAATACAGGTATCGTGTTCCTGTAAAAATAAGTATTTAGATGAACATTCGTTCCTTAGTCATAATCATAATCATCGGCGAAAGATTGTCCATTTTTTGTAATGTAACACTAAAGCTATTTTTTCTCGGTTCGTACCTTAGTAGTGCTCGGATGGGAGCCTTGGATGTCAGTGACCAATTTTGAAGTGGGCCCGTAGCCTGATGCCATAAAAACATTTTATTTCTATAAATAAGTTAATTTCCTAAAAAAATTATTTAAAGAGCCCATTCGTACATTTTGAAACTTAGTGATCAAAACAAACGGATGGACATATTAGTTGATCCCTATATTGTTATGTATTTAAGTATTATTGCCTTACAGATATAAAATTTGAAAATTTCGGCCTTCTACGTAGTTGTCAAAGTCAGCATTTGTAAAGCTGCAGTTATTATCTCTTTGACTCGCTATTTTTCAATAATTAAAATTAATGTACTTATTTACCCCATTAGCGTTATGAAATCTTACAACAAATTTGAAAAATGTGAAATGTCATGTGAAGAATTCTTAAATTTTCCAAAAACTATGGCAAAATGGTAATTGTACAATTCGTACCTACAGTGTAACGACAGAATTCAAGGAGTGAAAAACTTTCGACTCTACTCTGAAAATGGCTAACGTCGACTCAATTACCCTCCCCTAACTAAAAATGTCGGCCGGAAACACCTATAAAATTTTGAAATATGTTCGAAACTACCCCCAAAATGCCGCAACGTTGTTATCGGATACTCTAACAACCACCCAAAGATACATTTAAAAAACTAGTGGTGCTACAGAATGGCAAAGATTCTCTCGTACTAGTATTTTAATTTCTTTGGTCTGGACTAAGTTTTCGGATTCGCCACGTCCTCTTGCCAGCTGCCCAAAGTACTTTTTTTCCCTTCAATTTTTCGGTTTCCTAATAGCAGAACCAAAATATTACTTTAAGAATATTATAGAAGTGTAAAACTTTGTCCAGCGAGGAAACTATCGTTGAATAATTTGGAGCCGTTTTTAAGAAAATAGCGTTTAAGCGTTACTGTAAAGCGGAATTTGAAATCTTTTGAATTTTTGAAAACTTTGTTGGAAGTAATTTGAAGCATTTCCACTTACAAATGCAACATTGTATACAAATCGCTGAAAATGAACATATTAAAGACATGCAAAAATATTTAAAACAAATTACATTTGTGTAATTAAAAAAAAATTCAGGAAAATGAATTTTATGTCATCTTAAACAGAGTAAATAGCACTATCCGAAAGAAAATTTGAAGAAAAAAATTTGGAGCCGTTTTTGAGAAAATAGCGTTCGATTATTTCTAACAATGCGGAATTTTTAGCTCATTTTCACAGGAAAATTTTGGATTTTTGTGAACCTTTGTAAGACATCATTTACAGCACATTTACTCATAAATGCAATAATGTGAACAAATCGCAGCTAAAGTAAACGACGCGAAAGAAGTCTAAAAATTACTTTTTCGTAATTTTTGAAAGAAGAAAAAAGAATAGAGAATAATGGCGTATATGTCATCTTATTGAGTACATTTAGCACTAACTCTATCAAAAGTTCACAGAAAAAATGTGGAGTCGTTTTTGTGAAAATTTTGAAAATCTTGCAGGGGCCCCTAAAGTACCTCCTAAAATTAATGAATGTTTTTCAAAATTGGAGAGCTTCAAGTGAGCCAGATGGACAGGGGTTTATTCTGCTTGGAAAAAATGTGCGAGTAGTTGGGGCGCTAGTTGTTCACAGAAGACGGACGGACTTATTGAAAAAAACAAAAAACACTATTTCGGTATCAGGGGACTCCAAAACGTGCATTTCCAATGAAATCTCGAAATCTGTTTTCCGCAGTATTACATATTTTTCTCTATATTACGTCTAATACTCCGTATATACGTACGTATATGGGGAAGTAAAAAGGCTGTAAATTGTTTTACAAGTAAAAGGTATAAGCAAATAAAAAAGGTTAACACATTAGGAGGGTCAGAAATGTACCCTCTCACTCTAGGCTTCACACGCCTATCCTACATAATAGAATTACGTGATGAACGCATCGAATGGCAGACTTACGCCGGTGAACGTGTCGTGGTTCTATCCATGAGATAGATAAGATGCCTGAACAAAATACTGAATGCACACTACCGACGAGGCCATCAAGATATCGCTGTAAAACGGTTTTAGGCATCAAACAGCATCACGAATACAGAAGAACATGCCCATGAATCAGTTATTAGTACCTCGTTGACTTAGCTCCAGAGTGAGAACACATCTAGTGATTTCAGAATCATCAAGAACTAGGCTCATTAGTCCATTAAAAGTGATGCATGTTAAAATCCGGGAGGTGGCAGACTTCCTCAGCTATGATAGATCTGGCGCTGTCCTACACGTCAGCTTTCGGGGACTGTCAGGACAAGTTCTAAGCCCCCGACCCGTCTCCAGACATAGTGTATCTGTGTAAGATTAGAGGGGGGCGAGCATGAGGAAGGAAAAATCACGCGCGATTCGTGGCCAGTTTGTTACGGTACTGCTCCTGCATTCGATTGGATAAATACGAAAAACTACCGACGAGAGCAGCCGGCCTCTAGAATTTTCTTTAGACAGTGATGGAGGAGTCGCCATGTTCACGTTGACCAGTCGAAAGAATGGAGACGAACCGGTCACAAAGAATGAAATGAAGGGAGGAACTCACAAATCGGCATTCTTTTAACAGAAGTAGAGAGACTATCCTCACGGTTTGGGTTAATAAATTCCTTGTCCTTGAGATTGCAACGAGTGGAGAAGGGAGGCCTGAAATACGTGCGGGAAGGACCGCCTTTCTCTTCTCGGAAAATATTTGCATCTAAGGAGAATGCGCGGACAATGCCACTGACAGCAACAGCTGCTATTCTTCTTTTAATAAAACTAAAAAGGATGTCAATCAGCGTGGGCTGCTGAAGGACAAAGGTTCTAGTTCACGCATGTATATCCGATACCGCAAAGTTGCCGGCAACTATTTCACAGAACGGTGATCAGGCGGCTTTAATATATTAGTTTCGTGTGATAAGCAAACTGGTGTAAAAGCGTTTTTTTCCGGCTGGGAATTGCGTGTGTCTTTCGACTGCCCACGAATCCACAAAGACAAAGGAACTGCATCGCCTTTTAACACGTGCACCAGCAGACATTTCCGAAGAAGACGCGAACCCACGTAAGCGCCAGGATGCGGATGTGGTGGGAGATACAACGCCACCCGCATTTCAAAGAAGCTCACGTTCGAAGGACGCAACAGAAGCCACAACAATGACTACGGGATCTGGCACGAATAAGCCAAGTCTCTTGCATACTGAATGAAAATTCGTTCCTGTAGCATTCAATTCCTATAGTATTTCAACTTAAGACATACCTTATGGGGGGCGGGGAGTCAGCCCCCCTCCCAATATTTCGAGCTTGACTGAATTTTAACATTTTAAAATGTTTAAATATAAAGCGTCAAAAGCGCCATAAACTTTTTGAATGACTATCGAATAAAGAAACATGTGAAAAAATAATACAATAAAAGTGTACACTAAAATAACTAGTGGTGCTACAACATGGAACAGCCTTTCTCGCACTACTTAGTTTTCTAATTTCTTTGGACAGGGCCAGCTTTACAATAATTCCCCACCCTCTTGCCAACAAGTATCTATCGCCACACAAAGTACATATTTTCAAAATTTTACGGATTCCTATTGGTAAAACAGGAATATTACTTTAAGAATATTCAAGAAGAGTGAAACCTGGTTCCATTAAGAAATATTTGTTAAAAACGTGGACCCCGTTTTCGACAATGACATTTAAGCGTCACTGTAAATGCGGAATTTGAAGCCCTTTTTCACACAAATATTTTGAGTGAATGAGGTATGTTTTATATATATATATATATATATATATATATATATATATATATATATATATATATATATATATATACATAAATATTTATATATGTTATACCATTTAATTTCTCATCCCTAAAAAAATTACTGTGAATTGAATTAAAGAAAAAAGGTACATCAACCGCACTACATTAACTTAAAGAAAACTATGCCCGCGATACGAGCTTGTACTAATATAAATTTCTTTTATAAAAAAAATTAGGCCCGTAAGGACCAAATTGTTCCTTACAGTCTTGAACAAATTTTACTTTCATTTAAAGCATTTGTTGGGAGTACTGTGGACGGACAGACGGACCGACGGACAGAGTGGCCGACGGCACGACGGGCCGACGGAAAGACGGGCCGACGGAAAGACGGGCCGACGGAAAGACGGGCCGACGGAAAGACGGGCCGACGGAAAGACGGGCCGACGGAAAGACGGGCCGACGGAAAGACGGGCCGACGGAAAGACGGGCCGACGGAAAGACGGGCCGACGGAAAGACGGGCCGACGGAAAGACGGGCCGACGGAAAGACAAGACGTTTCGCCGTCAATCAAGTTTCCGGTATCAAGGACGCAAGCAAAGTGAATTCAAATCACACGTGTTACGGACGTAATTTACTACAAATAGGAACAAGACATATCCACTTTTATGTTATGAGACCCCGATAATAAAAATCTATATGTGAAAAAATCGCAAAATCTGTCTATGAAAAATTCGCCATTTCCGCAGCACAATTACAATACCTTGTCTTCTTACGTAGTACGACGAGAAAGTAAAAAAATACAATATTAAATCGATATTCTCAGTGTACATGAAAACATTGAACATATGGCAGTTCGAAGTTCCTAATATACACCTGAAATAAAATAAATTTTAACAATCTACACCCGGAAGGAGACACCTATGTTATCAATTCCGTCTCAAAGGAAACGATGTCTTAATCACTTTAGCAGCTATTCGTTCCTTTTTCGGTGATATCAAATTTCCTCATGCGTAAGGGGATACCGAGAAGTATGACCATATGGAAAACTCGAACCACTTCAAATACTTCGTACAATTTATGACAAAAGAGTAGCTTAGAAAGCCACCCAGTTGAAAGTAGTGGCAAATAGCAAGAAGATCGGCAGACACCTTTGTTAGTTGGACAAATGCATTTTTCCAACTCTCTATATTTATTGCATACCAAGAGAATATTAAAAAATATTATTTTATGGACATAGCTTAGACGTGCCAACAACGTAAGCATGAAATGTCAAATAAATAACACAATATCGATCGAGGAGGACTTATTTTTTTAAATATTATTATTATTATTATTATTATTATTATTATTATTATTATTATTATTATATTATCACTTTGATCGAAAAAAAGCGTCAAGGCAAGACAGTGACTGGATGATTTTAATCCCAATCAGATATTCGAATTCCAGATACAAAATAAAGAAATGCGAAGAGTTGAAGAAATGAACAATTAGGGGGGACATTCATCAGACACATGACAAAGATGGAATCCTTTTAATGTTCCTCCTCCCTCCAGCACCTGGTAGTTCAGGGTAAGAAACTAATCCCAATCAAAAATTCATTTTCATTCTTAGAAAAATAATTAAATTCACCTTGGCTTAACGAGAAAACATTATGGTGAATTTATTTGTTCAGAATGGGCAGAAAAGGCGAAGACACCAAGAATGTGTGATTTTATTCCCATGTAATATTCCTTTTATAACTTTCTTTCTAATTTACTGACTGTAAACTAAGTTATTTCCAAACATTAATCAATTATCTGAGTAATAAATATGCATACAAAAATAACAACGCACATTGATTTGCAATGAAAGTTTTATTTTTTTCTATTTCTATTTAAAATCTACAACACAGTAGATTGAATAATTACAGTAACATCTAAAATGTGTTTGTGAACAAAAATAATAAACCCAACTGGTGAGTCGTATCTATCATCCCTTTGAAGAGACACGAAATCCTATATTAAGAGGGATTTTTTTTCATTCAAGGAAAAACATTCCTTTGGTATGCAATAAATATACAGTCAGAGAGCAAGGATATTTTTGTTAGGTAAGAACAGAGGAAGCCAATAATTGACTGCAAGGACATGCAAGGGCCGCAGAATTTCTGGGGCTATAATTTTTATTAACTGCTGATGGTACACAATTTGCAGTTAAGTTAAGAAGGCAGAACCTATAAACAGGTTCGCCGAGATAACTAATCGAGACACATTAACTTGATGTTAAACAAGAATTGTGAACGATACAATAGTTTCAAATATAATCACTGCCACTGTGTAACAATTGACTAAGGTACCAACTTGAGGGATAACAAAAGATTGATTATGAAATAATACAAGAATTGCCCACGATATGTAAAATTTCCACGGCGAGAATCCATTATTATATTCAACAGATGCTCATCTTACTCAATGCCATATGACATATCAAGTGTTAAATGATGAATACGTATTACGCACGAATCAAAAAAATATAATTTCAACAATCGAACAAGACTAGTGTTTGGCACTACTTTACGCTTAATCCCCCCACATGAATCTTAATTAAGAAAACCATTTTGAAGCACCTCTTGAACTTGCAGTAATAAACGAGCGGATGTCTGAAGGCAGCAAAATATGAATATTCTTTACCCGCCAAGACACATTTCTTAATTTATTTTTTTTCATAACTGACTTATACTTATTTTTTTGAACTGGATCCTACGCAACATGTGGGATATTACTCATATAATTTATACCCCTACCATAACGACTTTACTTTCTATTACAAACGTTTTACATGAAAATAATAAATTAAGCTCACATCCCGAAATCCTCCATGTTTCGATTTTTGAATGTAGCAATATATTACAGCTGTTCGCGTTCCACACATTTATTTTTGTTTCTAGGTCAACTGCTTTCAACACTTCAACGACTATGATTTGAACATTATTTCCATCTTGCATTATAAGGAGTCACGAAGGCAATGAAGTGGTCACATCAACTTCTCTCTCTTTAGCAGTTCACACACGACCAGAGAATAACGATTTTTCTTGGCACTCTCAATGCTTGCCTGAGAAGCAGCGAGCGATTTACCCCACTGAATAGCAAGAGCAACGTTTTTACAGATATACTAATTTTAAACAAAACGTACGTCAAAACAAATGAACTCAATATCTCGCATGCGCTCGACTATTTCTGTATTAAAAAACACTCTCTAAAGGGAAGGAGGTGAGAAATGGAAAAGTAACTCCTTTAAATAACGTGTACTCGTACTGACGTGTATTCTAGTGGCAAATAATTTAGAATAGTTTTAATATGTTTCACGACGCCCCTGTGGCACAGTTCAGCCGTTTTCACCTTCTTGGAGGAGCAAATAAAGTGATCTTGATCTTGACCTTGAGGAAAGCCCAGACGAAAATGGTCCTACTTCCAGCAGCCGTTAACAATAACGAACAATACCTTCTGAAAGAGAAAGATAAACCACTGAGGAAGTATTGAGCGGAGAGACGTACGCGTATTTATCGCAGAGTCGTATCATCTGACAAGCGCACCGAATAAAACAAAATCCAGGCGTACTTACAATCACCTTGCAAACAGACGATAAAACGATAGGGGCTTATTTATTCATCACACTCACATTAATATCACATCAATAATCTACGTTCGGAAAAGGTGCCGTAAACAACTTTTCGCGCCGAAGTCGCAAACACAGCCTGTACTAGCACTCACGACGAATTCTGGTAATCCTTCGGTTTGCGCGACGCGAGTCGAAGATGCGTTGCATAAACGTACAAAACACTGCTCGGCGAAACGCAAGGACCGTTTCAGCCTTCGCGAAGATAATATTTTATTAAAAAGTGTCAGCGAATTAAGGCGGCTCCACACACGCGGCATTCAGCGAACCCCGAGCAACCGCTCGCCGAATCCCGAGTAGGGTGGACGCGTTGCTTGCGATTCTCCGAGCGCCGAACGTTCGGTATTCGCCCTACCCACCGCGTGTCGGTCTTTAGGACACAGCAAAGGGAGCGAACATTCGCCGAACACATCAGCTGTTCGGGATTGGGCGAGCTGCTCGGCCGACTGCCGAATGCGTGGAGCCGCCTTGGGGCGAGCTCCGGGCGACGAGGCCGGCCGCGCGACCGTGGCCGAGACCGCGAGCGCTGGGCTGCAAGGGCGCTCCCCGCGCCTGGTGTGGCGGGGGAGGGGGCAGGGCGCCGGAGCGGGACGCACTTACCGCGCCCAGGCAGCGCGCCGGGGGGCGGCGGCGGAGGCTGGGTGTCCGGAGCGGCACCGGGCGGCGGCAGCGAGCGGCTCAGAGGGCGGCGGCGGCCACTGGCGGGCGACGCGGGCGGGAAGCGGCTGCTGGAGGATTCTTCCCGAGGCAGGAGCCGGGCCGCGATCGCCCATCGCGGGAGATCTCCCCGACCCCGCCGGGAGACAAGAGGCGACTCGCTCGCGGCCCACGCGGCCGGTGGCGGCGGCGGCGGCGGACTCGCGGCCTAGCGGCGGCGGCGGCGGCGGCGGCGGCGGGCCGCGATCGATCCCGGTGGCTGGCAGCGCCGAGTGCGCATCCGCCGCCACGGCCACCGTCGATGCCCAGTGGGCCGGGCGCGAAGCCCACGGCGCCGAGCTCAAGCAAACGTTACAGCGGTCATCTTATTTAGCGAGTAAACTATTCATGAAATGCATCCGCAAATAATACAGTTCTCAATATTTTTCTTGCTCGACCGCTTTTTAAAACAATGGTCTACCCTCTTCAGTTTTTTCCATAACATACATTATTCAAAACTATCATAATACAAATAATTGAAACGACCGACATACAGATAGTTGAGCTAATACGAACATTAATTTTTTAAAAACAAAATCACAGATTATACTTACGCTTAAGTTTCATTTTATTAACGTGAAATTATATATGTGAATGAAATTCCAAAAGATGAGAGAATTTGTAATTCATTATCAGGTGCTTCTAGATTTATACAATAAAAATAATAAGAATAATAATAATATTCATAAATATTTTTGTAATCAATGGGATCGTGTTCTTTATTATAGCAATCAGTCGTCGATGCGTATTTGGATATTCAGCCCTTAATCATCATCGACCCCCCAGCGGGAGGTCGATACCGGTATCGTTGGAAACCCCTGTGCTAAATGGACATTAAAATTTGAGAATGGTGGGGGAAACGTTTATGTTCACAGCGGCCCTAACCTCAACGTGGTAGCGAACACGGCAAGCGAGGAAGAGCACTGAAGAAAACACCCGCAGCCTCATACGTAGAAAGTTCCTGCTGGTTCTTCCCACACATGTTTCAAGTTTTCTAAGTGGATGTAAACAAACTTTTTAACAAATGTAATGATTTGTTAATTATTTACTTTTTGTTTTTATTTACGGTAACTAGGTCGTGAAAAGGCCATTCGGCCTTTACAGCTGCAATTCACCAATATTTAAACAAACTTATTGAAAAGAGCTTAAATAAGGAAGTAAATTTGGTCATGTCAAAGCTAAATTTTACATTACGTTGCCTCAATGCACATACTTTGAGGAATCATTAAACATTATCTACAAAGTAATTTAATTTGCTAGATTTAAAAAAAAAGTACATCCATATATTTTTCAATAATTATTAACGAATAAATAATACTATTAGATTCCTTTCTAAGTGTTCTCAACGCCATTCAGTTTCCTCGTTTTTTTGACAAACTTTTAGATTTACTTTGTAACATTTTTTTAAAGTTAGTTCACTGTCCACCTTCATAACTTCAATCATCGAGAGGAAAACCGCGAGCAATTGTTAAGGGGGCCGAAGACATGCCAAATAGAAATATTCTGAGACGGGAAACCACGGACCAAAGGTGAACTATTTGCAAAGAAACAGAAGTGTAATTTAAACCCCTGTGATAAGGCAACCCGTCATACGGTTATGAATAGACTGTTGCCTAAGACACTCATCAGAAAATACAGAAAATCTCCTCAAATATGAATATTTTGAACTATTTAAAACACAAAATACACACATTTTCTTTCTGCTTGGAGGTTTAGCTCTTGGGGGTACTCCCTTCCGTTGCCAGAAACAATCTAAGTTGTGTTAGGCATTTTGATTTTAAAGTGGCGGAATGTTCTCTCTGGTCTACCAACTGTAAAGAAAATACGTTGAAATATATGTTTGTAATAAAAATATTTATTTACTTCATTCTGCAATAAAAATTATATCAAATTTCTTTCAGTCCAAGCGAACTTCTGTGTAAATACCGGCGAAGTCGCAGGCCTTATGAAAGCAATTATCTTGTTACTGCTCCAATCGTTCACTTTCGACATTACCTTACATCAATGTGTTTGTATTCGGTCTTCTCTACAACACCTTCACAATTGAAGAGGTTACTTCCAAAGTGGCATATTTCCATGAAACAATTTTTCAGGAAAAGGAAAGTATTTACCGTCGGCCTTATGATTTCAGATAGGATTCAACTGTTTTCGGATAGCGTTTAACACAGATGAAACGCAATTTTGTGAACACAACATTTGACAACATGATGAAGATTTTTAATAGCATATTCATAAGTAAAACTAGACGTCTATAGAGTTTCTATACTTTGCAAATTAACTCATCAAATTGGCAAAGCCCACTGGCAGAAATTTCTGCATTACTTTAATGAAATGTACATTGAAGTAATTATCATGAAGGCACACAAACGTTGAAGTACAAATGTACATTATGATGCAATAGTCAAAGCTTTATGGTCATATCTGGAATGAATGAATGACCTTCAAAGAATAATGACTGAATGTATGATACGAATAATGAGAGGCAGGGACAACAGGAGAACCTCTTCATTACATCTATACTGACTTTAAGGTAAGCTATCAATTTAATGTACAAATATATTAAGCTCTTTTTAATGTATTACGTTTCATAAACATTAATGTCCATTAGATTCCATGCCATTTCTGACAGCGTAGTTCTCTCGCACCCTGTGCACATCGCTCTTCCGTTTCGGCCCAGTGCGCTCTGCCGCCCGGAGCACCTCCGCGCCCTCGCCCCGCCCCCTCCGCGGGGCCGATCGCCCGCTCGGCCGCTCGCTCGCTCGGCTGCTGCTGCTGCTGGGGCATCGCGCTCTCGAAATATCGGTCCAGAGCGCGGCCGACCTGTGGACGCGAACGCCTGCGATACCTCGAACTCAAGTTCGGACGTCACAAAAGAAGTTCCTGGGGGAAGGAGGGGGTGCAGGAGAGCGAACGTTTGGTTTTACAGGGTGACCGACAAATCCATACTTTGAAACGGGCGTGCGGGCACTGGAGACGGGAGCGGAAAGACGGTGCAATTGCACCCGGCCTAACCTATCGTGTAGGCATCAATAACTGGATTTAGAGAATTATTACCGTAACACGCGATCCTATATCGCTGAAGTAAACTGCTAGGAGAAATTCCAATTGCTTCGGTATTAATCAATATGCATTTACAACCACAGCGTAGGGTCTCTAGAGGATATGTTCACGTTAAAAAGTTTTATTTGTGCTTTGCAAGTTCATAATAAAAATAAATTTAAGCAAAGTACCGGCATGGTATCATTGGAATTTGCGTTAATTTCAAGCAGAAATTACGAGAAAACTACTGTTTTCTAATTTTAAATACACATTGCCTTTTCTAAAGACTTGAGTTTTTAGAACAATTTTATTTATGACAAAAAGGTATATCTTCAATTATGCAATTTTCCGATGCTAACGTCTTGCAATTTTCGAAAATACGGAGTTTGTAGAAAATGTGACTAGCACCAATAATTTTACCTCTGCTTTTTTTGTGTTTTTCCAATTTTGTTTCCATGGTACCAGAATGCCGATCCGTCCGGATTCTCGAGGTACCGTCCCTATCACTTTTCCGTTACCAGGACCCGGCAATACGTTTTTCTGTCGAAAAATAGCCGTATTACGGCGCACGTTTACAATACTTTATCATATTATGAAGACGAGAAAGTAAAAACAACCATGGACTTCAATATAATATATAAAAGTATAAGTAGTGTAGTATTAACACAAAGTATTTACATGAGTTTTCGATAATAAAAAATATTTCTGCCGGTCCGGATGGCCAAGATCGCTAAGGCAGTAGCGCCGAAGCGATCTCGGACCGAAGGATCGCGGATTCGAGTCCCGCCTCGGGCATGGTTGTATTGTGTTTGTCCCTTCGCCCCCTATCATCATCATATCGTGTCACCGTCATAGTTACCATACCGTTTCTCGCAATAGTGGTCGCTAATGACCTAGAAGTTGATCCGACCTTAAGTAACAAAAACAAACAAAATTCTATTACTAACTTTCACTTGTTATGCATGAAAATTCCCTCAACACTTCCTCGCGACAGTCTACTCCTTCATGTTTAAAGAGAACATGTGGGCCACAAACGAGGCGCAACCAGAAACAAAACGTCAGCCCAGGATAAACACTTGTGACGACCACGGCGCTGCCCATCAACGCAACCTTTCGGAGGCCTGGCATTCGTTCTCGGAGCCAGTCACGAGCGTCTCTGGTTCGTCTTGCTCCCACGGGGAGGCTGTCAGGGCAGGACTGCTCGCGCAACGCAGAATTCTTGGTGCTAAGCGCACAAAGAGATAATGATGAGATATTGGGAAATATCTACGTAAAGACACCGATTTAGACACGAAAAATAATCCAATAAAAATCTTATGTACCGCCTGATAAAAACCTGACTCTTCACACAGGGCGGCCACTCGTTTCCTGAAAAGTTTCCCCGACTTTTCTCGTTTTTCCAGAACATTTTTTACATAACTGATTGATAAGAATTTAAGACTATTTCACACTACTTGGAGAAAACATAAACGCAAACAGGAAACTAATTTCTTAGTTCTCTGATCTTACCGCGAAAAAGAATATAAAACTCAACAAATTGAGTAATGAACAATGTTGTATTATTTTTAGGAATAATATTTAGTTTTATAACTATCCCAAAATGTTCCCTAACTTCTTACGATTCATCCACAGCTTAATTGATTTTATTTTTTATTTTTCCAGAGCAATGAAATTCCGATGCTTTCCCGGTTTTCCAGAAGGTGACCACCATGATATATAATAATGGAATAGCTATCCATAACATCTGTGAACTAAAGTCACAACAGAGAAGTTAATTCAAAACATCTAAATTGTGAGAAACCGCAGGTTAAAATTATTGAATCCCATTTTTGGGGAGAGAACCTTCCAGAGAACTCGAAATTTCGTTTGCCTAAGAAGAAATCTTTAAAACGAACGGTGTTTGAAGTGATCCTCAATAGCCGAAGGATTGAGAAATGCAGGTGAACGCTAGTTGAATCTTTTTCGGGCAAACTTTGGGGCGTGACCATACCAAGTCTGATAGCGCGTTTCTAATCCTATAGAGTGCAATATATCAATGATAAAGAATATTTTAAGCAGTTTCGCCACCTATCAAGTCGGTCATTCACACAGGCTGAAGCTTTCTATCTTTACACGCCACATACAATATAGTCTTGTCACCACTATCTGAGCTGAATTTCTGTAGGTCGCTGGAAAAAAATGCTCCATCAAAGACTTGGGTAACTTTTCCAAACAACTGAAAAACCTTTTTAGGTTGTAATTTCTCATGACACTTTATTCCATTTACATTTTTAACGGCGGAATTGGTCAACACTGTAGATAATAATCTTAATTATGAATTTGGTACACTATTTTTTTGTATTTTTCCTGAGTAATTCGGTTTCCTTGTACATCATAAACATTCGTCAGCCGAAGATAGATCACTCTCATGGGACTAAAAATGAACTCTGCTAGACAAAACATATTCTAGGCATGTTTGCAATCACAATATCAGAAAAAGAGTAATTACAGAGTTTATACCAGTACCATAAGTGTATATGAACATGATAAACAAAATAAATTATGTTACGTATACAAAACGTATTTCATGCAATATTTGAACTATTACTTTGTCATAAGAAGGGAAGGAGTTTGTGAAGAAGACACAATAATATAATGTTTGTTACCTGACGAGAATGGTATAAGTCTTGATTCATCGTTGTGTTTATCCATTGCTTCATGCCCATACCAATGCAAGGCCTGAAAAATGGAAACTCATGTTAGAAATTGTCTGACAATCAATTATAATTTAATAAATAACAGCTACATCACTAAACTGATGTATTACTCAAAGTTTGTTACGTTATTCATCACAAGGAACAAACATCTCTGAAGAAAGTTCAGAGCAGTAACGATCCTCCGAACACGAGGGTGCAACTGCAACCACTTCCTGAAATACGCAATTGACTATCCACGACTTCACTCAACCATATCTGACGTTGTCAGTGGACCATCCTAGATCGTACATAGCGGATCTTCGACATGAAAATTATATTGACTTTAAATCCAACCTGGCCATAACCGCTACTATTTGTCATTTTCACCAGAAGCCTACCGCAAACATACAAGATCACACAAGAGATCCAGGCTTTTCTCATCTTGGTTTTCATCCGACATTTGGAGATCGGATATTTGAAGTTATTCGAGTCTTTGAAGCTACTTCCTGCTTCTCTTTACAAGTACTTGGGGCACAATTTTAACTTGCGACTTGTACCGAATATTCTCGCCCTTCCCCTAATGCCCATCAATTATTGCAAATGAAAGACAGAGCGCTCATTAAACTGCAAACTGATGTATCCCGTGTAATTTATGAAATGACATCAAAAGATTCCTTGTCTAACAATACACGTCCTTAAAATTGTCATATTCCAAAAATAATATTTTGCCGCTTAATTTTATAAAAAAAAGAAATTAAAGAATTTTTTTTTTAATATTCAGGCAAAATACTGTGCGCCACATAATATAAAAACAACAACAAATATCAAATTCTATTCAATGTGATGAAGTACGAAACAAATAAAATAAGTTAAAATGCAAAGTGTAACTTGAAACTCTTGATTCATCGTTTTCCAGTTTTTTACTTCTGTAAAAACAAGATCTTCTTGGTTATATTTTCCAGTTTCATTATTACTTTTCTCAATCTCTGAAAAATCTTCTGAAAGAAGGCAAAAAACAGCAACTAAAATAACTTCTGAAATCAATTTCGCTTGCTACAAAAATTCAATATCTGCCACCGGAAGAAAGTGTACTCGCACAGACCATCGTATGAACGAAGTACGAATTTACCCATGTAGCAACAGAAATAACAGCTCAAATACAAAAGCAGTTTGGTGAAAAAAGATGATTCATTATTTACAGACAAAATGATTAATAAGTATTTTGAACTGTAAAGAATTTTTAAAATTAATTTGTTCAAAATTGTCAAGATTATGACTCATACGGAGTGAAACAAACACGCTGACGTCTTCCAGAATGCATTAACTAAATAAACTGTGATTCACTGAAGAAATCTGAGGCAACCGAAAAACAGAAATTCCTCAGAAAATGAAACAACCTTGTCTCAAACAGCCAAAACAATACTACAATGAATGTTTCATTTTATTATTGAGACCATTAAATACTTCAAATGCCGTTCACACTATCACGTCCAAAAACCGTCATTTTTGTGCAGAACATGCAATCTCAAAAATTAAGTAACAAATTAAGAAGAAATGCTCCAATAATGATAATAAAGAGCTCATGTTGAAAATTTTAAAACAAAAGTTATTTCGTTTTTCTTGGCTTTATACACAGTAATCTTATAAGTGATTAGTGAATTATTGATTTGTTATTTGATCACACCAGTAGTATTGGCGTAACTTTAGAACTAGCACCGCCTGTCATCAAACACATCTTCCGGGTCAAACTTTTACCGACAGTTAAAGAAGAACATGTCCCGCTTAATAGCTGACATAAATTTAACAAGCGCGTTGAACTCAAATGATCAACGAAGTAAGATTACAGTAGTACCCCGCTAATCCGAAATCCACAAATCCAAAATTTAGGATATTCCTAAGTTGAGGATGGAGGAAAAAATAAACAAAAAACCTCATATATAATAATGTAATAACATAAATAAGATGTTTTTCGTAATAAATTATCTATGAACATAAAATCATGAACACAGTAACTCAACCCAATTCTAAATACGGTAAGTAGAATACCCGTTAACAGCGACACAAATTGTGCTTAAACTCATCTAAACAATGAAGCAACTACTACAGCATGCGCTCGGTTATGTACGTATTTGTACACCGAAGGTCGCAACATTGTCATTTCCACATGTCGCTGTGCTACATTGCCATTTTCTCACATATCACGTTCCGTTGCATTAGTCTGGTAATCCTATAGATGTATTTGTAAACGTATGATACATTTTTTTCGGATAAACAGAAAATTTCCGAATCCGAACACACCACATCCCCAATTACTTCGGAATACCGAGGTTTTACGGTCTTAAGATGCTTTTGCCCGGCAGGCGGAGTCAGGATCACGACCCTACATGCAAAAGTCCTGATGGAAGGGTGGTCAGTTTCTCAGCGTCATTCACTCGAAAAGTACCAGGCCAGTGATGACACGGGTGGCTGCTCGACACCTCCGGGGTAGTCCCCGGTTGGGTTTCGGCTTCGTCGTGGTAGAATCTCCCTCCCCCCCCCCACACACACACACAAGGGAAATTAAGAGGGGACTCGGCCCGCGCAATTGACTGGCGTCTGACTCCGGCATCGATCTGGGGAGCTGGTAATCTTGAAGCGGGTGATGCGGCTCATCTACGTTCATGGGTAGTTGTTCGGCAGAGCATTGCGTTCTGGCGCATCCAAATGCTAGCTTCACGGTGCGTTTTGCGCAGCTCATGACGGGCGAGAAGGAAATCCGAAAATGATTGATTGACGTTTCTTGGCGCGTCAACGGCTGTCTTTAGTCCCGTTAGTGTAGTACATCTCGATCAGGATTTTGTCCAGTTTCCCTGATCCATTGAGCAAATGTTGAGATGGCCCTTTGTTTTGCATCTGGACGTAAATGTAGCTTCACTATGCGCACGTTTTGTTGAACTCTCCTTTTGCTTGTAATAGTAAGAGTAGTGGTAAGGGCGAGTTGCTATTTTGTTAGCAATGCAGAAAAATCATACTTTTAATTCATGTACCGATGCAAGTAAGTTTTCTATAACTCAGAAACGGAAATGACTATTTTACAAATATTGCTAACCTTGCGATTTTTAAAATTTATTATTTGTTAAACTTTTACTCATCTTTCAACTATTTATAGTTAAATTGACGGGAAGGGATTCAGGAACTCAAGAAAACGTGCGCAGATAATCTTCTCACCCCTACATCACATACAGTTTTTACTGTTTTTTTTTTTTGCTGAATAAATCTAAATCTACATGTTTTTATCACTGGAAGTGTTGGTGGCGGTCTTTCCCTGCTGGATGACGAATTCCGTTGCCGACCTACCCGTCGACTGGCGGGGTTTCCCCAATCAGGTATCTCTCGCCATCGTGACAGTCTCAGCCTAGCTCTAAATTCCCGACTAAATTGTGTGGTGCACGTGTGTGTACGTTAGATGTGAGGATAGAACAACAAAAAGGACGGAAAGATCGCGCGCGGTCCATGGCCCGTTTGTTACTGTATTCGTCTGGCAATCGCGTGGTGATGATCGAAGAAATGAAGGAAAACAACTGATCAGAACAACCTGTCATTAGCATTCTCCTCCAGACAGCGGCAGAATTCGACCTAGCTAAGCAGCCGTCGGGACTCGAATCCTAGGACATGCCAGTCAGAGGCACTACAGTAGCATTAATTGTTGCCCTGGGCCACCACGTCGGAACATAAGGAGAAACGTTAGCGCCAAATCTGTGGTCTAGAAACTACCTAGTACATACCGTAACACAGCAGCGCAGTGTACGTCCAAAATATTGTATTATTTACATATAGTGGCTCTGAAGTAGTGGGAGCTCAAGGAGATGACACTGTCACCCAATCGGGAGCTTCAATACCAAAAATTTAAGTTGTAACGAAGCTCCCAATTGGATGACCAGTGTAAACCTCTTCTTCCAGCTCTCGACCTTCAGGAGTCACTATATTTAAATCGGACCATCCATAACAGGGGTGTCCAACAGGCTGCGCGCGAAGCAATTTTTTTACTGCGGCCCGCGAAAGGTTATTTAGCAAAGGTCAAGGCAACCATGGCGGGCCAGAACACTGTGCGCCTAGCGCACGTGCCCTGCCGAAGCCAACACTCCTTTAATGTAAAAATAGATTAAGTTTAGATTTAAGGAATTATTTTCCTAGTAAATTCAAAATCACCACAATGTGTTTCACTGCGTTATGCACGGTACGACCTGATATCACGCATGGATTCATCCCCACAAACACACACACACACACCGTTACAGAGCAGCAAAGGAAACTGCCGAGATGAGCAACGCGGGGAAGTCTGTTATGGATCGGGCGAATAATGAAAGTAAGACCCGCAACCATACTACTTATTTTAGTTGTGGCTCTAGAGGCCTCGCAAGATAGCTCTTAGCTATAAAAACTATGCTAAGACATCCCCATCGTCCAAGCACAATGGTTTGTGCTGCAGTCGACCCAATATTTAGAGACTGTTCAATGTCAGCAAATGTCAAGTGCGGGACTTCTGTCACTATTATTCTTACAGTGTTAATGTTTTCATCTGTCACTGCCGTGGCTGGACGTCCAGAACACGGTTCATCTTCCAGAGACTGTCTTCCTCTCGAAAATTATCGAAACCAATTGCCAACTGTCGCGCTAGACGATGCAGATTCACCAGAAAACACGTGTCAAATAACTGTGGCATTCCTGCTTGCTTGGCATGACCGAGGTATTACTTTCCACCATGTTGACGGTGTATTCATTTGACAAGGACATGAAAAAACGACTACTGCTCTTGGTAACAGATTCAAACAACTTTTTTTTTCTCGAGCTCGTGCTTGATGTATGCACGCTCACTTTCAAACGGATTTACATCGGGCAACTGCGATGACCAATCAAGTGTAACGATGCCAGACTGCCCGTTCCACTCGGTGTAGCGTGGGTCGTTGGCCTCCTACAAAGGGCTGGGAGCCCTCATTTTTCTTGCAGGACCAACGTTCGGCATTAAGTAACAATAATTTCTCGTAACTATGTATTTGCAGACCATTTAGGCTGCAGGTAATTACGTGCAATGTCTCGAAACAGAAATTTGCAAAAGAAGCACTTTTACTGGATTACATCGATCAGCGGTGACCTCTTAGAGGATGCTCACCAGGCTCATGGCAGAGTTTGCATCAACTTCTAGTACATATGCACTCGACGACCTTTCAAGCAGCCCGAGCGAGACACGTGAAAAGGGACACACTAAGCATGCGCTGTAAGCCATTTACGCAAACAATCGCTGTTCATAAAGTATTGGGTATCCTAATGCGAGCCATGGTGGAAAGAGGTGGGTGAGCTACTCCGGGGCACCGATTTTTGCTCGTTCTACGCAGCACCAGTCTGCGTCACGAAACACGCGACCGCAGCACGGCAATGCGTTTGAAAAGCCATACCAGACGTATGTTGAGCCGTGAAATCCGAGAAGTGTTGAGAAACATTTTAGAAGTGATATAAACTAACAATTTTGAACAATGAACAAACAAAAATAATACCATAGTGTAGTTGAAACAAAAGATACAATTTTAAAAAAAGTACTTTGTATATCTGTTATAATGACTTGTATTAAGAAGATAATTTTGATATTTAGCTGCATTTAAAATTCCCGCTAATATTGTGATGCAAACAGGTGCCTGAAGCTCATTGTCTGACGTTAAATGCGATGCACAATAGCTCACCCCGATCTTTCCATCATGAAGCGAGCTATGGGCTGCAATCCCTCAGAAATTTGTTTCAGTTGCGTTAGCAAATTGTAACATTGGTTTCCTTGTGCACTTTCTTACACGATATGGGACGTAATTTTTTTCGGTGCGGTTGCTGCCTGAAGAAAAGCTAAAAGTCAATGTTTTTGAGACGGCATTTGGGGTAGCCGTCTTCCTTGGTGACGTCAGTCGTGAGCACAGATCCCGAAGAAGATCCCTTCCTCCCGCGAAGTCTACGATAACAATTCTGCAAACAGGAGTTTCGATAAAAACTAAATTATAGACTTTTGGACAGCGTAACGTAACCCCCCACCACTTTTAAGCATCTGCGCATACGCGAGTCGAACCGCGCTTGTGCAGAGGCTCGAGATTGCTGCAAAAAATCCATATTGCTCTAATCTCGCACGATATTGTTCTCCAAGCGAGTCGCTCCGCTACGTGCATTTCACTCAATTTCACAATGAGTAATATGTCTAACAATTCATGACCTATTAACTACAACACCAGTCTGTTAAATTTCCCAGGATAAATACTCATACGGAGGCCATGCCATAGTTTTTTAGCAGTGACCGTAGGAGGAATTTGGGCAGACGGGTAGGCAGCACTTGAAAGTGCTCATTGCTGGCCTTCAACCCAAAAATTTGGAGAGATGTGACGGGAGTCTCTAGTGAACGGAGGGATGAAACAGCCTTTGTTGCAGACTTGTGGTGCTCCGAGATGGATGTCTCGCGCAGTTATTTTCGTGCCAAGATTTTATACGCTTTTAAGAAGGGTTTAAGTGTCGAGGAATGCCACAGTTATTTGACACGTGTTTCCTGGTGAATTTGCACCGTCTAGCGCGACAGTTGGCAATTGGTTTCCAGAATTTTCGAGAGGAAGACAGTCTCTGGAAGATGAACCGTGTTCTGGATGTCCAGCCTCGGCACTGACGGATGAAAACGTTAACGCTGTGAGAAGAATAGTGACAGAAGACTCGCTCTTGACAATTGCTGACATTAAACAGTGTCTAAATATTGGGTCGACTGCAGCAGAAGCCATTGTGCATTTGACGCTCACCAAGCGATGAGCTCGCTGGGTGCCACATTCATTGACGGAGGAGCAAAAACACACAAGGGTGGACTGGTGCAAGTTCATGCTATAAAATTTTGATGGAGGGCGGTCTAAGGACGTTTTTTCAACTTGTGATGAACGTGAAACGTCACGTTGTGAACAACATGATGAATCATGAGATTACCACTACGAACCCGATACTTGAAGGCGGTCAGTGTTTGGTACTTTTCAGATGACGACCCGCCCACCAAGGTGAGGTGGGATTGCAGCTGCGGAAAGAAAATGGTTGCATCTTTTTTCACAAAGAAAGGCCATCTGACTACTGTACCGCAACACAACCAACGCACTGTGACTGTGGTATGTGACACAATGCTTGCCGAAAGTCGTCACAACATGGACATCAAAGCGTCCTAACAAGGTCACGTTTTACTGCACCACATGCTCCGCTCAAGCTCACATGGCTGCAAGAACAATCTACTTTCTCAACAATGAACTTGTGCGATTGTTGCCCTATCCACCCGATTCGCCCGACTTGACCGCTTGTGGTTTCTTTTTGTTCCTCCAAACCAAGCAAAACATCCGAGGTCAGCGCTTTTCTTCGGATGAAGAAGCTGTAGAAGCCTACATTGGAGCTATAAACACCATACCTGAAGAGCCTTGGAGTGACACCTTTTGTAAGTGGTTCCAAGGATGGAAAAGTGTATATATGCTAACGGAGAGTATTTTAAAAATATGTAATATTTCTATTTTCAATAAATTCATTATTTTTAATTCTGCTAAAAATGCTTACATAACACTCGTATTTAAACGAAAATTATACTTCATTGGAAGATTTACAAAGTGGATAAAAAGTATGTTCCTAACGTAACATCTTATACGTATTTCCTAAATAACTACTAAAATGTTAAAGAACTTTACCTAATACAATCCATCTTTAAAGAAATTCTCGACAGACGAGAGGACAAATACATTGTCTTTCCCGCGTTTTGAATCCCTAGCAAATAAATAATGAATGATACTTCCAAACCATTATATTATATAATATTTTACAACTATTGTTAGTCTTATCGGTTGTTACTGCGATTATTATTGTACCATTATTATTAATTTCATGTTAGATATATTATTTTATTAACGTAACTAGCTGCCACCGGGTTATATCCAATTGCAGTATGAATAAATTTATCGTTATCTTAACCACAAGGTATAGCTCGGCCGACGTCATTTTCAGGGAACTATACAAGATCTGTGAAGTACACTACGCTCCATCCACGACTTACTATCTCTACTTTCCCCATTTTTGTTGTTTCCATTCGCATAGTTCGATCAGCACGTTCTTTTCAATCTGGAATAAAATCAAACTTCCGTTTTTTATAAGCGTTTTATTTCTATTCGAGCAAAAAATGTAAAGAAAAATTTTGATTTTGACGAAATTCCGAAAATGTTCTTTGCGCTCCATACAACTGATTTTAACGATCCGTTTCAAATTCTTATGGGGACGAATAGAACTAGATCGATAAGGGAATATCCATATTTGAAAAAATTCTGTCAACGGCTTAACTGTGGACGGTCGACCAACCTACAATTTCCTTTCGAAATCACAAAATCGATTTTTTGCGGCATTACAATACTTTCTCTATTCGTTTTGAAAATTGATTTGCATTTTGAAAATGTCCTAGGGGCTTAATGTCGCGTAATTTCACGATTACAAGACCTGTTTCAAATAGGCAGGGCCTTGAATGAGCCCGCATCGATCAGGGAATATAAATTTTCGAGAAAATCCTTTAAAAGATTCTGGCATAAGAGTTGCTGATACTTGTTCAGAAAAAATAAAATCTTACAGCGCGAAGCAACTGTAAATTGAAGAGCGCCTTTACTTTGGTTAGGCATCGTGTGTGCGGTTCTGTCATCTGCTGGTGTGTGCAATTATTGTGATTTGATTCTCGCTATTTTTAGATTTAGATTTATTTAGTAAAGAAACCGTAAAAACTGGGGTATGGGGGAGAATATCATCAGCGCACATTTTCTTGAGTTCCAGAATCCCTTTCCATCATTTTAACTATAAATAGATGAAAGATGAGTAAAAGTTAAAGATAAATAAAAACAAAATTTAAAAAAAGCGCGAGATTAGCGACATTTGAAAAACTAGACATTTTCGTTCCTGAGTTACAGGAAACTTATTTGCAACGGTAAACGAACTTCATATTTTGTTTTCTGCATTGCTAACCAAATAGTAACTCGCCCTTACCTCTACTCCCACCACTACAAGCAAAAGGAGATTTCAACAAAACGTGCGCATAGTGAGGCAACATTTACGTCCAGAAACAAAACAAGGGGCCATCTCAGCATTTGCTCAATGGATCAGGGAAACTGGACAAAAACCTGATCGAGATGGGAATCATTGATCCAGAAGCTGAAGTACATTATTTGTTACAAGCATATTAAGTATTTTTTTTAAAAAAAGAATTCAATATAAAAGTAAACTAATTCATTATATATCAGTTTTGTTAAAAGAAACCTTAATTTTCTTTTTGATGATCACTGTAGTTTCTAATTGTATAAGAACAGTTATGCAGCAGAAAAGATTTTACTCTAACTTACATGTGTGTACCGACTTCAATTGTTTAATGTCATCTGGCAATACATTGTTAAGTAACGTAAATGTATTGTATGTGTATTTCTGGTAGTGAGCTGTTGATACTGACACTTCATGAACTTGATTTCTACGACGTGTGTTGTAATTATAATTATCAGTAATGCATGAAAATATGTTCCCACCGTTAAGTTGGTCATCCAGTTTTGACATTTTCGAGTAAGTAGTAACATCGGACTACCCCCACCCTAGCTGTCAAGTAGACATTATTTGGACAATAGTTGGGTAGGGACAGTGGCGTAGCTTCAGTTGGTGTCTCCCGGGGCAAAACTAATGGTATCACCTCACCCCCCAATAAATTAAATATAAAAATATACATTACCGAATAGTTTATAATAGTTATAATAATTCTTTAATAGAAAAAAGAATATTTATAAATGACGTTTATTTATAAGATTAAAAACAGTACATTCAGAATAACTGAAATATAAATTTTAAATAATTATATTATTCTATCAATAAAATTTTCGAATTGGTGCCACCCCTAAAATGGTGACGTCCGGGCCGAACCTTCCCCCTCTAGCTACGCCACTGGGTAGGGAGCTACCGCTTTCTGAATGGTGAACGGAATTTCGGCACCAACTTAATAGCTGGACAGGAAGTCTCTTCCTGAACGAAATTTGAAGAGGTCAGCTGCTCCAATCGGTCGTTTCCATGCGTTCCTCTGATAACTGGGGGGAAGTTCATTCCAACAGGCCACTGACCGCCTTACCCTACTTCCTGAGATCCTGCCTTCCCTACTACCCCTGAGATCCTGCCTTACCCTACTTCTTCTCTCCCACCCTTAGGGCAGGGCAATAAGTGGATACCTTCTTTTCAATCATCTCTAAACTAAATCTAATGTCACTAATCCCTACAGTTGAAGAATTGAGAGTCACAAGGGCTGGTTTTCAATATATATGATAATTTTAATCCAACAGTTAGCTTCCAATGATTCTCACTTGCGCATTCAATCCCATCTGTTTTTATCTCTACGCGACATGACAATGAGCCTACCTCGGAGGAGCAGGGGTTTCGGAACATGACGTCAAATATAGCTTCACTGTGATTTGTTGAGCTCTGCTAATTCGGTTATCCAATCGAGAGCTTCGTTCAAACTTAATTTTATGAAGTTCCGAATTGTTATCCCTGTCCCAGATGATCAAAAGACATGTTGCCCTACATTTTAATAGGAGAATAGTTGTGGTAGACTAGAAGTAGAATTGAGAGTTGTGGGTTATTTTGTTAATGAAATGAAATATGTTAATGAAATCAAATATGTAGTTCCTTCGCAAATGCAAATAAGTTTCTAAAACCCGGGAGCGAAATTTTCTAGTTTTCAATTGTTGCTAACTTTATAGCTAACTATAAAGGTATCAACGCTTCGTTGATACCTTTATTTATCAATCAACTATTTACTAAAAGATTGGAGGGAGGGAATCTGGAGTTCAAAAAAACGTCGGCAGATATTTATATTTCTCCTCAATCACGTAGTTTTTTGTTGTTTTTTGACGATAAATAAAAGTCTGTTCGACTGTAGTTGCAAGACTTGTCAGGCATATAGTGAGCGTAAACTGTATTGCATTTTTGAACATAAGTGCACTGTTAATAATTATTGTAATAATTAACTTATCAATTAATATTTCAAACATAGTATTAACAGAAGTGGCAATACCAAAAACAAAAGAACAAGGCATGGTCCGCGTATTTATAAAAACCAAAAATGGGTCTCAAAGGAATGGAAAAGAAGTCGGTGTCGCTAGCCGAATTCGTTTACTACGCTCCGTGAAGTCACTGATGTGAATTCGAGATTCGCGGGTTCCTGGTTGGGTCTAGGAACCCCGGCATCAAACGGCACCGAGTCCCTGGCCGAAGGGATAAAAGGCATTGATTGACTTAGCCGTGACAAGACTGATAATAATGGAGGATTCCAAAGCAGGCGCTCAACGCCCCCAAAAAGGGGTTCAGCAGGGATGCGTTGCATAAGCAACGACGAAACAATTTTTTTTCAAAAAAGGAATTGAAACAACTTTGGAAGAAAACCAATTCTTAATCAGACTGCATAACTAATGCAAATCATTAAGGCTAAATGCACCGAAAAATACTTGTAGGAAAATTCAATAGATCGCAGCACTATCACAGGGGAATTTACTTCACTGATAACGTCTGAACCAATGGTCCGATTTTCGATTTGTAAACGGCATTTGACGCCTTTTTAAAATATAATTTCCACTATGACCTTTTTCCAAAAATCTAACAAAAACGCGAATTTGAAATTAGTTCTCAAACTTTCGAGAACAAATTTAAAAATGTGGCCTTATAGCGCGATGGCGACATGCTTCCTGAATCCCACGCCGTGACAATCATGCAAATCAGACGAATAGGAGCGTCGTAAAGTGAAATTTACGAAAACACCTCGCCCCCCCCCACTTCCCCTTCTGCGCCGTTGCGTCAACCACCCGCCCGTTGTGGGCCCTCTGTCAGCGCGGTGGCACGGCCAGGCCCGGCGTCGTGCAGCCAGCCCCGACGGAGGAGGCGGTACTTGCGGGACACGCAAGCCACACACTCGGTTTATGCGTTCGTCACTTTGCATCTCAATCTATTTTTCCACGGATATCAAACTAGAGATGCTATACTACTATTACAGACCGAGGTAAACGGTCTGTAATAGTAGTACATAATTATCTTTTTCACATATTTCATATATCTTCCTTCGAAAACCATTTTAAATTTTTTTGATTCATTACTCAAAATATTGATTCCTATTTTTAACTATTTTTAAAAAAAAGGAACTAATTGTGTAAATATCAGCATTATTCCATCTCCTCACATTTTATTTTAGATATATTTTACTTCTAAGGTCTTCTGTTATCACTCCACCTTGGTCTAAGATCTTCCGTTGTCAAATACCGTAAAAAATGAGCGGAGTATACGCACGAGTTCTTTTATCCTACAACTCGATTTTTTATCTCAAAACGACGTTTATCTGCTTTAAAGAGTTCATCTGGTGAATCTCTTTTCCCAAGTAAAATAGCCGAAGCTAATTTTAAAAATGTTTTCGTACTTTCGGACAAATTCAAAAAAATGCATTATCTTGGCTGTCCGGGTGACGTCGCGTCGAAGGCTGTTTTGCCGACGTTTCGACCATTTTGTCGTGGTCTTCCTCAGGGCTGGTATGCCCATACATAAGATGGTATGGACATGGTAAGACCACGACAAGATGGTCGAAACGTCGGCAACAATCTTCGACGCGGCGTCACCCGGACAGCCAAGATCATGCACATGACTCTGGCCGAGGAAGCCTACGACGTCAAATTTTAAAAATGTGGTAAAATAGCGGTCTGGCGAGCTGTATCCCGACTCCAACGCTGCAACAAGCATCGAAATAAGATGGTATGAATCATGACTTATCCCAGCTTACTTGGTAAGTTATTTTGATATAAAATAAATTTGTTATATTTGCATAATTTTGAAGGGAATAAATAATTCCTGGTGAGTCATTTCATACATACATACTAATATCCTTGATGAACCAAACAATATCCTTGTTGAGCCAAACAATATCCTTGCTAAGCCAAACAATATCCATGTTGAGCCAAACAATATCTTTGTTGAGCCAAACAATATCCTTGTTGAGCCAAACAATATCCTTGTTGAGCCAAACAATATCCTTGTTGAGCCAAACAATATCCTTGTTGAGCCAAACAATATCCTTGTTGAGCCAAACAATATCCTTGTGGAGCCAAACAATATCCTTGTTGAGCCAAACAATATCCTTGTTGAGCCAAACAATATCCTTGTTGAGCCAAACAATATCCTTGTTGAGCCAAACAATATCCTTGTTGAGCCAAACAATATCCTTGTTGAGCCAAACAATATCCTTGTTGAGCCAAACAATATCCTTGTTGAGCCAAACAATATCCTTGTTGAGCCAAACAATATCCTCGTTGAGCCAAACAATATCCTTGAGCCAACCAATATCCTTGTTGAGCCAACCAATATCCTTGTTGAGCGAATCAATATCCTTGAGCCAACCCATATCCTTGTTGAGCCAACCCATATCCTTGTTGAGCCAACCCATATCCTTGTTGAGCCAACCCATATCCTTGTTGAGCCAACCCATATCCTTGTTGAGCCAACCCATATCCTTGTTGAGCCAACCCATATCCTTGTTGAGCCAACCAATATCCTTGTTGAGCCAACCAATATCCTTGTTGAGCCAACCAATATCCTTGTTGAGCCAACCATGATCCTTGTTAAGCTATGACCCTAGTAGAGCCAACTAATATCCATGTTCAGCCAATCATTATCCTTGTTGAGCCAACCAAATTCTTGTTCAGCCAACCAAAATCCTAGTAGAACCAACAATGATCCTTGTTAAGCCTACCGTGATCCTTGTAAGCCAACTATGATACTTGTTAAGCCAACCATAATCCATAAGTGGAAGATCAACCCAACAATCGATCGAGTGAGAGATCGACCCAGCAAGTCGATCAAGTGAGGAATCGACCCAGCAAGTCGATCAAGTGAAGGATCGACCCAGCCAGTCGATCACGTGGGGGATCGACCGAGCAAGTCGATCATGTGGGGGATCGACCTTGAAAGTCGATCGAGTATATTCGATCGACCCAACACGTTATCAATTTAGGGATCGACCCAGCAATTTAATCAATTGAGAGATCGACCCAGCAAGTCGATCAAATGGGGGATCGACCCAGCAAGTCGATCAAATGGGGGATCGACCCAGCAAGTCGATCAAATGGGGGATCGACCCAGCAAGTCGATCAAGTGGGGATCGACCCAGCAAGTCGATCGAGTGTGGGATAGACCCAGCAAGTCGATCAAGTGCGGGATCGACCCAGCACGTCGATCAAGTGCGGGATCGACCCAGCACGTCGATCGAGTTGGGGATCGACCCAGCACGTCGATCGAGTTGGGGATCGACCCAGCACGTCGATCGAGTTGGGGATCGACCCAGCACGTCGATCGAGTTGGGGATCGACCCAGCACGTCGATCGAGTTGGGGATCGACCCAGCACGTCGATCGAGTTGGGGATCGACCCAGCACGTCGATCGAGTTGGGGATCGACCCAGCACGTCGATCGAGTTGGGGATCGACCCAGCACGTCGATCGAGTTGGGGATCGACCCAGCACGTCGATCGAGTTGGGGATCGACCCAGCACGTCGATCGAGTTGGGGATCGACCCAGCAAGTCGATCGAGTTGGGGATCGACCCAGCAAGTCGATCGAGTTGGGGATCGACCCAGCAAGTCGATCGAGTTGGGGATCGACCCAGCAAGTCGATCGAGTTGGGGATCGACCCAGCAAGTCGATCATGTGGGGGATCGACCCAGCAAGTCGATCATGTGGGGGATCGACCTAGCAAGTCGATCAAGTGAAGGATCGACCTAGCAAGTCATTCATGTGGAAGAATAGCCCAGCAAGTCGATGAAGTGAGAGATCGACCCAGCAAGTCGATCAAGTAGGGGATCGACCCAGCGAGTCGATCAAGTGGGAAATCGACCCAGCAACTAGATTAAATGAGGGATCTACCCAGCAAGTCGATCGAGTGGGGATCTACCCAGCAAGTCGATCGAGTGGGGATCGACCCAGCAAGTCGATCAACTGACGGATCTGTCCAACAAGTCGATCTGACTATTTTGTCAGTCCGTCAATCCGTCCGTCCGTCTTCCGTCAGTCCGTCTTCCGTCAGTCCGTCTTCCGTCAGTCCGTCTTCCGTCAGTCCGTCTTCCGTCAGTCCGTCTTCCGTCAGTCCGTCTTCCGTCAGTCCGTCTTCCGTCAGTCCGTCTTCCGTCAGTCCGTCTTCCGTCAGTCCGTCTTCCGTCAGTCCGTCTTCCGTCCGTCCGTCTTCCGTCCGTCCGTCTTCCGTCCGTCCGTCTTCCGTCCGTCCGTCTTCCGTCCGTCCGTCTTCCGTCCGTCCGTCTTCCGTCCGTCCGTCTTCCCTCCGTCCGTCTTCCCTCCGTCCGTCTTCCCTCCGTCCGTCTTCCCTCCGTCCGTCTTCCCTCCGTCCGTCTTCCCTCCGTCCGTCTTCCCTCCGTCCGTCTTCCCTCCGTCCGTCATCCCTCCGTCCGTCTTCCCTCAGCCCGTCTTCCCTCAGCCCGTCTTCCCTCAGCCCGTCTTCCCTCAGTCCGTCTTCCCTCAGTCCGTCTTCCCTCAGTCCGTCTTCCCTCAGTCCGTCTTCCCTCAGTCCGTCTTCCCTCAGTCCGTCTTCCCTCAGTCCGTCTTCCCTCAGTCCGTCTTCCCTCAGTCCGTCTTCCGTCAGTCCGTCTTCCGTCAGTCCGTCTTCCGTCAGTCCGTCACTCCGTCTTCCGTCACTCCGTCTTCCGTCACTCCGTCTTCCGTCACTCCGTCTTCCGTCACTCCGTCTTCCGTCACTCCGTCTTCCGTCACTCCGTCTTCCGTCACTCCGTCTTCCGTCACTCCGTCTTCCGTCACTCCGTCTTCCGTCACTCCGTCTTCCGTCACTCCGTCTTCCGTCACTCCGTCTTCCGTCACTCCGTCTTCCGTCACTCCGTCTTCCGTCACTCCGTCTTCCGTCACTCCGTCTTCCGTCTTCCGTCCGTCTTCCGTCCGTCCGTCTTCCGTCAGTCCGTCTTCCGTCAGTCCGTCTTCCGTCAGTCCGTCTTCCGTCAGTCCGTCCGTCAGGCCGTTCGTCAGGCCGACCGTCCGTCCGTGAGGCCGGCCGGCTGGCCGTCAGGCCGATCGTTAGTCCGTCAGGCCGACCGTCCATCAGGCCGGCTGTCTATCCGTCATGCGACCGTCAGTCAGTCCATCCCTCCGTCTGCCCGTACGTCAGTGCGGCCGGCCGTCAGTCCGTCCGTCCATCCATCAGTGAGCCCGTCCGTCTGTCACTCCCTGTGTGTGTGCACGAATTCTTTTTCATCTTTAGATAGAATTATAAACTTTCTTTTATTTCGTTTCTCATTCACTTTACCCTATGGTAACTATATCATGTAGTCACTAGATTTATAGCAATCCAACAGTTCTCACTGTTGTTCGTCTTTTTGCATCTGAAGATAAGATGCTGGAAAAATGTGCGGCACATTCCTAAACGACCGAAACGTGATTGCGTGATATTTATGAACTTTCATACAAATATAATTTTGATCCTAAAAGATAATATAATTTACAAAGTCTGTTTATTAATTTTATCAAAATCACAAAGGATATTATTTAAACATTTCAAATGCAAAGACCAAGTGATGGCATTTACGGAAAAACATTATACGCACTTCTTGAAAAGTATGACATGTGGCCAGTTGGTCATTTTAAATATTTTTAAAATAATATAACCTGTTTAACAGAGTTAGATCTAGATGAAAAGAATCCAAAAGTTCCAGAAAATATTCTGCTTGCTCGAGCGCAAGAGAGAAGGGATAATCACGCTGGCACCAGGATTGCTGCGTCATCGATATATTGTAGAGTTCCATGGTTTATCTTCCTACAATCTTGATATTTCTCTTTGTACGATTTGATCTCGTAAAGTAATGGATGAAATTACGTTACATATTTCGTAAATAATTATTACAGTTTTCATTTTCGATCTATTACAGGCAAATAACACACACACTCTCTCACACACACACACAAACACACATTGGGATTTTCGTAGAGAAACAAAATATTCCTATATTTTTAGTTCAATTATAATTGAATAGTTATATAATGATACGGTCTGTACACAGAACAAACGGTTGGGAAGCTCGGGCAAAGTGCAGGTGTTGGGGTTCAAGTGCCCGAGTGCGGGCGTTAGTTTGGGCGCAGCTCTCGGAATGCACATAGCCAGCGGAATTCCACGTACACGGCCAAAAAAAATTAACGAATGTGTTTGCAGACCGGCGATTCTTGAGCGCGGGAGGCACTGTCACGTGAACTAGCGGTATACAAGTTAGCGGCGAAAATCGGTTGGCGGGATTCGATAACGAATGAAATCTTCGGGCTGATGCTCATTTGTCCACCCATGCAGTTGTGCTCGCAAGCCTCGACTATGCGAGTTGTCTCTCTCGCCATTGGACTACAGGCCAGAAGCGCGACGCGAAATAAGATGAAAATTAATTGTTCAAGCAATCAATGGCAAAATACTATCTTTCTGACTTCAGGGAGTGAAGGGAGGAATGACTTCGATACATGGGACAGACACGCATTCTAAAGCAAGCGTATATGTGTAGAACGCGAGGTAGAAGACACAGAGGCAGATCGTTATAGAAATGAAATTGGTAGAAGCCAGAACAGGTCATGAACCCATCCTTGGAGTAGAGAAGAAGAAGATGATCATAAGGGTGTCAACTCTGTTATTTGTTAATACGAGCATAACTACGTCATAGCCGGCCAGTACCCATAAAGCTGAAAAAGGATACTGTTATTTTTTAATTGCTGAATTATTTGCAGAACTAAAAATTAATCTTAGACGTAGCACCGCTTTAACCGGCGGGCCTGGCCGTGCCACCGCGCTGACAAAGGGCCCACAACGGGCGGGTGGGTGACGCAACGGCGCAGAAGAGGAAGTGGGGGGGGGCGAGGTGTTTTCGTAAACTTCACTTTACGACTCTCCTATTCGTCCGATTTGCATGATTGTCACGGCGTTCGATTCAGGAAACATGTCGCCATCGCGCTATAAGGCCACATTTTTAAATTTGTTCTCGAAAGATTGAGAACTAATTTCAAATTCGCGTTATTGTTAGATTTTTGGGAAAAGGTCATCGTAGCGTAAATTCTATTTTAAAAAGGCGTCAAATGCCGTTTACAGATCGAAAATCGGACTATTGGTTCAGACGTTATCGGTAAAGTAAATTTTACTTATTTTGGTGCTGCCACGTGGTGGCTACAAATTGTACTAGTGTCGGGACATTTAGCCTTAAGGGAACTTTCTGATTTTTTAAAGTCTTACGAATATCATCCTGGGAGTCACTGATAGATTTAGTGAAAGGAAAACGTGAGAAGAATTGAGACTCCAAAGTAGCTTAGTGAAACAGAAAATCGTACAATTCCACGGAAAGAAAATAAAAAATCTCCGATTAAGTGCACCAAAAAACGAGTGAATTTGAAAATGAGAGCGAGGCTCGGACAAATAAAATTAATATGTGAGAGTACCCCGCGAAATTTTTGGAAGCACAGTGACACTCATGAAAGAGTAGCCAAGAGAAAGTATTTGTGAATGAAGTTAACAGAAGAAAAGGATTAGAGTTCGCAAATAATAAATAAAACAAGTGAGTTTTAGAAGAAGAAAAAACAACACTTTTTAACACCCAATTCTGATGTTTTCCGGTTTGCAGAAAAAAGTTGAAAGAAGTTGGGTGTCAAAACGGTTTTCACAATTCACTTGCTTTGTTTACATTATTTCTAATTCAAATTAACTGCTATAGGTTATTTCTGTTTATATACTGGATGATGGAAATATGAATTCTGTTCATTCTGTGATCACCTACTCTGGCAGAAGAGGGGCAGGTGTAAGCTTTCTACCACACCCACATTCAGAAACATTCCACACTCATTAGTGCCATATTGATATTCATAACAGATATTTCAGTTCAAATCTTTCCCCTGTCTTAATCTTCTTGTAAAGACATTGCCTATCTGACAATCACAGAACTCCACTTGATTCAATACTGCAAAATGAAGGAATATTCACATTTTAAATTTGATTTTGTTCATATTGTAACAATTCCAATTTTATATTTATCATAATTGAACTTACACAAGTCTTACTTATTAGTTTACTTTCGAGAATAATTCCAACAATAATGCAGTCACCAAAATTTACAAAATCAAATTAAAACTATTGACATTTGTTTAACTATTTCCAAGTTATTACTATAACTACTGTATGCCTTCTTCTTTCTCTTTATTTTTTTCTGGAGATATTTCACAAATGTATCATGAAAATATACTTGATCCTTCAGACCACTCAAGAGTTTACAATATCCTCACTACCTTTCACACAATTTAATTTCATCTCTTTCAACGTAACTCACAATCATATTAACAATTCATCTGAATAAATGTTAATAAACAAAAAATACAACAATAGTTTTAGCACAACAAAACAATTGCCACACTCTTTATGAATAAGAGAACTGACAAATTTGGGAATACAGTGTTCAGAACAAGCTGAAATTATTCTTAATTAACCTTTAAATAATTCTGCAATGCTTGAAATAAAATTATCATATGTGATTTAAGAAAAACGTCAACCATCCATGGAGGCATAAACGGCTTCCATTGATGCGTAAGTGCACAGTCTAAAAGTAGAGGGCAGTGAGGGGGAGGGGGTGAGGAAAGAGGTTAAGCTACATTTCTGCAGCCCAGCCGATTCTCTCTTGATTTTTTTTATTAATGTATTTACTAGTAAACACTTTACTAGTAAATACTAGATTTACACTTAATGTATTTTACTAGTAAATGTACGCCCCATTGAAGAATGAATTTTCAACTGTAATATTAATAAATACAATCAATTTTATGTTACACCATTTACAAAGTTACCAGACTGCTTGAGAGCTTCTCCCCCAAATGTCATAACAGTTCCCCAATCATAAGGTTCAAAAAAAGGGGAAATTAGGGACTGAACATATTTTAAAAAAGTAAAACATTTAATTACACAGGGCTACAGGAAACTTTTTAGAACTCTCAGGGTGTCCACAGATTTGCTGGCAATCCTGGTTTGCATGTCTGTGCATACACAGTAGTATAATGTTTAGTATATTGGGCTGCTGTACCCAAGTTCGCAGATACAATCAAAGCTGTATATTTTTAAAGACAAAACATCCTTTGTTTGAGATAAAAAGTCAGCTGTCCCATATCGTAGATTTACTGCATGTAATAGATCCACAAGTGTAAAAGAAGCCTCTGAGTAAAATTCAAATCACCTATTTTGTCGCCCGAGTTATACCTTCTTTCTTTGCTACATGGCAAAAGGACATGGTTCTTTGTCTTTGCTACATGGCATAGGAATATTGCACGGTCAGGCGGAAGATCAGGCCTGAGTCTCATCACAACATGAAGCAACATTGATTAATTTTACGAGAAAGAATGGTCTTCTCTATACTAAAATACTATGCAAACTTGGTCTCATAGAACAAGTCAAACAGCCTCAAACTACTTCATTTTTCCAACATTCCAGAAGTGCTATTTTACATTTTATTACTTAAAAAATTGACAGATCACAATAAATACCATATTCAAAAAATTTGTAATGAAAAATAGACAAAATGACACTATTTTATTTAAAACTGTATTTTTTTTATTAAATCACCATCTTTTTAAAAAACACAGAGAACGATTAAATAACTTCCAAATATCTCATTCATATACAAAAACCAAGATATTTTGATTATCCAGAAAGAGAAGGTAAAGTCTATTACAATATGAAGTAAACCTTACATAGGTTTAATCCTCTGAGACAATAATGATAGTGATAAAGAACAAGTTAAGATTGATATATAAAATACTTTTACTTTCTCTCACAAGAAATTCAGACTTTTTTTTTTAACTGGCACATCAGTAAAGTAAAATCTTGTCAAGTTGTTTAAATGTATAAACAACAATAATAACAACATGATGTTTCCTTCATTATTTCTTGTTATTTTGAAAGTAGGACTATGATTACAATGGGGAAATATTTTGGCCACAGCTCGTCCCTTATTAAAAACATAATGTGGTACAAGGGATCCTGTATTTTTAAACTATAATGATATCAATTTCCTCACAACTGTATCTATCAAAGCATGTAGTTACACAGAAATACAATTACCACAAATCATCTTGGAGACCTCTTGATTAATAATTAACAGCAAAAAGTTAATTTAGTCTGAAGGGCATTGTTACTTTCAAAGAAGAGTACCTAAAAAAAAAATTTACACAAAAGATTTGTCTCAAGGCTTACATAAGCCAAAATTTGTGGAGCATATTTTTGTTGGTTCCGGACATCTCAACTTTTCCGACAACAAAAGTTCAGTTTGTTTCAGACAACAAAAGGAAAGAATAAAATAATATTTGAGTTTCTGAGTTTCTTCTCTAATTTTAATTCAAATAAATGTTTTAAATCCAGGACACAAATACACTGCAGAAAAAAAACACTTGTTTTTCCAAAATTAATGAGAGACGTCTTGTTTTCATATTTGATGCAGCCTAATTAAGAAAAACTTATACCATGGCAAACAATAAATTCTGCACAATGTTTTAAACAAAACCCTTCATTATGTCAACAGATTTCACTTATTAACACATGGAAATTTGTTAAGATTTTTATGTGCAAAATTACCTTTCCAGATTTCTCAGACGTAATGAAATACTGAATATAGGAAAATACCTGAGCATTATCTTTTACTTCACAATATCACTTACTTTTCTCACTATCCGCTCTCCATTGGTCACTTTCAACATCTGTCTTTCTCCCACAGATAAAAATAATAGAATTTTCTTACAGTAACTCTTATGTAAGGACAACTGTGTATCTAAGATTTACAACTGATCTACTAATATTCATTTCTCAAAGTTTAATATCCAATACTTGGAAGTTAAATGTTTTTGAATAAACATATTAGTATGGTTTGAATATAACATTATAGAACAAATAAACCATACAAATTACTTTTCTATTTATGTTATCACGATTTCTTCAGTCTCTTATTTTCTACCTCAAATAACCGCACGAAATCAAAATCATTTATAATAGTCCAACAACTATTAGGCAAAAGGCAGCATTTCAAATTTAAATTTACTTGTGAAAATTTCACAAAACATTACAACTTATAACAATGGAAGTATCTTCCTTATAAGTGTGAATTTTATTAAAAAACACAAATAATAAATAGAATACTGTGAAAGTCAATATTGTACTCTAAATTGTTACAAAAGTGACAAGCAGATGCAGAATACAGAAAAATGATGCAATTGGCATGAATTATATTGCCAAAATATCAAAACATTTAACATGGGAGTATTTAACCTATCTATTTAACCATAATCTAAATAAACGAATGGGTAGTATATAATTTTTACTAGACAAAATATTATTGATAAAACCTATTTGACTTCTGTAATAAAATTTCTAAAATGAGTTTTGACAATTATGCACATTTTTGGAGATCTTTAGGTTAGAATACTAAAAAAGAGAATTCAACTGAATTATAAAAAGTACTCAATCAGTTAAGGACATAAAGGGTATGTAAAGATGTATTCGCCAAGTAATCTCTTAATTTTCCGAAAATATACTGATGTGCACAGCCATGTCACAGGCATCAATAAAATGATGTAAAAAGAATGCGAAATATATGTTTTCTTAAAATCTACAAGCAAACACAACATTTAGAATTATTTCATTAATATACGCACCTCGGAAATATTTATTGTATTTTCGTATTCACAGAAAATTCAGACTGCTCTAATGCTGGATGACACATTCAAGCACAACTTCACATTTCACTTCACTATTCATCACTATCTACCAGGATCAAAACTTCACTTTGCGTTCGAAAGAACACTGGGAAGTGTGACAACTCTGAATTCACAGCACACGTGAAACCTTTAAAATTAGCCCGCTACCTGTCACATTTCACCCGTCACATAGCAATCACTAGATCTCTTTTTTGGCACACAATTCGGATATGACGTCACCATGCAGGAGTAGTAGGAAAGGAGGAAACAAACAGTACCTGAACAGCACACTGGCCAATATAACCGTACGAAACAAGCTGACAATCGCAGTTCGTTAGTTCTTCAATCAGGCGCTAGAGTTCTCTGCTTTCGTATGAATCATATTTAAATTTGCGGAATAGCAAATAATTCTTTCAATAAGTAGCAACAAGGCCCTTCCAATGATTTTCCCTCTTATATTTGGAAAAACAAAAGTTTCCTTTGTGATCCAATTAATTGAAAATTCAGAAAAATAATTGAACTCATCGAACAAATTTCAAGCCGATTCATGATTGTCCATTTAATAACTTTTTATTTACTTATTTAATGTCAAACATTTTATTATTATTTTTTAATGTTTTTATGAAAAGGTATAGTCCTTTTGTAGACATTTAAAAACTTGTAGACATGTTTTATTAAGACATATATCTTCATTTCCTTTTTCAAAAGTAGCTTAGAAAATAGTCTTTATTCTTTGTAAAGAAATGAAGTGGTGTATTCTTAATAATTGCAAGTAAAACAAAAGTCATTTCATTTACAGTTTTAAATTTCTGAAAAAATACAAATTGCAAATTCCAATTTGGAGTTGAAAATTCATTTGGACATAAAATTACACCAGATCTAAGATTCACAAAGTTAGATTTTTTTAAAATTGTTATAAAATGATGCAAAACAGGTTTTTGCAGCTTCCTTAAAGTCTAGTTTGTGAATAATTATCCTTTTCTTTTTAATTACCAGTAAAATGCATAGTAAAATTAATGAATGAATGAATGAATGAATGAAAGAATAAATAAATAAAATAACTCTGAGACACTTTCAAATATTTTATTTGTTCTTTAAAAAGATGCATTCTTATTCATGCAAAAACACAATTTATTTTGTGAGTCGTGATTACTTTGGAGAGAGTCAATAAAAATACAAGTGAATATTGTTGATTAGAAGTAAATTGTTGTTTTCATAATATTATGATTATTTTTGGTAGATTTGGGGCAGGGGAAACAGGGTCATGTCCCATCCCAACATTTTTTGTTAATTTTACGCAATTTATTCAGAATGATGATAAAATAAAATCTCATCGAATCCAAAACAATATTCTCATTCTGAATTTACCCACACACACACATGAAATAATTTATGGTTCTGGCCCTGAAGGGTATAAATAAATAAATTTAAAAAAAATTGTACGATAAATTGATACTCACATTTGTAATAACTATATATATTTTACGGTTGATCAAGGAAAGGTGGGTATTGCTTTCTAGGAATATTCAATTGTCTAAATTACATATAAATTCAATCCAATTAACTCTTCCCTCATGTAGAAAATATCAACAGTTGTTGAAGAAATGTTGAAGAAATAAAATAAGAACAATTCCTTTATTTCTATAGCCTTAACTACTAAAGTTATAAGGCAATTCTCCTTGTCATTTCTAGGAAGATGTGCTTTATTTCCTCTTGAGGTTGTTCAGTGACTAGGCATTGAATATTTTAGTATTTCTTGCATAATGGAAATTCATATTATTTTCTGAATTTATGATAGAAACTGCATTTTCACCATATCTGATGTTCTTTTACCAAAGAACAATCTTTTGTCATAACGATCTATTTCCATCAAGGGAAAAGCATGCCAACCGCATCTGTAAATGCATAAGAAGCATGCAAAATAGAAGGAAGAATCTTCTCACAAAAAATACATATAGGATAAAGACAAGATTTAGATGAAACTGGTTGGGATTTGAAAAAAGATTAAAAAGAAAGTGGAGGAACATGAAAATGAAAAGTCAAGAAAGAGTGATTTTGAAGACATGACACTAGGACTGAAATTTAAAACTGTTTTATTTTTTATCCAATCTTCTTGAAAGTTTGCAGGATTGTTTTCTATAGTAATGTATTTACTTGGTTTAAATTTTATCAATTTTTGTTAAATAGTTTTGAAGATATATATGTTTTCATTATTATATTTATTGCAAAACATGATTGGATGAAAAATGTCCTATGCGCATTGTATTTTTTTTTTAAATTTTGATTTAATTTTTTTAAACTTATTAATTAATATTAAGTAAATATAAGCTTGGATTTTAAAATATGAACTTTTAAAAATCTTTTAGAATTATTTTCAATATTTTATTTCCCCCACCTTTTTTAGTATGTTTTTTATATGTAGATGTTTATATTTTTGACATTTTTAATGATACAAAACAATACACACATTTATTCATTACTATGAATACAATATTTCAGCCAAAATTTGGAAGAATTGAATAATATTTCAGTAGGCAGGGGAGTTTTGAAATGTAAGAGAATGTAGTTTTGAGTAAAATGAGTTTTTATTCAGTTTTTAGAAATATTCTGCATTTCACTTTAGTAGATCTTTTTCTCTTGTCATAACTTTCTTTCTCATCATTGTACCTATTAGGTCTGCATCACTCAGAACTTACATCCATTTTTCACTACACTTTCATGTAAAACAACAGACAAAACAAGAAACAAAACAACAAATATCACAGAAAGTTTTTATCAGCCAAATATGCAAATGTATATCATTGTAAACAAAACTGTATCCACATGCCTTACACACATAGTCACACGAGATACTAATAAGTTTTCAATATTAATTTTAAATACTTATTAATAAAAAAATACAATACACAATTCTTGTTGCTTTATTTATCATAGATTTATATCCAAGAAAGAATGTAATCAAAAGATATATACGAAAATTAATTTGCTTTAGTGGCTATGTGTTATCTAATGGTTATAATTGTAGTTTACCCAACAGCTCACGAAGTGTGCAACAATACACTCCTACGAGAGAAAGTTGCATAAAAATAGAGTTGTTCTTCCTTGCTTGGGACCCAAAAGATTAAAACAGGCATTGTGGATCAATATACACAAGCACGCAGGGATATTTAAATGGCTCCCGTCCCTTGAAAAATAGCAAAAACTGATCGGAAGTCAATTTATTTTATTCCTAATACTTTATAGAATGTTATTACACACAAAAAAATCAATATTTTTTCAGATTTTGGTCAAAATTTCAGTCCCAGTGTACCTTATGTAACATTTATTGGTATTTGTGTGACTGAGATAAACCAAAGGAAATGTTGATAGAAAAAAAAGGAAAAAAGAAGTAATAAAGTGAATAGTAAGTCTCTGGATAGTTAATAGAATGGTTGATTAGTTCAACAGCTAATAATGAGAGAGTATGTAGGAAATGATCATCAATTAAAATCATTTGGATATATTTTATTATAAAAATTTAATACCAATATTCCTTACTTACTTGTGGCTTTCAAGTAATGGAACAATGTAATGATCTTGTGGTCTTTTACGATAGGAGTTCATTATTTCATCCACATATTTACTTTTGATGTTTCGCAATCTTGTACCTTCATACTCTGAGTAGAACTTAGATGTTATACTTGGAACTGTAAAGAAAATAGAGTCTTACATAGAATACGGAGAGAATAAGAACTACGTGAAAACTTTTTATTCAGAACTTCAATGTGAATTGACAAAGATTTATATGACAGAATTCTCAATTCTGCTCAATGGAACATAAAAGCAGTCTTATAAATAACATTTTGAGGGTTAAATTTTGACATAAAATAACAAAATATCTTCAATTCTCTGATGACAGCCACAACGATGAACTTCATCAGAGTAATTCCTATAGACATGGTATCATACTACAAGAATTCAAAAGTTATCTATTCAATTTTCTAACAATATTAATTTTTTATTTGAGTAAATACAGAATATTGCCCTAACATTTTAAATCTAACATGCAATGCTTCTCTCACTGTTAAGAAATACTTTCCTTTTAACATTGGTTCATGAGGAGAAATATAGGATCTTCCTAGTTCTTGTCTGAAAGAAAAGCACAGTTGAAATGGTGGTTTTACTTTTGGTGGCTTTACTTCCACTATCTTTTCTTCTATAATACTTGTATTTTCAGACATTTTGTGGATAACACTATTGATCAAACTGTCATATCATAGCAACAGTAATAAACAGATTTACCAGAAGGAATTTCTGCTGGACTTACCACAAGGAAATCTGCTCCTTTTTGTACAATTCTCAATACTTATTTACAAACATACCTTTACCTTTGTCCAAACCACAATTCTCAATACCTATTGTAATAAATGATTTCAAGAAAGAAATATAATCTAACAGTGTAATCCCAATTTATAAAATTTCAATGTTATTCATTAATATCTCCATAAGTGTAATCCAAAAGTTTAATATGACAAACTATACTTAGAAAGAAATATCAAAGAAAAAGATTCATCCAGAGATAGCTTACAGTAAGTAAGTACTCTTGGCTAACTTGAACTTCAAGTATCTCGGCAAATAATAAAAAATGCTTCTCAAACGTAGCAAACAAGGGGAAGATCAAGGCATTCAATTGGGATGGAATGGATCATCACTGTTAATCAGGATTTGCTAGTGGAGTAATATCTGCACTTGTTTTAATGGTTTCATGTCCTCAAATACTCTCAGTGCAAACACCTCATACTAATCTATCTGTACATTTAATTTTATTTTCTTTCTTGCAAAATAAGATTGAAGGATTTCAAGGTTTAGGGGAAGAGCCATGCCCACTCTGGATCCTCCAAAATATTTACTTCAAAGGTAACATTTAATACCTTTTAATTTAACTGAAAATATTTGAAGATGGTTGTGAGAAAGAAGACTTGATTTCAGTGTCTTGATAATGCAAATATAAGTCTATAAAATATCATAGTCAACAACACCATTTTTTTCTTGCTAAATGAAATGACCACTTGTTTGAATACTAAATTATAATCACAGGATGTTGATCAGGTATAGAGGAAGAGAGCATGGAGGCCTTTGTACAAATTCTTGTAATATAATTCTTGATTTGTACGTATAAAGGGAATATTCCTTCCCACATCTGATTCAACATTTTTTGTGATTTTATTCAATCTGTTCACAAAAATTACCACATATTGAATGCATTATATAATGATGAAGTAGTTAGGCTGAGGCCCTAACTAGTCTATTAATCTCGAGCGTATAAGCGATACTGACAGTTCTCTCACCAAGTGCTGTGGTACATGTGACCTGCTCTAAAGTAAATCAGCTTGCGAGAATTTGTTTACTTTTTTACAGCCAGGATTCAGCGTTGCCGCACATCCAACTCACACGAACACGCGAGGGCGATAAGGTTCGGCTTTGGCTAAAGTTATGAACGTGTTATGAACGTGGGTTATAGCCTGTCAGTACGTGTTATTGTTTTAAGATTTCTTGTTTTGAGATTCTGAGGCATAAATTACCCCCCCTCCCGGAAGATAAGCTACCTGTATATCGAAATTCGAAATAATCTCACAATATGTTCCATCGAAGGAAGATATAAATCAACAGCAATCTCCACCACTTTTTCGCTTCTTATTGTTATACATGTCCCCGGGGCGCTGCAGGGAACTGCTTTAATATAGGTCAGCCTACGAAATGCGCTTGGCTGTTGGCCGCTGAAAAGAGGGCATATTTAGACGTGTTCTAAGGAACAAATCAATTAGTTTCACGAAACATGGGCGTGAATTGACGTGTCCGTTTCATCAGATTTCACTGAATTCAGAAAGAGGTTTTCTTTGGGACATCTTGAACTCATCACGGGGATGCCCAACAGAATCGTGCAAAGAAAGTAGGTGCACTCACTGATTCCTTGACCATCTTTTCATGCTTCCAAACCTTTACCCTACTTTTAGAAAGCAATGGTTAGCCTTATCATATCTTTCTGATATCAGTTTGTCAAAATTTCCATCACTTTAAAAAATACACATATAATAAAATATTATCATACGTTGAAATTAATAGGAAAAAAGCACCAAAAGCAAACAAAACAATCTCCACCACGCAAGGATTTCAGCGTCTTGATGTTGCAAGCCTGAAGGGAATTCACAGTTTGAATCTGTTCAACTAGCTTGGCTGACGTGACGTACTGCGACGTAGTGTGGTCATGGTCATTTGTGAGTTTGTTTTGTGGCGTAATGGTATTTTCCACAGGAATTGACGCGTTTCCTGCATGTATGAAACTCAGACTTTGAGTTTATTTTTCAGTATTCATTATTATTATTCTTTGTGAAGTCGTGTACAGATTAATTACTTGTAAAATCAGTGAAGAAAGCGATCGGATGGTAGACACTGCATCTATTAACATTTAATTATGGAGATAAATCTTGTCAGTATACGTTCTTCCGCAATTGGTGTAATAATGTACTACTATAAAGATGCAAAACACCATTATTGAAACCATAAACTGGTTATTAAATTGTTAGAAAACTATTTTTTTTCATATTTCACAAGTTCAAAACTGAATGATGTGTCAATTTTGTAATTCAAGGACTAATGATTAACTTACACTGAAATAATTTACCTGGAGAAGTGTCATGCTGAATATTCAGTGCAAATACATAGTAGAATAAATGCACCGAACCTCCTTGTAGAGACTACGAAGTAACTTCACAAATTGATATCTGTTGTTTTCATTTATTCAGTACATGATGGCTAATTTTATTCCACGAATATCAGTGGATGGGTTAATAACAGCTGCTGATGAAAGTGACATCAATTCATTGGTTTCAAGTGTTCTTTCGATGACATCAGAAATGAACTTTTCATCATATGCACCTGATAGCTTAAGTGAGGACTCCAGTGAAAATGATGATGTTGAAAGAGAAACTAATAAAATTAATTGTCATAAACCTCGTAAAAATGAAAAAAGAAAATGTTCTGATAGAAAGGAAGACCACACAAATATTTCAAGTGTGATAAGAAAATCTGAAAAAAATTTAACATCAGATGCATATGGAATACGTTCCAATATTTCTAGTTTGCATGAGAATGAAGCAGCTTCTGCACAGTCTGGTGTGTTTTGTTTAAATACTAGAATCGTTGAAGAAATAGAAGATGATTTGCAGTTCTATGAAAAAGTTTCATTAGTATTCCTTTTATATGATAGTGATGATCTTGCATTGCAGCGGTTGAAAACTGCCCTCAGATCACACAATACTGGAAGTTTCACTCATTGTCGTTTGCTCTCAGATTGGGCTTTGCATGAGACGTCTGATAATTGGCAAGGAAAATTTTTGGAAGCTCTTTCAATTATTAAAAACATATCGTGGGTAAAAAAATTAGGTGTCAGTGTTGAAGAAATGAATGTGCGGTTCCTTCCAAAAAATCCTGAAGCTTCTTTGTATGTTGACCTTCTGCGTAAAGCTCTTTATATTGTTTGTGAGTCCTTGACATATGAACAGTTAAAACGACTTCAGATGTTAGTTGATAGAGATATGGAAATTATTGGCCGAATGCCAGATCGATATGATGAAGAGTTGATGGAAATGAATATTTTGCATTGGATGTCACAAAGGTACCTTAATATTGGTGTTGTGGGCTCTTGTGATGTAAACATTAAAAACTTGACCAAGCATCTCAAAGTAATGGAAGAGTACAGATTTGTTGATTATTTGGAGTCCATTGCCAGAAGATATTATAAACCTGTAGATGTTATTACGGAACCTACATCATTCAGTGATCGATTGAGTATGAAAAGTGCTTTCAGTCAGGGTGGAATTTCTTCACACAGTGTTGTTTCTCAATGCCAGGAAGAGAGTTCAGTGGAATGTGTAAATAATACTTATGCTATTGACCCTCGAAATGTGGGGTTTTGTGTTATCATTAATCAAAAGACATTTTACAAGGAGACAAATCCTAAACTGAAGGTGAGTGTCAGGCTTTAAAAACATTAAATGAAATGAGTCGTGTATGTAGAATAATGTACAAATTATTGCTTTTTTGGAATACTGTAGCAACGTGAAAAAGAAAAATTGAGATTTTGAGGTGAATAAGGTGAATAAGTGAAATAACTCTAAAATTATACCAATTTCCACTAGTTTGCAAATGCATCTCTATTTATTGGCAGAGACTGCTATTTATTGTTATGGAATATTGTTCCCCAAACATTTCAGTTTTAGAAAAGTGACTCTATATAATGATGGAAATTTGTACGTATCTTGCGATTAGTTTTCGGCGGCATACACGGTTTTAGATTTGGTCCGATTCATACATTTTATTGTATGATAACGCTCACGCTGCATATACATTTGTCATTTGTTCATGGAATGTCTTTGTCTGATATATCTGGTGGTAGAACCCGTGCAAATCTGGCCTCTCTTTTTTTTTGGTTCATTCAGCACTAATCTTAGTGCATTTGTTTTAGGCAGCTGCGATTGGAGTCTTACATTTTCCAGTAGGAAAGTTTCTTTTTTTATTACATATGCCAAGGGTTACTGTGCATACTTGGACATTTCTATAGCCTTTTTTTAAAAGTTGCTTTTAGATTTTCTAACTGTTGGACTGTGAGGTAGTTTTATATTAAATTTAAACCATATGTCACTACAGGGAGTACTTTGTGAGAAGCAATTTCATGTTTCAAAATGGGGAGAAAGGAAGTTGAGGACTGAAAAACACAATACCTTTGTGGCATTTTTATGTAATACAATAGTAATATAATACGCGTGGCTTCATGGTGTGTACCTGTTAGCGTATCAGAGTGTTATACCTCAGTTTGGGGGTTCAAACCTGATCAAAGTTGTGAATTTTTAAGGGCAAAAAAAATATTTCATAGGGCTTTCTTGAAAGGGGAAGTAAAGCTGTCTGTCCAATGTTGTAGGTTTACTGCACGTAAAAGATCGTCAAGCCTAAAACAATGCTCTGAGCTATCTTCAAATTGCCAGTTTTGATGTCCAAATGATACCTTCTTTCTCCGCAATGTGAAAGGAGCATAGCGAAATTTGCTTGGTTAGGCAGAAAAGTAGTCTGAGTCTCACCACATAAAATAATTGAATTAAATATGTACAAATTAATACTGTGAAGTGTTGATTGGGGTCATATTATTCCCATTATTAGTTTCATATAATAATTACAAAATATTTTGAAACGAGATTTTATTTTTTATTTTTATTATTTTTATAATCATTTTAAGAATAATATTGTATTCACTGGTAAAGTTTAGATCAAAACATATTACTTCATTTCTATCTGTCCCTAAATTGAGATATTTTGTTTTTTCTCGTCATTGTAGCATTTGGTTCATGAAGATTATCTTGAACCACGCATTGGAACTGATATTGACCGTGATAGACTGTGCGAGATATTTATGAGCTTCGGCTTTTTTGTAAAAATTTGGGAGAACCTTACACATATTGAACTACTCCAGGCCATCCAAGAATCAGCTACAAACCTTGTGAAACAAGAACACAGTTGTTTTGTATTGTGCATACTGTCTCACGGAAGAAAAAGTAAGTGTTTGGAGTGCCATGTCTATTTTATAAAATAATGCAAAGGGTGGAAGGTTTACATTTACTTTTTTCTTCTTTTTTTTTTCTTTTTCCCCTCATTATTTTCAGTGTTATGTGCATGAGATTTTGAGTCCTTACCCCCATTCCTTTACCATTATGAGTTGAAGTAAGAATAGCAATAAACTTTATTGACTTCTGAAAGCCAATATTTGTTGCCAGCTAATAGAAACTATTTGCATTGAACAATGAGTGACAAACATGATTTAATAGCCCTGCCATCCCTGATAAACCCCAACTCCTCTCATATCTACCGAAATGAGAACTCAAGAATATGTGCGCAGATTATTTTAGGGGAAGCAACTACCAGGGATTTAGGTGTCCCTAAGTAAAATGCTTGAATTGTCAAAGATATTTAGAAGGATTGTTCCGATTAAATTACTTCTGTTTGGTATTTAGTCTATTTGATAGGAATAAGCATCTGGAAATCAATGAAATTCTTACTCCCTATGTTATACGACATCCTTGAATTAAACAGTGAATGTTCTGTTTAATTAGCACTAGAGCTCTGCCCACTTTCTAATAATAATAGTAATAAAGAAACACACCTATCTAATACATAATTTGATCGCGTATATATATTATGGTATGGGAAAAATCCAATTGAGGTAGGCAATATTCTGGAAGTATCTGAAATGTCAATCATATTTACTGTCTGAAATCATTTTTAATTTTGTGAATACTATTCTTGAAAGGAGAAAGGATTTTTATTGAAGAATAAATAAGAAAGAAAGATCGTGGATTCTACACAAACTGACTGGCTTTGTTCAGAACGGTACGGAATTCCCTAAAGGTGGCACAGGAAATTTGCTGAAAATAATCTTAAAAATTGTCACTTTTTTGTTTGGTGGAAGTTACAGTAACTTGCTGAATGGCACACTGCGCAAGGCAGATTGGTGTTGGGTGTTGGTAATTTGTTTTGCAAAAAGAAAATATGTCTCTAAAATGAATACCAGAAATTTACATCAAATTACGCAACAGGTCCAAGAAAGTCAACAAGATACAGAGACAAATGAAAAATAATTACATATTGTTGTTTTTTTGTTGTTGTTGCTATTTAGTTGCAAAAATAATAATATTTGCTCTTAAACTAACTCTGGAAATGTGATATTTCACTAACTTGATATCAAGTTAGCTCAACAATTCCAAGAAAATCTGGTAATTACAGAGAGAGAGAAAAAATACACGAAACTTCGTGAAGGCTTATTTTTGCTTGATTGGTTTAAGTTTTGAAAGGTACATGATATTAAAACTCTTTTTTCAGTAATATTTGTTATATTTCAGGAATTAAAAGAAATTAAAATTTCTGCATGGGAGAGAAAGGCTTTTGTTGTTCAAATCTCTAAAACCTTTTAACGTTTAGTTAGTGTCTTTATTAAAGACAGAATGTTTTCTGAACAACGGGATGAACATGAATGTCTGAGGGAGTTTTGGCGGGAATGCTAGAGAGAGTCGTGTTGTAGCATGATATTATTTTTCAAAATTTAGCTGTTGCGAGTTATAAATTATGCTGTACACAATAATCAATTGTGTGTATTACACTCTTCCTTAATTTAAAGAGGTTGCATTACCAATTGCAAGGTGAAGAAATGCTACCTACAAATCGATACCAGGAAAAATTCAGCTATGTTGGCAACAAATACATCCTGTTCTTTAATATATGGATCTCTTTTCTCAATTGTAGAAAGAGAACCTCTTAAGAAAAACAATAAATGAAATGATATAGAAATGCTCAAGTCAAGAAATACTGAGCAGATGAACAGCAACATTGATCAAAAGCAAAATTTTGCATTAATTTTTTATTATATTTAACACCTAATTAAGAAACAGTGTAATACACACTATTGATTATTATGTAAAGCATAATTTATATCTTATTTATCATTTTCCGGTGTTTTTAGCTATATTTAAATTTGTATCTTTCAATAATTATGAGGTCATATCCTAGCCTTCGACAAGACAACTGCCATCTGCTATCTTAAGGGAAAGGCATTGAAACCATAAGATCTCTATTCAACATCAAAAAATACATCATACATAGAGTAGTACAGTATTCTTATGTAGTATTTGAATAACCTGTTTTTGTTCGTCACTTTCAGTTAGACCACTTCCTCTTCACCAATCCAGACAAAAGAAAGTGTACTCGAGTGTCTTGGTTTGCTCGTGGGGAACTGATGATTTGTTTTCAAATCCATTCAGAAAATACAAAGAAATTTTTCCAAAAACATGTTTTGTGTTTGATAGTGTGAACTATGCGATGACAGGTCGCTAAACGTACCGCAGAGACACTGCAATTTACAGCAAGCAGAGCAGGACTTGCATCACTCAGAAGGGAAAGGTTCATCATGCGTTGTCACCAGTAGGATAACTATTGTTTCATATGATAATTTTGTTATGTGCAGCATATACGATAGTGCTTATTGGATAACCCCCTTTTGTGGAATATTTCAATGACAAAAATGTATTCTAAAATAAATCTGTAAGAATGGAAAGGTATGTTCTAGAATAGGAGCTTTGCAAATGTACAAATTTTCTTTAATAAGTTGCCTGATAATACCTTGAAAGTATGAACAGAATCAGAACAACTCTTGTGGGAATATTTGGATTAGGTTGTCCAACATCATAATATCAAGTGGGTAGTGGCCTCGGCCCAAAAGAACATCCAACAAGAAGAGTTGCGACCACATATTTTTTTATATTTAAATTTAATTCTTAATAGATCATATTTTACATACTACACGCAAGGATGATTGAACCAGGCTACTGTATGTTTAGTTACTTTTTTTTTTAGAACTTGCGTAGTATAAACTTTTAACACATAAATATTTTTGAAACAGATTAAGGCATCACCGATGGCACATGCAGCTAGTATTAAATTTTATTGACCTATTCAAAATGTGACATATCAAATTGTAGCTTGTTTAAAGAATATATAGAAGAAATATTTACCAGTACAAAATTTTAATTTCATTTAAAATCATAAGTATAATGAATATTACTGAAAAACAGTTAAAATATCATCTATCTTCTAAAAATTAAACAATATAAGCAAAAATAAGTTCTCACAAAGTACCCTGTTTTTATTATAGTTTTGATAACATATTTATATTAACATTTACGATACAGTATTTTTTTCGTAGAAAAATATTTTTGTTGCTGAAAATGTGATTACATTTTAATCATTTTATCATTGGTTTTTCAACTTAAATAAACAAGGAACAAATTTTATTGCACTATAAACTATGTATTATACTATGCTTTTATTAAACAAATTAATGGGAAGGAAACCAACAATTTTTCATTTATCTCTAATTTCTTAGTTTTCTCGACATTGTTGGTCTAAGTTGATATCAAGTTTGCAAAATTTTGCCCGTATTTGAGTCAAAATTGCATGGACAGCTCTTTTCAAAAAATTTACTTGACATTTCTTCAGCGTGAATAACAAATTTCAAATAAGGAAAAAAACTATTTCTCTGTAGTTTTCAATAAGCAAGGAAATTGAAAAAAATGTTCTACACTCCATAAAAATAAAAGAAAGAAAATTTTATTATTAATGTATATAAATTATTTGCTTTGAAGATGCTGTTTATGGTGTCAACAGTATCGCTGTTGAAATGCAGGATATTGAGAAGTTTTTACATGGAAAATATTGCCCCAAGTTACTTGACAAACCCAAAATAATAATTGTACAGTCATGCCAAGGTTTGGTGAAACAAAATGGTAAGTAGTGAGGAAAAAAGTTTATTGTTTGTTGTGTGTAAATTCTTCTTGTTATTTAAATTTTAAAAATTATATATTGTTAACATAATGGTTTAATTACTTATAAAATAGATATTAAGCATACTTTTTATAATTAATAACATTAAAATTGTTCCATCAAATGAAGATAATAAATTTTTGGTAATAAAAAAAAAAAAAAAACCTTTGCAGCGTATATTTCAGATATTGGGGAAGACGGAGCTTCTCCTTCCAAATCATCACCTGAAGTGAGTGATACACTCACGTTCTGGTCGACTGTACCAGGTTATGCCGCATTTAGGGATCGAATTACTGGTATGTGTCGTTTTGAGAAACCTTTTAGATGAATATAATATTAAATTCAAGCTATTTCTCTCACTTTATTAACTTTTCATTAACTCATAACCTTCATCCCATAATTAAAACAATTTGACTTTCAGGATCATGGTTTGTACGAGCATTGTGGGATGAAATGTTACACAAGAAAAGTTATGGCCTTGATATTTTTACCATTTTTGTGAATGTGACTGCTCAGGTTTGCAATAAACGTGCACCAATTGATGGAGAATTAAAAGCAATGACTCCCCAATTTTCAAGTTGTTTCAGAAAGAAACTAATATTCCCCATTCATCAAGATGCTCGTAAGGCTGCTGCCAAGAGAATGTTTGAAAGATATTTGTTTGATTGCTTACTCAATGATTTTATTGAGGAAAAAGTTGTTTTGTCAAATAAATAATTAAGGAACTCTCATTATATCTGTATAATTTGGTGCTATTGAAAAAGTAAGAATTTAATTTTTATTATATGTAAATAAAGTGATTGGTAGAATGTTATTAAACTAACAGTAGTTTTTAATATCCATTTTTCATTTTTAATGTTCCACATTGTATTGTTACCTTTTCTACTCCTATGTTAAGTGAGGTATGACACTGACAAAAGTCTTCCATTCCAATGCCAAGTCCCACATGCTTCATATTTTACTTTTACTGAGCTCAAAAGTCACTTGTGAAAAAGCAATCATTCACTTGGACTGATGAGAAACATACACTGATGGTCTCTCGAAATCTTGAAACTTATAATTTCATTGACTTTGTACTCACAATAATGGTTATTATGAAACAAGTGTGATATGAGCATTATAATGAAATCCTTAAATATCACGTTTGCACCACTCTCCTAATTCCTTGTGTATCAAAAGTTATACCTCATTTTATTATTGTATCACATTCAATCTCTAGTCTAAAATGATTAAAATTATTTTTAATTATATTTCTTCTGTAAATGTAACAAGAACATCTTAGTTAAGGAAAAACAAGTTTGTTTCAAACAACCTCATTCTTGCCATCAGTATTATAATGATAATTATGTCAAGACGTGCCTAATTCAATCCATCAGAGCTATATAAAATAATGTAGATATCGTAGTATAATTAAGTATTCATATGAATGCACTGATCACATCACATAGTCATTAAGCTATATTATGTAATAGTAAAAGTAGAGATATGATCATATTAAAGCTGGTTCAGAAAATTAGCAAAAATTGAAATTTAATTAATATAATTTCAAGAAATTATTGTAGAACCTATTTTCACTTTCTCGTTTTATTTCTTGGTATAAAAGGGATCTGTCTTACATTTCAATTTGATTTTCTTTTGTGTAATAACAGCCCAATTCTAAGTGGTCAGTGATAGATACAATACATTTTCTAACTGCTCTTCTTTTCACAAGCAATAAGTATGTGAAGTGTCTGAATAAAACAAAAAAAAATTGAATGTCAAAGAATCCTAATGGGAAATTGAAAATCAATTTGACATTTCAAGATGGTCAATTTATTTGGGAGTATTAATGAACAACAATCTCAAGCGATGCATTTAGGGATCAGAAACAAGCTTTGCAGAAAACTTAATCTGCTATTCTGGAGAAATACACATTAGTAATTTGTTAGAGATTCTCTTTTTACCAATACAGGAAATAAGACAAAAAGTTAAACAGTCATTTATTTGCAAGTACAATAATGAAAAGGAAAATTAAGTTATATTCGTTTACATTTTAAATACACAACATAAAGATGACTTGTAGCAAATTATCATCAGAACATAATTTGAGCAATAAAACATTCCAATTTTGGCATTTCATGAAGAATGTTTAGATAAATCATAATTCATCTGTTGAAACAAACAAAATTACATAATAAATAATGTTTCAGATTTCAAAGAAATTTTTTCCCTTAGGCAATTCAATTAATCATACAATGAATCACAATAGCAAAAAACACTTAATAACCTTCATCGCTCCAATTAATTGCATAGTTAGAATATTTCTTTTTCAGTAGAGATACAGTTAATTGATGATCAGCTTTTCCAAATCCCTGAGAATATCCATAAACATTCAATTCCTTTTTTTCTGGTTCATGGCGAATACGGCCACCACCCAAACATTCTGAATCAAGTCCAAGCTTTTGCAAATTTGCAAGAGTTGCATCATAAATATCTCCATGGTACGGTCCAAATTTTTGACCACCTCGGACAATTAACTTTGAAGGTTCATGATCCCCTGATGGTTCGCCAGGATATACCTTGATGAGAACGTACTTGAATGTACCACTGTCTTCAATTTCCACTTCAGGCACATCATTCAATTTTTCAGCACACATTGTGAAGGTACAGAATGATCTGGTTTGTACTGCAACTAAAGTAAAAACTAAAATAATGGTAATACATCATATTAATTTAATTATACCTGTCAATATCTACACTGATTTTCTGAATCAACAAAACTTTCCTTTCATTCACCTAGTAAGTAACCTCAATTGAATCTTAATTAAAGTAACCCAACACTACCACCGTAATATATTTATTGTCTCTGATATTTTATGCACAGCACAGAGGTATCCAGTAAAAAATAGTCACCCATCTGAAATACATTATCTTAAAATTTGGTATTTTTTCCTCTAAAAAACGTAATCATGATGTATTGTTTTAGATATCACACCACCCATTTGCATAATAGTTTTTAACTAAACACAACTATCAATAAACTCAAATTCATGCTAAATTAAAGATCACCCATACCAGACCGCACAGCACCTACACACAACCGGCCAACAAAAACCAACATTCCCTAACGAACGAACCGAAGTGACATGAGCGAAACGGTATAACATGAAATTACTGAACGATACTCTAGAGTCGAAAAATTGTCGGTCACTTCAATCAGCGCCCTCTGTAGAATGAGGGCGCTCAAGAAAGTATTCACTGTATTCTGATGTCTGTTTAATGTTGTAAACAGACAGTTTTTAAATGTTTTTAAATGTTTTCAAATGTTTTTAACAGTTCATTTTTAGCAGGGGGTGAAAGGAGAGACGAAAGACACAATTAATGAACTCGCAAACATCAGGATTGATTAAAAGTAGGAATAATTTAGAAATATTAGTGGATCTGCAGCATTGCAACCTGCGATCAAATATAATGTGTAATAAACTTCGAAAAAAGTATTCGACGAAAACCTACTAAAAGGAGGAAGAAATAATAATTTGTAAAACCTAAATTTTAGTATATCTGATTCATGTAAATTCATCAATTTATTGTGCAAAATGTTTTAGTCACCAATGATTATTCTATTTGTATTGTTTTATGTAATTTATTTTAATGGTGACTTTTATATTGATGGTATTACAAAATACCACCTAAAATATTTTTGTGCTCTTCTGGCTTATCGTACCTAACGAGAAGGACTCGGATCACTCCATAAGAACATGACACGGTGTAAGATATTAGGGAGTTTGTGCACGCCATAGCATACGGCCTTGTCGATGTTCTGCGCATGCGTATCAAAACAGATACGACAAATTCGTTAAAATTTTTGATTATTTTCATTTTGTACTTTCCGAGACCGGGTAACCGAGTCAGTCTTTAGGAAAACAACATAACTCATTGCAAAATTGTTTAAGCCGTTAGTGGTTTTAGGAATGTTGAGGCTTTCCCAATTCACTAATTATTGGATCCGCTCGTCAACATTACGTTCGTGTCGTTCGTCATTGACACTCTCAGTTTTAGTTGTCCCTCAACGTTGACAGAAAACGTGATTATTATATTTGTATTGTTTTATGTAATTTGTGTATTGATAATGTATACAATTCTTTACCAAATATTTGTACTCGATCCTTATCAAATAAACAATGGATTATCAGTTCGTACCCGAGGTAATCTCGGACCCCAATGACCACGAATACTCACAAGTTTATATACAAAATAAGATTTGAAAATGTATAATGTTCTTGTTTTTTGGCGCAAAATATGGAATTACACATTGTTGATAAATGTTGAACAAATAAAATTACTTTTGTGCCATGAACTTACCATAATATCATTTTTCTAAGAGATATAACTAGGAACTTGTCATAAACAAAAGCAAGAACTTTTCAAGCCTATAACACTAAACTGGTTAATTTTACAACAAAATTTACTAGGAAATTTTTGGTAGGTGGACTTTTATGTAATTTAATTTTGTATAGAACATCATTTTCTGTGGGATTGATAGTTACACGCAAAAAATGTCGACGAAGCACCTTCAAGCGGCCGCCCCACCCCCGGCTTCCCTTCCCAACATACACATGCCAGTGGTGCAACGTTCGGGCCCGCAATGCGAGGGCCTATTTTTAGACTGAAGTAGAGGTAAAAGAGGACCTATTTTTAGGATGAAGGTTTTGCGATATTTAGAAATACGTAATTACTTGAATTATCAATTATTTGATATTATTTACTTAAATTAATTAAATACTTAATTACCTGACACTTTCTCCGACACTTTAATATAGTTGACACATTAAAAGATTATAAACTGCATCTTCCAGAAGAATATTTGTTTCCCGCTTCGGTAGCTAATGTAACCCTGCTTCTAAATCGATGTAATCTGTTAGTAACAGTGATTTCTTATGTAGTAATCACAGACTGATGAATTTGCTAAATGATATTTTTATTATTTAAGGTACTAGCATTACTTGTGTTTGCTACACACTTTTATAAAGGGGGCTCGGATAAAAGTATCCGTATTGCGGGCGGGCCAGCACTCATTTCGTTAGCTACTGCTCCACACTTTAGGAGTTTTAGTATGTTATGCAGTAGGTACCAACAAACTGTCATGCCAAGTCTCAAAACTCCGGGAGCTTTTCACTTCGATCGCCATTTTGGGTCTGATTTAGCTGTGCTATTTTGCTAGTTGTTGTTGGAGTGCAGCTGGTTGGGTGGATTGTTATTTTGTCAGCCAAACAATAAAATCAAATATATTAATCGGTTTACTCACTAACCGATGAAAATCAGATTACTCGAAGGGAGAGAAAAGGAATCAATTCTGACTTACTCTATGCGTCAGTGTCTAATTGGCGGCAGTGTCGAAGCATGGTGGCCATGCCCCCTCCCTCACAGGTCTAGAGAAAAAAGAAACTTCAAGTGGGAAAAATATTTAGGGAAAATTGAAAAATGTAAACAAGAAAAAATCATGGGAACACCGAAGAAGTTGAAAGCACTCCCAAAAATGTATCTGTAGAATAAACACGCGACAGTCTGATTTTTGCTCTATTATGAAATGAGCTGTATTGTTTTGTTTCGTTAGAGACGAAAATTATGGCACTTCAGATTTCAGTAATTTCAGTTTTTATCGCCATTTGATACATACGAGGAAAAAATTTATAGAAAAATATTGGAGCTGCGAAAATAATTTGAGAATTGAATTATTTAAAAAATGCTTGCATTTCACGCAGATTTACCCAAAAACTATTAATATTTTTTGAAACATTTAAATACCCTGCATTTTCGAAAAAATTCAAGATCTGTCGTTGATAAAATAGATTTCATTAAGGAAAAATTATTGCATTCAATATTATACTTATAGGAAGAACAAAATTGAAATTTGCAATATTCGAAAAATCAGATATTTAAACGAAAATGGGACCTGCGCAGTTTTTAAGTAACTTTTAAGCTATCTGGAAACAAAGTTGAAACAAATAAGGAGCCATTTGGGGGGGAAGTTTTGAATATGTTGAGATTTTATGTAAAAAATCTCTTTCACTAAAATATCCGTTTTAAACTCGCAAGCCTCGAGTTCGTTCAAATCTATCCTGTTATCATATATACGTGCGTTTGTATTGCGGAAACGCATAGAAAGAGATTGTAACTGAACATTCTAGAAGAGGGCGATAAAGAGCAATGAAGATTAAATCTCATGATTAGTCGTTCATGGATGTACCGTGTCGAGAACAGCGAGAAAGAGATAATGAAGAAGATAAAGAGGTGAAAGTGAAGTTGGTGGACTTCTGTTGTGGCACGGATTAGCGATGGATGCAATTAGAGAGGGCAATGCCCTTCTGTGCACGAGGTATAAGTTTTGTGTCTTTCCGTGTAGGGTTGATAGAATGTTTTCCATTTCCACCAAAGTGCGAATATTCGGGGAAAGGGCTCAAGGAACAAAATCAGGAACCAAAATTTAAAATTGGGGTTTGCCGTCCGAGAGACTTGCTCTGCCAGAAAAGTATTATTTGGTCCCAGCCAGGATCACAACTAATCTATTTCTGGATTCCTGGTTTATGATTTCTTTACTCTAATACTTCGAAATATTCAGACCAAGGGATACAAATTTAAAAAAATGATAAAAAAACACATTCTCAAGAGGGGTCTTAAGCATTCATTTAGCTTGTGATTCGTAAGCTTTGATCTTCAATTTCAATCGTCAATTTGGTTTGTTCCTCAATCGCAGAGGTCTCTGCTGCTGTTTTCGACGTATCACCTCCAATTGTTCATTTCCTTCATACTTTTAACGCTCCTCCTGGAGAAAGTTGTTAATCTGCGCCCTGATATTGGTATTCATCTTTGTTTCATTAGTGGCATTTTTAAATGAAAAAAATGAGAAACTATGAAGATAGCAGTAAATAAAATAAAGAATATCAATTTGAAGAATAAATTTCATTGAGAAACAGGAAATACACACAAATAAACTATTTATTAATATTTACGTCTAATTAATAATATTCCCTTTCGGTTAGTGACATGCTAACGACAGTAAGATGCCTTACCAAATTGTCCAGTTTGTCTGCCATATTAAATACATTTGTTTCCCTCGCACTAAACATCAATGAAATTGTTTCTGGAGGGCATAGCTTAATAAAAACACGCATTTAGGTTACTGATAATTTTAAAACTAATGTGTATTAATGGTTCTGAATCCAATATCTCATTACAACACGAACATATTTCACACAAATAAAATGATTATTGCCATTGTAGCCATTTTCCTTAACATTTACAAACTTTTCACAATATTTGTAATGCACAATAGTTAGACATTTCAATTAACGCGAATTCGCCGTTTTTTGGGCTGCATTACACAATTTTCTCTCTACTCCGTAGTGAGAATATAAAAAGTATAACTATGCAATCCACAGCGACACTAGCACAAGAAAATATTCTCCGTTATATCTCTGGAAAATGATCTGGACAGTTCTCCAAAAACACTAAACATTTTGTAACCATTGCATTAAAATGAAAATTAGAAACTCAGCTACTCAAAAGAGAAAGCCTCTTCGTCGAGATATTTACGAGAATGTTGGTGTATTTCTCCTTTAAATTTTTCCCTTGGATAAAACAAGGAGTGCTTACGGGAAAGATTGAGTTCTCATTTTTGTCTCTCAGAATTTTTGAAAACTGGGTATTAGAAATATTGGGTAGACAACATCTGTTTTTTTATGTGCCGGTCCAAGTTCGTACGTGGGAGTGGCTGATTTGTGTATAGGTAAGGCACACTGTGAGTTAATTCAGAGAACCTGAGTTGGAGTTTCGATGCGGAAAAAAAATGCTGGTTAAAAACACTTTTGTAGGTTTATATGGTAGTATAATTTTGCGGAGCAGTTGCAAACAATTCAAGAAAATATGAACTGTTGTAGCAACGTTTGTTAGATATTGTCCGCAGAGTAATCAGGGTTGGTCAAAAAAATTAAATGTCGTAAATACTTCGCTAAAATACTTTATAAATAAATATTTAAATTCACACACAAAATACATTAGGACTTGATGTGCTGAATACATACTATTTAAAATACTTCAAAAGCTCAAAATACTGTAAAATATAATAATTTTGTATTGTATATTTTGTATTATATACAGCATATTGTAATTGTCAATTACGGTAAATTAGTAATTGACAGTCATACAAATATTTAAACAATAACTATTATAATTGTTAAATTAACTCTTGAGAACTACACTGCATTTCACTTTTATTTATAACAAAATACATATACATAAACTCTTATTGACAGTGTCGGCGCGTTCACAAACCTCTATCTCTCAATATAGAGTACATTTCCAATAATATACTAGACGCAGATGGCGACACTGTCGACATGTTCACAAACTTCAACCTTACAATATAAATGTATATTTCCAACACGCCTCCTTACATTTATATACATACTATCTTAAATTCAGTTAATATTCATCATATTCCTAAAATACACAAACTTGTCTTTACACAAAGCTTTCGTGAAAATATCTGCCATGTTATCATCAGTATTTACTTTGACTATATCAATTAAACCATTCATATACAACTCGTTGACAAAATGATAATGGACTTCAATATGTTTTGAGTTTTTTGTAAAGTTACCATATTTAGCGATACTCAATGCTCCTGAGTTGTCTTCATACATTACAATCGGTTCATCAAAATTCAAATCAAAAATTTTCATTACATCTTTTAGAAATTTCACTTCACTCACAGCATCTGATAGCGCAACATACTCTGCATACGTCGAAGCTTTTGTTACACTTGATTGTTTGCGAGACTTCCAAAATACAACATTGTCAAACATACGGATCACATAACCTGTCGTAGATTTACGATCTATATTGTCACCTGCCCAATCTGAATCTACATAACAATCAAGAACTTTTGCATTTTCGTTTCTACAAAAATTCAATTTCAGGTTTCTTGTCAAATACAGATATTTTAAGATTCTCAGACAATACTTATAGTGTGTGCCGTCATAACAATTCTGAAACCTGCTCAAATAATTAACAGAATAACTGATATCTGGCCTTGTTCCTGAACTAATATATAACAACGCACCAATCAAATTTCTATACTTTATATCATTACGCAATTCCTGAGTTGGTTCTAATTTCAAGTTAACTTCCATCGGTGTAGCATATAATTTTGAGTCTTTAATCTTGTATTTTTCGGCTAATGAATTAATATAATTTTCCTGACTCAAGCTCATTTTGTTTTTCTTGTATTCGTAATTTATATCAATTCCTAAATAACTTTTAACCTCACCTAAATCTTTCATACTAAATCTATTTGACAACAAATTTTTGATTTCTTTAATTCGACTTTTCTTTACACAACAAATGAGCAAGTCGTCAACAAAAATTATCAAGTAAATCAGGACATTACTTTTTCGCAAAACATAAAGGCAATAATCATATTCACTTCTTTGGAATCCTAAACTTTTCAAGAAAGTATCTAAACACTCATACCAAGCTCTCGGACTTTCTCGTAAACCGTACAGTGCTTTCATCAATTTGCACACTCGATTTGTGCCGTCTTCGTAGCCTTCAGGTTGTTTAACATAAACTTCTGACATGATTTCGCCATTTAAAAAGGCTGTTTCTACATCCATTTGTTCAATAATTAAACCAAAATGACAACAGTATGACAGTAAAATCTTCAAAGTTTGCATTTTAGCTACTGGTGCATATATATCATCAACACATTCCTTTTGTTGAAATCCCCTAACAACTAATCTTGCTTTGTACCTATTATCAAACTTTTTAGTAAAAACCCATTTAACATCTATAAGATCTTTGCCCTCTGGCTTACTAACTAACTCCCATGTGTCATTTTTCTTCAAACATTGCTATTAATCGCCTCCTCAAAACTAACCGGGCTATCTGCACTACATACGTTAATATAAATAAAGTTACTTGTATTATCATCCCTATAGCGTTGTGGAGTTTTAACCACTCTACCCGACCTTGTTGTTTTTTCCTTTAGCGCTGCTTTTGGAGATTCGATTTCGACTAACCTTTCTTCGTCCTCGCTGTTATCTTCAGACCCAGTTTCCCAATTTTCACACCCAGATTCATCTAATCTTTTACTCACGGAACCATTATCCTTTAAACCTACACATCTAATATTTTCTTCAACAACCTCTACATGCCTGGCCACAACAATTTTATTATTTATGAGTACCCTATATCCAACGTCACTGTAACCTAACAGAACTCCCAAATCTGCTTTTCTATCCCATTTTGACTTTCTCAATTGTTCTGGCACCCTTACAAAGACTCTACTTCCATACAATTTTAAATGTGTGACATTAGGCTTTTCTCCAAAAAATATTTCATAAGGAGTTTTCAATTCTGCGGTATTTGCAAGACATCTATTTTTCAGATACGCGGCAGCACAAACTACTTCTGGCCAAAACCTATTGTTAACTTTTGCTTCGGCTAATAAACATCTTGACATGTCCATGATTGACCTATTGAACCTCTCAGCAGTTCCATTCAACTCATGCACATATGGCGGGCACGCATTTAAAACAATCCCCTTTTCCTTGATGTATTGATATATATTATTATTCATGTATTCTTTTCCATTATCACACCGCAATTTCTTAATCCTTTTCCCAGTAAGATTTTCAACCTCATTTACATACCCAACTAAACAATCATATAATTGGTCTTTAGTTTTAATTGTGTAAACGCGTGCAAGTTTACTATAATCATCAATAAAAGAAACAAAGTATCTTTCACCATGCATACCTACTGTTGAATGTGGCCCATTTAGATCTGTGTGAACAATTTCTAGGATTTCTTTAGCCTTATTTCTGTTGTTTTTAAAAGGAACATTATGCATTTTATTTTCTATGCACACTTTACATTTCATAGGATCAGACTCGACGTTTTGAGGGATTCCATCTACTAATTGATGTTTGCAAATTTTATCTAAATAATTGAAATTTACGTGCCCCAGTATCCTATGCCACTTTTCCTTTATTGTCATATTTTCTTTATTGCAGAAGTTTACGTTAAATTCCCCTTTGTTGATCACACTTGTCACTTTATATAACCTATCTTGTTTCCATGCAACTGCAATTAAACCCCTATCTTTACTAAAAACTTTTGCGCTGATGCCTTTTGCAATAATATCATGTTTCTCTGTGACTCTTGAAAAACTAATTAAATTCCTATCTAGATCTTTAATGTAAAATACATTTTTCATTTCAACTCGTTCTAATCTGTCAAACACTAAAAAATCGCTAATTACATTACCAACTTTAGTTGCCGTTAAAATCTTTCCGTTCGCGATTTTTACATTAATCGGTTCTTTTAACGTTACGCATTTAGAAAAATATTCCTCGTTATTAATTATATGATCTGTACAACCGCTATCTAACAACCAATTAATTTCAATCTGACCTGAATCCTGTGTTACACTGTTTACTTCCTTGGCGAAGACCTCTGTCACGAAACTGCTTGCGCCACTTACATTCTGATAAAACTGTTGTTCTCCACGGTTCCTACCACCATGGTCGTCCTGTCGGTAATGTCGGTCTCCTTGCTCGTTCTGTCGGTAAGATCGGTCGTGACCATAGCGACCGCCTCTGGACCCACGTGGTCCTCCTCTGCCTCCGCGATGTCCATTTTCATAACTTTGGTTGACATAACCTCCATAGTTACCTCGTGCTCTTCCGCCACGTCCCCGGGAACCTCGATGATTCTCAGTTTGTCGACATTCCCTCTTGAAGTGTCCTGGTTTACCACATCCGTAGCACACTTTTTGGCCGCTCGCACTAGGTCTCTTCTCCGAGATGAATGCATTTGATTTTACGCCCTCACTGTCCTGGTTCTCCTTGATGCTCTTCATCCTTATTTTTGCCTTCACGTACTCCGCAGTCCGGTCTTCCTTCTTCAAAACATCCACTAGATCTCCGATATAACTTAGTGACTCGGGCAGCGTTTTGAGCATGTAATTTAGTTTCTCTTCTTCGCTTACCTTGGCCCCGGCTGACTTCAGTTCGTTTATGTATTTCTCAAACACAGTGAAGAATTCATTTATGTCGCTGTAATTCTTTAATCTGAGTCCATCTAGTTTGTTCCTGCAGACAATCTGCAACGCTGTTGACTCTTTGGAGTATAGCTCGTCAAACTTCTTCATAACCTCGAAAGCACTTACTTTATCATTCACGAACTCTAGCTGCTTGTTAGTAATTGCACTAAAAATGCAATGCATCGCCTTCAGGTTCTGTTCTTCCCATTCTACGTCCTTGTCTTCTTCTCGCTTCGACCTCGTGGTCACCTCATGGCATTTTTTTAATTTCAAATAGATAGTTAACCTCGTTTTCCAGTTTGCGTAGTCCTCTCCATCAAAAGCTGGAATGTTCAGGTCGTCCATGTCGCAAACTTCCTCGAATCGACGGACACTAGGCTGAACTCCAATATAACCTCTTCAGCAATTCATCTGCATCCGGAAACCACGCTCTGCTACCATGTTAAATTAACTCTTGAGAACTACACTGCATTTCACTTTTATTTATAACAAAATACATATACATAAACTCTTATTGAACGTCTTTGACGGTCTTTTACAAACACTACATTGCTGCACAGTAAGACAAAAAGGACGAATGAATATGATCATTCGTTTACATACCAAAAACAGATGACGACAGTGTCGGCGCGTTCACAAACCTCTATCTCTCAATATAGAGTACATTTCCAATAATATACTAGACGCAGATGGCGACACTGTCGACATGTTCACAAACTTCAACCTTACAATATAAATGTATATTTCCAACAATAATGTATCGTAACAATAACATTACGCAAGTATAAACATTTTCAAATATAAAATGATATCAAAAATATGTCTAACACAAAATAAACGGAATTTCCTTTTAAAACGACAATATTGCAAACAAATCATCAGACAATAAACCCTTAGTTGGTAAATGTATACCTACAAAACCTGCAAAGGAAAACAATCATTCAACTGGTCTGAATAAATATACAAATGAACGCTTTTTTTTATTGCTGGATAATTATCGAGCAGTTTTAATTATTTAGATTTATCTTTTAAAAATGAAGAGAATCCAAATTCAACAGCTGAAAGGAGCTTTTATTTTTGTTTCAGTGAGATGCATTCACTAGTGGAATCAAACAAAAAGAAACTATCCCCGTTCTAAATTATCTTCTTCGTCTGTATTTAACGTGTCTTAATTATTTATTTTTTAATATATCTACTTTATGTATTTAAATACATCTCCAAAATACATGCCCCCAAAACTCAAAAATACAGTTTTTCAAATACCAAATGTATTTAAAATATATAATTTAAATACTGGCCAATCCTGAGAGTAGTTTGTCTCTTCAAATATTCTTTAACTTTTTTCGTGTCTCATATTTCATGACAAGCAGTATCAAAAGTTCCATGCCTGTGCCAGAGGACTTCAATATGTTTTCTCTCCCTACTTCTTTCGACAAATTCTTGACACAAATTCTATACGCCAGCCTCTGGGGTGACACGATGCACTGTAAGCAGCTTTCTTGATAAGCATTTCATGGTTCGTATTTCTTCTTCCAGTACATTCCACCAGACCTAAGCTGTACTTTGGCACAGGCACCGTCAAACTACTCGTTGCGGAAATTCCATTCCTTGAGGAGTTTAGAGCATACTGTAGGACGAGTCTTTCTGTTCTGTTGTACTCCCTTCGAATACTATTCTTCATCATGTCGTTCGAGATGTCCCATTTTTCAAAGCCTAGATATTTGTAGTTTTGGCCTGGTTCAAGGTCTTGAATCATATTGTGCATATCAATTTGAATACTATGTCATTATACACTATACTCTGCCACTTTAAGTTGACTTTTGCACATTTTGAAAGTTAAATTGCATGCCATAAAAGATGGCACTGCTGAATTCGTTTACTACAGACAATATTTGAAAGAATATCATTCATTACTAGCATACAATTTCAGATCATCCTTGTCAAACAATGTGTTACTGACCTTTCATCATCCCGACGCATATAACGGAAGTCAAATTGCAATTATTGTCTCAAGACAATGGGATAAAACTATTGCAAAGTAGCAGAAGGAACAGTGGATCTCAAAAAATGTCCCTGTTAATCTGAATATTTCTTGTTGTTACTACTTGCGTTTCTCTGTATAAATAATCTAGTTTTCTATGACTTCATACAAGCTTTAGAAAACTTAAGTATAGGATGATACGCACTATGTATTGATCTAGTGTCCTCTGTATCGAATTGTGAGATACTACACTATCCAAGGCCCTCTGTTGGTTAACCAAAGCCGTGCTCATGGTTTTGTTTCCTTGCTCCATTTACGGCTATTTCATTGAGAAAGAATATTTCCTGGCAGCCATAGGAACATTTACGACATTTTTTCTGCACACTAAGCAGCAGATGGTTCTTTTGTAGGTTTCTCTTTTGATAGCTATTGCTGCAGTTGTACCTACATGCATTACTGGCAGACGTGAAATTTGTTTATTATTATTTGCTAAATTAATGTCTCCCCCTTGTGTAGGAGATTAATTATGACCTCATAATCATCAACGTCATTACTTCTTCACATACGCACGTTGTATACAGAAAAAGTGTACAACAGCAGCAAAGAACGTCGATTTTTTGGCAAAAAATTCCTATTGTAGGGACCAGATACTGAACAAGTGGATAATGCTTGTTCCTATAAGTAGTAAATTACTTCCTCTTATCAGTTGAAGGTCTCTCGTTATCTTTTGGGGGTCCGATGTCACCCAGGGTCTCGGTGGTGTAGGCGAGGCTAGTAAACCTACTCCAGTAAGTACTGAGAAGCCCTCCTGTGGGTTCGCAACCGTAAGTCCGTAATAGCCGCCTGTAATGGGTTTGCCGTTGCGTGGCCAACAAGTCCACTCTCTCTCACCTCCTCACGGTGACCACTGGTAATGCATCTCGGGGCATCGTGAGGTGCAGCCAAGAGGGATGGGCGATAGGCGAGTCTCCGGCGTCTTAAAACGGGAGCATCTAGCTAAGGGAAGGAAATCCCTGACACAAAAATCATCTCGGGGAACCCACGTCACGGGGAACGTCTCTTCGGAGGAAATTATGAAAATGGCTGCATTGGAGAAAGAGTAACCAGAGTCGTCGAACGAGAATTTGGCTGCTCTGCTGAGTAAGACCGCCCGACAGGAGGGTGAGAAAAGGAAAGAGAATACATATCGAAGATATTTAGCAGGCATTGGAGCTGAAGCTACCGTGACTGCTGAAACACCATCGTCTCCATCTGATGGTCGGAGGTCCGATGATTTAGCTAGACCTTCTACTAGTGCTGCTGTAATCGCACCGCCTTACAGGGTCATTAGCCCTCCGAAGACTCCAGTGAGCCAAATCCCTATGCTGATTTCTTCTTCTCCCCTGTATCGAAGGCCTACCATTAGGACAGGAAGGAAGCCGATAATACCCTGCTCTGACCCTTGTCCAAAGGGGGAAGAAACGTTTTTACAGGTCGAGATAAGCAAAAGAGACTTGAGCCGATTTCCTTCCAAAAACTCGGCCCACAGGCAGTGGCCCTGAGGAACTTGCAATGGTAGACATTACATCTCCGGAAGCAGATTGGGAGGCGATCCCCTAACCAGAAGGCCGCTATAGTTTCAGAGATGAATCAGGAGCTTTCGGCTGCGCCCGTCTTCTTTGATTCTGTTTCATCTGCTATTGAAACGCCCCGTTCGACACCGCTGGTCGGTTAGGTCGGGACCAAACTTTTATTGAGCCCCCGGCTGCTATGACGCCCGAAGACGTAGCTACTGAAACTTGTCTGAACAGGACCACACTAAATGCCAAGCCTAACTGAAGGAAAACATTTCAACTTGGATAGGAACCTGGGGTAATAAATGGGGTGGTAAATGAAATCAAAACAAATATTGAATCCCAGAACCAATTGAATGAGACTTATGCCAAGTTAGTGGAGATCTTGGGCTGCACCTCTGTACCCACCACCATCAGTTCTAAAAGGCCCCGTAGACATGGAGGCAAACGCCCTAGGAAGCGCTTAACAGGGGTATGGTAAATGTCCTGTACAAATCCATCTGGGGTAACACGCCCCCGATTCGGCTTTCCGAATTAAGAAAGGGTGATCAATTATTGAAATGGACCCTGACACAATTCTATACGCGGTACAAGTTGCCGAATTTAAATGTCGTCTGGCAGGGATGAAAAATGCACCAGGACCTGATAAGATAAAAGGTAGCCACATATCCTCAGGAACAAAAATTGAAAATTTATCCCAATTGTACACCCAAATTTTATACAATGGCTTTGAACCTTTTGGGTGGAAATCTAACCATCCATACATGCACCATCCTTATACCAAGAGAAGGTAAGGATAATAAGGTTGTCACTAACTATCGTCCCATCACAATTAGTTCTCAGCTGTGCAGAATCTTTTGGGGCATTATGGACAAACGTATTCGATCCGTGGTGATGTTCAATCTACGCCTGAAAGGGTTTATCCCTGAACCTGGCTGTTTCGTTAATATTCAAATTCTTCATGAAGCAGCCAGTGACGTGAAAATAACAGAGGGTGGCATAGGTGCTGTGCTACATACAAGTATATCCAAAGCATTTGACACTGTTCCTTACGCGGCGATTCGGTGGTCTCTGTCCAGGAAAAGGAATCCCTGACGCCTTTACCAATTTGGTAATGGACTCTTACGCCGATGTTTCCACCGTCATTCAGCACTCCTCGAAAGGAAGTGAGGTGCCAATTCGTAGAGGAGTAAAAGAGGGGTATCCCTTGTTCACACTCCTTTTTAATCTAATCATGGAATACCTGCTTGAGAAATTGGAAACTCTGTCAGGAAACAAGCTATTGGGAAGGAGTGTGTCCGTGTTAGCATAACGATCTGGTGCTCTTAGCAAAAAATGTCCCGGGCTCTCAATAAGTGGTTGATATTGTGGTGGAATATCTTGGGGCCTTCGGAATGACATTGTTCGTCGCGAAATGTTAATCATTTTAAATTACAACTTTTGAACGATCCGGCTTCATTGAGGGCCCCTGTCTGGAAAGGTTGGGGGAGAGAATTCCCCTTGTCAGCAATGATCATACTCTTACATACCTGGCAGTGAACTACTCTACCTGGAACGGCTTCCCATCTAAAGTATCCACATCGAATTTGATGGAAACAGTGTCGAAGCTTCAAAAGGCGCATTTAAAGCCCACTCAGAGGTTGACATTACTTCATACCTACATAATGCCACATTACCTTTATCAATTGGTTCTATCCATGCCATTTATATCGATACTCAGGGAAGCGGACGGTCAAATCAGAGTGGCAGTCAAACAGTTCCTACATCTGCATATCAGTACTGCAGATGGCTTATTCTATCTGGCCAAGAGATATGGAGGACTGGGATTGCTGCGGCTCGCCCAACACGTTTATAGAATTACGCTGAACCAGGATTACGATTAGAAAAATCTGAAGATCCTATTAGCAGATAGTTGAGCTCCTGTCCGAGTTCTTACCAACAGACACTAATGACCGTAAAATCACTGAGACTCAACTGGACCTATTCTGAACACGATTTAAGGGCTTGTAAGAAGAAATGCACCGATAAGGTAGCCACCTGGGAGAAGCTGGGATCTCAAGGGAGAGCGGTTAGGGTGCATATAAACGATCCGATTGGAAATACCTTTTTGAAAGATTATCATTTTCTGAAACCTGGTCTTTTTATCACTGCACTCCAATTGAGATCAAATACCGCTGCCAATAAAACTACTCTTAGTAGAGGAAGGCCAGAGAGGATGTATACTGCAGGAAGTGCAATACAGCGGTAGAACCCAAGAATTACATCCTCGGACAGTGCATGTTTACGAAGCCAGCAAGAATAAAGCGTCATGACACCTTGGTGGAAATCAGACACCGTGGTGTCCACGGAAGCCACTTTCTCCGTTGCCGAAGGGGTTAAACCCAAACCTGACCTGGTAATAAAAAGTCGATGTGACTGCCCGCAACGATGATGGGTCTGAAAGCAGGGGAGGAAATGGTGGTATAAAGCCAACCAGGCATCCCCGGTTCATGGAGTACCCAACGCCAGAATCCTGCCAGTGGTGGTTGAAACCTCTGGGGCTATGCCAAGTTTCACAGCCAGTGCCCTCAAGATACTGGGGATCTCGTCTCGAGGCGATCGACTGACAATCTCGTTAATTGCTCCCAGACGCTCTATTAAACTCTACACACAATTTGTAAATTACGATGGAGCAATTTAGCATTGCTGGTTGCAAAAGCAAGAAAGAAACTTCATTGTCCCTTGGGGAATTCTAGAGAACCCATACCCTAAAATGCCTAGTAATTACTCAGTTACCACGACTTTAAGTGGGAAGTGTACGCTATTTAATATAGCATATAGAAAATTGTGAAGTCAAAATCTATGTTTTGTGGATCCTTGATGCCCAAAAATTGGAATACGTCAAAACTTCCTCCCGTCCTTTCCTCTATAAACAACTCTAGTGGATAAATCATAAGCAGGATTTTTTACTAAAATTACATTGAAATTAAAATTTTATTAAAATTATAACCAGGATGATTGTTAGTTATTTAATATGGAAGAGTCCAACGCATGTAGTACACTATGAATTTTTGTCTGAAGATGGACAAAAAGTAACTCCCAAACGTCTTGATAGGATTATTATTATTATTATTATTATTATTATTATTATTATTATTATTGTTATTATTATTATTATTGTTATTATTATTATTCCTCTACATTACGACTAAAGATATTATGAGACAACTGAGTGTAAAATTTACTCCAAATTGCAACCAGTTATCTAAGGAGCAGATCTAGGGACTGTCGGTGCCTCTACAATCCGTACTGCGCAAAATGTGGGTGGTTGCAAATAAAGCAATTTCTTGCACTTCCCAGCCTTTTGAATGATCTGAGAGTTTATTAAAGTTCTTACACAATTTTTTCAGAAGCCCCAGAGCTCCGACGACTATCGGTACGATCTGTGCTTTTACGTTTCACAATCTCGATTTCCAAACTCTTGTATTTAAAACGTGTTTCTGCACCCTTAGATACGACGTTGGATCGCAAGTCACAGCCACATCTACACGTAGACACATTTTTTTCTCGAAATCCCGGAAGAAAATATCCAGTTTGTTTGCCAGTAATTACTCGTAAGAATCGTTTGAATTTGTTGGTCGTAGAATATGGTATAGAGTCCAAGAGACGTCACCGGTTTTAGTGAGTGTTCGTACCACTTGTGTTTGGAAATTCGAGGGCGGTACAGATCTGCCAGTGGAGATAACTACACACCCTGTCGTGTCTTTTCAAGTATTCGGTCTTTGCTAGATTTTGACAAGATGAAATGATATGATCATTGGTTTCTACTTGTTCCTGGCAAATGCGGCATTTATCATCTTAGGAAATTTTGAGAACTGTTTTATCACAATGTCATGTTTTCAACACCTGATCTTGGGTAGCTAAGAGTATTAGAACTGCTTCCGATTCTGATATCATTCCCCTTTTACGCCACATAAATAATTGATCTTTATTTATCTCAACTTTCCATTCTTTTTGAAACTGTCCATGGTGTGATTTGTCTCTCTACGATTTATTTAACATTTTTGGTGTCTAACATTTCATGTTTAGTAGCATCAGAAGTTCAATGCCTGTGTTATTTTGCATGGCTTGCATAGTTTTCTTCGCAGTGCTTCTTGCTACACTAACAATGCCTCTGTTTCCCATTCTTCGGTCAGATTTAATGACCTGCCTTAGTGGCCCATCATGTTGTTTTACTACATACTCTCTCATCCCGACTACTGCATTGTGCCAAGAGGCTTCAATTCTGAGGCCTCTTCCTCCTTCTTTACATGACACAAAGCCTATGTACATCAGCGCGAGGGTGGGTGACATGACGCACTGTGAACAGTTTTCTGTTTTTTCGATCCATGATTCTAATTTCTTGCCCAGTGTAGTCCACTAGTCCGAAACTGTACTCGACTACAGGCACTGCCAAACTACCAATTGCTTATAATAATAATAGTAGTTATAATAATAATAATAATAATAATAATAATAATAATAATAATAATTGTTATATTAATACATTATTGCATGGCTTTTATTTTTCATTCCTTGATTTTTATCCAAACAACATAATCCATGCAATCCAGCGTGTCACATGCAATTTGGAATTGTATGTGTCTACGTTACTATAACCGCGAAGCTTATTTTTATTCATCGCCTGCTCCTTTGTACTTGCTGATTTTTTGGGAGATGTGGATAGCATTTACGTGTGGTTATCGCCAAGAAATGTGTAGTAACGAACTGATAAATATTTTATTTTCTCTTCTTCCATTGTATATATTTCTACGACGTTCATGGATTGTTTAAGTCATTGGGTCCCAAACTTCTGTTATAATATCTTGTATCATGTAATTCATACTGTGTACAGGTCCTTATCATCATGAATACCATCACACATTATTTTCATTGAGGAAAGAATGCACGGGTTTACAAGCATTTGTTATCATTCGAATGCGCACTAGAAAGGATATGTGACAAATTGAAGTATTCATTGTGGACTACATACGCTTATTATACTCGTACGATCACTTTGATCTATCTGATTAGAAAAGTTATTTCATGACTACATTTTTATAGTATTGCTTTTTCATGAAATTTCACATTTTGTCATATTCTACCAGTCGCATACACAGGTACCAGACGCACGTAGAAATTTATTCCCATCTCGATCAGGTTTTTGTCCAGTTTCCCTGATCCATTGAGCAAATGCAGAGATGGCCCCTTGTTTTGCTTCTGGACGTAAATGTAGCTTCACTATGCTCACGATTTGTTGAACTCTCCTTTTGCTTCTAATGGTAGGAGTAGAGGTGAGGGCGAGTTGCTATTTTGTTAGCAATGCAGAAAAATCATACTTGCAATTCGTTTACCGTTGCAAATAAGTTTTCTGTAACTCGGAAACAAAAATGTATATTTTTCAAATATTACTATTTTTCGATTTTCAAAATTTATTTGTATTTATTTATTTTAAACTGTTACTCATCTTTCAACTATTCATAGTTAAAATGACGGGAAGGGATTCTGTAACTGAAGAAAACGTGCGCAGATAATCTTCTCCCCCATACGTCACACACTGTTTTTTACTGTTTTTTTACTAAATAAATCTATATCTAAATATACTCTGTAATTTTATTAAAAAATATTTTGTCATTAGTTTTTTCAAATGTTCTTGTTTTTCTTTTCTCTTAACAAAGTCTACCTGGACGAGACTGTAGGTCTTATCACGGATCTATTTGTTTAGGAAGATGCATATTCCATCTTTCATATACGTATTTTTCAAAGGTAATATCACACTATGGAATAAGTTTTCTTCGATTCTTCTTACGCGATCAGATTTTTCATTCAGTTTACCTTGTTCCATTTAGCAAATGTTGAGATGGCGCCTTGCTTTGTTTCTGAACATAAATATTTCTTCACTTTGCTAGTTCAGTTCTTGCTAGTTGCGGATAGGGGGGTATTATTTTGTCAGCGTGAAACCCAACCATAAAATGATTTTAGTAGTTTGTCGATATAGATACTAGGTAACGAAAATGTTTTCTTTTAAAATGTTTGCAACCATTGGTACTTTTATTCATAATTATGGGACGGATTGTAATGAAATGTAATTTTTTTCTTTTCACTTTAGAAAGATGTCTTTTAGTATAGAAATTTATTTTATGTTACTCACTTTATATGACTTTTTTCTGCATTTTATTGGATTTCGACTAGTAAGTCATTTTTTACCCTTTCCCGTCATTTTTAAAGCATTTTTTTGTGTATTTCATCGATTTTAATATCATTTTAATGGTATTTGTTTCAAATATTACGATTGCAACAAATGTTCTTCACAGAACTCCTGAGTAGCCTATTCAATTTCTTCGCTCAGAAATTGTAAGGTCAGGAGTTGTGAGTATGTAACCTAAGATAATGAATAGATCAGCTACATTACCATACAATACTGCTTTAATGCTATGCAAAACTGTCATACGACCACTAGTATTATATGCATGCTCAGTATGTATCAGAGCTGCCAAATTTAATACCAAAAACTCTCAAACGCTCCACGTTACATCTCCAATGCAGAACTTCATAAAGAATTGCAGTTACAACCGATAACTAACAACATTATTTTTTTATCCATCAACTCCTTTTTACTCTCTCGGCTTAAGAAGGAACTTTGCGCTTTTGTATGTAAGTAGTTATAGTTATGTAAGTAGTATGCGCGAAAAAACTGCGAATTTGCGGCAGAAAAACTCTTATTAAGGGCCCTGGTATGGAAAAAGTGGATAAATCCAGTTTCTAAGTTTAGAAAAAAACCTCTAACACGTGGTGAAGCCATAACCCCCATTTTGTTGGTCCTCGATACCAAAAAATCGATTGACGGCAAAACATATGTCTATCGGTCTGTCTGTCAGCGTGTGAACAACGCGAGCTGCTCAGCGGTTCAGCCAATTTTCTCCAAAACTGATATTCCTCAATCGGTCTGGCTGATGTCGCTTCCCCTTGAATTTGAAATGGAAATTTTAATATTAGGACGTACGTTTCATGAAGCCCCGTATCCTTTTGTATCGATGCAGAGATAACAAAAGGCGATAATGACTGCTACTTTTCATTCGCTGTAATAAAAAGAATCATTTTATATATTTGTATAATATTACCATACATTTAATAATTACTATTATATATTTTTCGATCCATTTGCTTGCCAACGCTGTCAGTATCGTATTATTGATTAACTTTTAATTATTTTACTTTCTCGCATTATGCATATTTTTTTCACTAAATGTTCTACAATTTCAAATGAGTTTTACAGAAATTAATTCGGAGAAAAATTGTGGTATAAAAAGTATTACATAACCATTACTAATGGCGAGAAACATATGATGTTGTAGCACCACTAGTTAAAAACATACCACATATACCTAACCGAACCGCTCTAAGACTACGAAAATCTAATACACAGATCAGCATCAATAATATATATATATATATATATATATATATATATATATATATATATATATATATATATATATATATTAGTAAATAAATTTTCAAATCTCTATCCAAAGTAGAGATATTGTATAAATATATTTCTACCATTCTAGTAGTTAGTAAGAAAATTGTAAGTAAATTATAAGCAAATGCAAGCAACTAGAACAAATGTATAGTGTAAACACTATACATTTGAATTGTGTTCTTTGTATTGTTCTATCTAAAAGAAAATAAATCAATAAAAAATAAATGTAATCTAAAATTACCGAGCGAAAAGGCTCAAGGCATAGCGCGCGGACTTCGCATTTGGGAGGTTCGAGTTCAATCATCGTGCCGGCCGGGCTCTTGTGGTTCCCATCGGTCACCCAGGCGAATGCTGGGATGGATCTACTAAAAGGCTACGACCGGAAAACCGGCGTCGCTAGACGAATTCCTTAACTACATGAAGTCACAAAGGTTAAGCGGATTCGAGACCTCACGGGTTCCTGGTTGGGTGACCCACTAGGAATCCCGGGATCTAACGGCGCCGAGACCAATTGCTCTTTACGGAACACGTAATGGCTAAATACTAACAAGATTCCTGGGACGTCTTCAGCACCATTGTCGGTTCGGCAGATTTCACGATAACTCAAGACAATGATTTCCTGGTCCAATCCAAACCAAAAGTTTACAAGTTGAATTCACTTGAACGAAAGGAGGAAGCCTCGATTACATCAGTAACATATCCAACAGCTTGAGATGTTAATCTGAACTGGTTTTGTTAAAAAAATTACTCCATCTTTCTTTGCTTTTAACGCATTTTAAAAATATTTTAAAGCATTTTATTGATCGTTTTTGGTGATGTTTTTGGTCATCAAAATCTGCCCTTATTCATAATTCAACTGTATTAAAATACCGAGTTCGGCTTCTGGAGTTCATGAATACGTGTGCAGATTGCACGTCTCCCATACGTCATATATGGTTTTTACAGTTTTCTGACGGTAATTAAATTATATTATAAAGCAATACATTCTGTACCATGTGTGCTCGAGGCTGAGTAATTCACATGTCCCAGAGAGGCCAGGGCTTAAATGATACACGGACGGCGCGCGGGTGGCGTTCTGGAAACGTACCAGGAACAAGTGCGTGAATTATGGCTGTTTCACGAATGAAAATATGAAATAATTGAAATATATTATTAATATTATGTAATCGAAATTACATAATATTAACGTAAAGAAATGCCAACGCGCATCCTAGCAATATATCGAAATCGGTAAGTTCTAGCGACAAAACTCCATGGATTAGTCACCGAGTGGTTGTCTGAATTAAACACTTTTGAACCATAATTGCTCATATTTCACGAATCTATTTTTACCCTTATAAGTTGAATAATGAAAAAATGAGACCGTTGATACTAGTAAATGAAAGAATGGTTTCACCAACGCTATTATTCAAACTCCACGAGCTCCTCCTCGGGGTTGTGAATGAACTGGAGTAAGAAACGACAGGAGAAACGGAAGTATCCTGAGAAAACCTACTGCGAGTTCTCAGAAAACGTTGTCAGCAAGTATTTTCTCTTGTTCTTGACCTACATTTGTGCTTCAGTGAATCGGACTACTATATGTGCGATTGGAATTGGATCGCCGACAGAAAAGCGGGAGTTTATGCCTTCACCGTACGGAATGTGAATGTCCAGACCCTTATACAAGTACAAATACTGTACTATCCTCGAGCGTTAAAATGGGTGTCTATGCATCAGTATTTGACTGCAGTTCGGCTAAATAATACTTTGTGTTGCCAGTTTGTTGCTGTGTATGAGTGGATAAAAATTACTAGACTGATATATTCGAAGGTTTTAGGAGGTATTAAATTTAACACAGTATTTATTTACATTATGAATTAACTTAATAAATACTGAAATTGTTCATCTGATTTGCAAATTTGCTGATAGAATCAACTAATATCACGCCAGATACGAAATCAATCAACTGCTTTCATTTCATTTTCATTTCACTTTTTCCTGGAGTGAGGCCTTGTGGTTTCTTTCCGCATTTTCTGCGATCCTTGATCCTGTAATTTTCTTATTCCTGTTGCTGTCCTCTTCAGGGACACAATCCAATCTTCCCGTACCATTCGTTTCTGATGCATTGTTACAGTGCCAATAATGCCAATAGTTCACGGCCACTTCCGCCGCCCGTTTGTCACACTCATTGTTGCGAAGCCGCCGCAGGTGGAGGGAGCGGCGTTCGGGCGCGGTCGGGCGTGGTCGGGCGCCTTCGGGCGTCTCCGTGGCGGGCGGTGGGCGGAGGGCGCCGCAGCGCCGCGCGCCGCGGCCAGTGAGGCTCGGAGCAGTGCGAGGAGAGCGTCGCCCGAGCCAGTGCGTTGCGCAGTGCCGAACCAGGCCCGACCCGGCCGTCTTGCCGTCCGTCGTCCGTCCCATCGCCCGCCCGGCGGCGGCGCCCCGATCCGTCCCGTGCGCGCGCGCGTGCCCGAGGAGACAGGCGGGTGGCGACGCGAGGGCGCCGCGCTGCGGGCGCTGACGTGGAGAAGCCGCCTTTGGCTTCGTGGGACGCGATGTGACGCGCCGGAGCGGCGGCGGTCCGTCCCGGGGCACCGACCGGCGGCGGCGGCGGCCACTCGTCACGCACAGGTGAGTCCCGTCCCGCCCAGCCCGTCCCCGCCGCTCCGCTCCACCCCTGCACTGCCCTGCCACCGCGCGGCGGTGGCCGCCCCTCCGCCCTTCGGCCCCAGGTGGCAAGCCGGTGAAAGCAGGGGAGCTGCGAATCCGCGCGTCGGCCCCCTGCACCGGCTGGTGCGAGAGAGCGCGGTGTGGTGTGTATGTGCGGTGTCGAAAGCGGGGGCTGGAGATGGCGGACTGCCCCGCCCCGCCCGACTTCCCCTCGCCGTCGCCCCCACCACCTCCGCCGCCGCCGCCGTCGCCGCCTCGGGCGTTTATGCAATGACCGCGTTCTACTTAATTCTGCCAAAAGTAACACGTTCGATCGGCGACGCTGCCCCTGCGCGGTTGGCGGCGCCGGAGATGTCACTGGGCATGTGAACAGCTGTCACGGGCCCCTGGGGCGAAGGGTCGCAATCGGGGGTAGGCGGCGACGAGCGACGCCGCGGGCGAATCTACGGCGGTGTTTGTGTGTGTGCGCGCGCGTGTGTGTGTGAGCACTTTGCGGGAACGCGGTGGTGCCCGCGGGGTGAGAGCAGGGCGGTGGATGTGGGACGGAGGCGGCGGCGGTGGCGGTGGGCAGCTTCTGGCGTTGTGGCAACGATGGCTCTTCGATTGTCTTTTTACAGCGTCTTCCTTGGTTTGACCTACTGTCGACAACACTCATGATCATTTTATTAGTTGCGGCGGATTGTAAACACTTGTGGGCGCTTGTTATTCAGTTTGGTTGAACGGGTTCATTTGGTTCTTTATCACGACGATGGGGAAAGCGTTCAATGTTCATTATCCTTCGTCAACACGCTTCTTAACGAAATTATTTACTTAATCGCATTTTCTGCTAGAGATTGATAGTATTATTTAGCAAACTTGTGAAACTTACGAGCAAAGGTGGTCACACAATGTCTTTATTATGATTTAACAAAATGTCATGAGTCATGCGATAAACTATTATACGGCGTAGTTGCAATGTCTATGAATTATGAATACTTTAGACATACAGACATTGACGTTTACCAAATTGAATTGCTAACTATTCTTTGTATGCAAATTCTGATAAGCGTGTTTCTGCAAGTTTGGTCTATCATCACAAATGACACGGTTTCAGCGTAAGTTGTTTACAAATTACGATTTTATTTGTTTCTTAAAACTTTCAAAAGCCCTTTTCTTAAAGCCACAAATGTCTGAACGGTGATATACACCAGTGCACAACATGGTGGTCGCAGGAAACAAACAGTATATGTGTTGCCTTGAGAAATCAGCTCCCTTTACTTTGCGGATTTGAAAGTTTCGTTTTTCTTCATAACTGAAGGGGGGAGACTTCCATATCATGATCCTTCAACCTAACAAATGTTTATTACAATCATTAGTTCTGCCGTGTGAACACGTAGCACTCGTGCACAACAAAAATACTTCATGCCCAGATACTGATCGGGGTAACATACCAGTGCAAGTGCAAGAAAGTGATGAGAACGTAATTCAAAAACCGTACGATCATTGTCAAATGATGGTGTAATACGACGAAGGGAAACATAAGTAAAGTAAATGCATATAAGTGAAGATACTGTTGTCGTCTCCGATAATAGGGAATGTGTATCTAAATCACAATATCATCTTATCATTCGTCAATTAATTTTAATGCATTTGGAGAGGATTCATGCACAAGCGTATTAATAATATTAAAGTGAGCAATGCTGAATCATAGTTCTAAGCAGGACGTCATTATACAGTGCAAATTGTTCTCTATCAAAGTGGTTAGCATGAAGGTGTATGCTATAAAAGTAAATCAATTCAGCACAATTGAAAGTAAAATTAGGTAGTGATGAATTGTGAAGTAAATTTTCGATTGTAATGCATACGTACGTATAGATGAATATTTCAAATCAATTTTTCCTACAACGAAACATGTTCTTAAGAAGCGGTTACTTTATGCTACAACTACGAGTACTCACTCGGGTAACATGCGTATTCTAATCTAGATTGATATTGAATGCATTGCAGTTTTTCAGGAGCACCTGCTTTGATATAAAAGTGATCAGTAATCCTCCCACGAAGAGATACTCCTCGACCGATATCCTATTTCGTTGAAAGTCCATCTCAATCAGGAAGAGAAATCGCAGATAACAGAGACATGCTGTTAATACTTCTCTATTTTTTCAATGTTCTCTCTAAGATTTGTTACCGTTATGCCTAACGGTTGTAATTGTCCCATAGTTAGATTCGGTCGTGCAGGACGTCACCGTCCCGTAACGGAAACCTTGATTGTGATTACAGAGTGTATCGTTGTGGGATAATGACGTTAGATCTGTGTGAAAATGCCATTTCCCGCGTCCAGGCTCAACATCTAGATTGGTACGTTTTGAACGTTGCAATCACATCTGGCACTGAGCACTTTCGAGAAACTTAAAAAAATATGTGCATTAAGGAAGCTATGGAGTTTAAATTTAGTTATGATCTTTCTCAAATGTTAATTCACGGAAGTTTGTTTACATTTCTCTGTCTATGCTAGACATCTGTAAAGAAATTAAAGAAACTGCCTTCTTGATTCTTTATGCATCAGGCAAAGTTATGCATCAGACGCTGAATGTGACAAATAGTTCTGGAAACAAATAGTAAAACAAAATTTGGCTTCTTCTTTTACCTGTATCTAGAAATCCGAAACTTGAAAGTTGATGCCACCAACTAACAGCCCTGATGTGTCACTTAAAAGCATTGAAATTTCACAGAGCACGATGTCAGCAATGTGTTTTAGTTCTAAATAGTGGTGATGAGCAGCATGTTTACACGAAGCAGCATGCCTGCTGAATGAAGGACACACCAGTAGGCTTTGTGAAGGAAGACTTAATCTTAGCAATGCCAAGATATAGAAGCCCCATATATTACCAAGAGGTGCCTTCGAAGCCCTCAGTTTAAATTTTGATTCGGTTGAAATACAAGGCAATATTGCTGCATTAAAAAATTGAATCATTTAAACAAAAGCGTGTTTTATTTTTAATATTCTACACTTAACAATGCAACAATATTTTTGCCATTAATAATAAAACCCAAAACCTTTGTATTTCAAGTAAAGACCATTGTATCTTCATAGCATAGTAATGTATTTAACTATACCTAGACTTAAAATACGACAATTATTTACAAAATGTATTCTGATTTTCAGTTTTCAAGTGAATAGTCCCTATTTCTTACCCACGGACAAAGATTTAATAACTTAAATTTTATTAAATACTTGTGAAAAATTAGATCAGATTTTTAACAAAAAGGACATCATAAACAATACGATTGTCAGCTTTCTGGAAAATTGAAACCCCTAAGAAACAAACACCCTCTTTGATAATGCTGGGATTGAATAGAGGTAAAGCAATAAAAGGTTATCATCTGATTAACGAAAGACATTACATTTTCTATTAATACACAAGAAAGTTACTAACCCGAATGCAAATATGCACTTTCAGAATTTGATGTGGAACTAAAACGTTCAAAATCCATAAGAATAATAAAAAAATACTACACTTCATTAACCCTGAGACTTCACGAACACTAATTAGGTTTTAATCTTTAATCTTTTCCCCCCTACGTCACATACAGTTTTTACTGTTTTTTTTTTTTACTGAATAAATCTAAATCTTTAAAAAATTACGATGAAGAGCTGTTGAACTGGTCAGCAGTATGTAAATCATTGTGTAGGAATTAAAATAAAACTAGTAGTCTCAGGAGATGAATAGTTACCTCGTAAATGCTTCTGGTGAGCAAAGGCCGAGTAGGTGCTGCGACGTTGCCAAGTTTATAAGTTCCATTGAAACCTCGTAGAAACCACACATTCGCTTAGGTGTTTACAATTTACTTATCCCACATTAATATTTCATCTTTCGTATGACTTGTTTATATTGAAGTACTGTTTTAGAAGATTAGTGAATGGCAGTAGTGTAAAACTGTCGTTGCAAATGGATATAGTATTTATAAATTAATTTAAATGAAAGTAATACACACCCGGAAATTACTCGCAATTAGCAAACGCGAGGAAAGGGTAAGACGTGCTTATGTGAATGTTTCATGAGCGTGTTCTGCCAAGCATAATGCAATATTGATATGCATGGTTGATATCATGGATATCTCGATCAGAGAAATTTCACGGAAGCGCGTGCTTCTATCAGGAAGATGCTCTTTATAAGGGTGCCGTGTTCTTAATCAGAAGTACATGACGAAATGGCTGCCTCTCAGGCGACACGCAACCTCTTTAGGCTTGACGACTTTGCTACTTCCCTTCCAACGGTGGACGCCTGAACCAGGCCCTGCTCGTTTGTCGCAGTCGCCATATACTGTCACTCTCGTAAAAGTGAGAGGAAAGGTACTACTTGCATTTTGTTATTAATGTGTTGTGACATGGGCTAGCGGTAGGAGGGAGGAAATTAGAGGTACAAGAACTGAGAACGTGTTTAGAATGTCCAGAGAAAAAGTAGACTGTCATATTCAGTCGGCGGACCTGTTCTCCCTTTTCCGTTAAAGGGAGTACAAGTAATGCCGAATAGTTACGTTTTAATAGCAACCTTTTAACTATAACTTTTCCATCCCAGAATATTTTAACATTATAATAAATATATATTTATTTGGTTATATATCTGTGCATTTATTAATTTGATCAGCTGATGATCAATGATGTCATCCCTTTAATAGTGTCAATCGATCGACATTTTGCGAAATAATTTCAGTTTTTTTTAAAATTTTTCTTAATTATCATCTAATAGGAGAAATCTAATCTGTTGTTCATAGTGCACAGTTAGAAGAATTTTGTGCAGAAAATGTGGAAGAAAATCTAAATATGTTCGTTCTTAGATAACTTGCAGAATAATATATTTGAATATATTTTGATTTACTTATTGTGGAAGTAAGTCTTGATGGGAAAATTAATGAGATGAGTACCCTTTTTTAATTAGAAGTATTTTTGACGCAGGGTATATTTTATTTTCACCCACACTAAACCTCAGGTAAAAACCAGCGTTATTCTTTGTTCTGAACTAAAAAATCTCTAGTCTTTAAAAATCAGGAACCCCAGACGGTCGCAGCTGCAGGATGTCCCACTCTGAAAGCTCAGGCTCCTGATAAGATTGGGTACGCGTCCTCGCAGAAGTGGTGGAGGGGGATTCGTGTTTGTGTCCGCGGTGGGTTTGTGAGCGAGATATTTTGCTCACCTGTTAGTACATTTCATCATGCAAACATCCTGATTTATCTGAAACGACAGTTTAGTCTCAGTATTTACATTTGTTGCTCGTAATTACTTTCAAGCTATTGTAAACACATGACATATTTTGTTGCGCTATAGAACGAACATGTATGAGAAACATCGACATGAAAACGTTTGTCAGAAAGTGTTTGAAGTTCCATGGTGAATATGTATGAGCATTCATTAAAAAACAACAACGGATCCGTATAACCAAACACGCTCTGACCAGGGTTGTCTTTCGATAAATGAATGCAAAAATGACTGCCAAATATTTCAGTATTGCTTATAGATCCAAAATCTTCAATATTTATTTCCAGAAAATCATTCAACGCCACTGCAGAATTTCGTACACTTTGAAGTTGCAACAGACGTAAATGTTCATTAATTTAATTTTAGTGGATCACATTTAATAATGATGAAAAGTATGAACATTTACAAAAATTAGGTTCTGAATGCTCCAAAATACGATATGAAAATTACTCATACCAAAGTGATAAAATTGTTTTCCAAGCCATTAATTTTTCTGCTGACTAAATATTTTAAAACTTGACCACAAGAATCACTTGAGCGGATCCCGACAGCCAAGAACGTGAGAACTAGTACACTTTCACAAAAGTATAAATACCATCCAATTAAGAACACTTGTGTTTGAAGTTGCCTCGCTTTCTTTGAAGTTGTTCCGGTAAGCCGCCAGCGTGGGTTTTATGGTATTTGGGGTGCCTCATCTTACACATTCGTTTGAAGGCTGAGACTAATGAGTGCTTCAACAGTGGTCTTAGATAAATCTGGATTGGCCACTCTGGAATGGCATATCCATGAATCATGATTAATATTCATTCCTTTTTAGTATTATTTCGCTCCGATTGAGGTAAGAGATATGTAAGGTATTAGTAAAATAGAATGTTTAGAAAATATCTTCCAAATAGATGTAATTCAAATTTTCACATGCCCTTCAAATATAAGACATCCAATACATTAGTACAATAAATGAAGCTTCAATTAGGTACGCATTCTTTAAAAAAAATTTGAACATGTATTCGTCCATCACTTGTTACCAACACATATAAAATGATAGAAAAATCTATTTGTTTCCAACTATGCGGCTCAAGAAACCTTTAATTAAACAAATATTATGAAACAATTCAGTCAAGGCACGATTGTTGAATAACAAATATTTGTTATGTTGAAACACAAAATAATAAAAGCAATGTAGCATCAAATGAGAAATTAGTTTTGGAGGAATTAGTTTCACAACTTAGCCACTAAGGCTTCTCTGGTGATTTCTGATGCATTATAATATTAAGTAGACATTTAAGACTCCATTATCTCTATTATTTTTAATTACGTGATTTCCCTTCTTGGGTTTACATTTTTGTCGTTGAATCTAAACGTTTTTCTTTGTTTTAAATATAATTCTTTCAATGTGGAATATCTACATAATACTTCATTCTAGAATCCGATTCGATTGGTAAACATTTCAAGTATTCTAGAACCCGTATCGTGTGACGTTTTGTGACAGGCAAAACCTTTGCTCACTATTGTCATTTCCATATCTTTTCTATCTACGTCTGGTAAGATACAGCATGACTTGCAACTTTTGATTTAATCCATTTTTCTAGTCGTGTAATATACTCATTTTATTATAATTTAGTTTCAAACTGTTGTTAGAATGATATTGTGTTCTTAATGACAGACAACTTGGGAATCATACCAACATAGGTCAATTTAGAACGCATTTTATGTTTCAGAAATATTATCAATTGACACGCATGTGTTTAATTTGTACTGAACATTAATGATGCGCGTGGGAGGAGGGTGACTCGAGAAAAGGGGTAAGAGAGGGTAGTCGCAATACCTCGGAACCAGCACGGATACTTGCATGTTACAGACTGAAACAATTTTCCCAAAGCACGAGAAAAAGTGTAAACTCATTCAGAATTTTTTTTTTATGACAGAAAATGTAAATGTAATTCTACACACATTATAGCAATAGAAAGGAGATGACACCATTTCGTTGCTTCTGTCTGGATATGAAAGTCCGAGTTTCCTTATCATTTAGGAAGTATAGCAAACTGATATGGCTCATAACTACTCGCAATAATAGTTTTACCACAATTTTCTCTCGCGCACCATTTGATTGATACCGGGGAAGCTTGGAGCCATCAAGTTGGACTTCTTCTCAAAACCGTATTCCTAATTACGAAATTCCAAAGTTTTTTTAAATTTATTAAAAAATCTAATTTGCACTAGGTTTCACAATAATCCTGTTTCCATTACTTTCAACCTTATGTTATTTCTGTCATCTTGCTTATTAGTAACTATTTAACATATCTCATATTGCTTATCGTCACTCCACACATTTACTAAATTGAGATATTTATATGATCACAACTGATGTGATGAAATGTTTTTTTGCACGCCTCCTGCAGATGTGCACATAGTAGATATATCCTGATGTTTTTGTTGCTTTTTATGAAGGGCGTTAATCATCGACTGCTTCAGGTCAGACATACGACGTTGCAGTCAATAGAATGCAGCTGTAGCTCCCTGCAATGACAGAACTCGAACTTAAGGAACGGCGTGAGATAGAAATGATTCAATAATGTTATCATCTTTCACACGAATCAAGATTACTGGTTAGATTTTCTCAACCTCGACGAATTAGCAGCCATATTTATAGCAGTCAGTAACCGTTGCTGGGCAATCTTTGTTCCAAAACCCTACGCACACGAAATAGTAATAATGTGCGTGTCTGTCTCTCCATACGTCTGTCTTCCCTGTGAATCAATCGAGGTGCCATGTTTCGATCTGCTGTTAGGAAACTGAGTATTTTTTGTGTTATTTTAATCTAAATTTAAAAGATTCCAAATTATAAAGTATAAACATTTTAAAAGTGTTTTAGGTGTTGGAGTCGCCACCCTAAGGTAGTTAATACTTTGTGATATAGATTAAGGTAATTCAGTATTGCTAAAGTCAATTTAAGTGATACTCAGTGATGTTTCCTTGCTGAATAGTCTTCCAAGTTTACTGTCGGAATATATTATCTAAATAATGAATATCTGCCAAATAACGTGACAATTTATATTCTACCGCGTGACAATGTTAACGTATTGATAAAAGCATTAGGGATTTCAAGTAAAATTCTGCGGAAGTGCTAGAATTTAAATCACTTTCTTTCAGACTCAACCGCAGCATAGGTGTGCGCACAAGGGGGGGGGGCGGGGGGTCATGGCCTCATTGAAAATTTTGAAAGGGACCCTGTAGCCTTAGGTAATATAACATTTTATTTCCGTAAATACAAGCAATTACTTATCTTCCTCTTTTTTTAACTGACATTTTCGCGAATAATACACGGCGTATAGGGGAGAGATTCTCCAAATCATCTGGCAGCCGTTTAATGATTCAACATAAAATCAATTATATTTATTAAGTGTAACATTAAAGTTATTTATGCTTTCATTATCCATCACTATGTTTTATTTATTTACTAGTAAAATACGTCATCACTAAAAAAGTTTAATGGTAAAGAGGATCCAGAGGGTCCCAGAAATTTAGGCTCCCCCTTCTTAGGCCTCATACACAATGTAAACTTCAACGTAAACATAACGTAGCCGCAAAACCTAGAAATGAATTATTTAGCGAGACCATTCACAACGCCTTGACGAAACCGTAGGCGTAAATCCGTAAATTTAAAGAGTTCACAAGCACCAAGCTTTTACGTCACGTTTACGTCGGAATGCTACCGAAGACCAATCAGAGAGAAGCATGAAAGAAACAAAGTTAATGGGTTTCAGATTGTGTTCAGGTACTTTGGGGTTATGTCATTTCATTACTGTTATGTACTGAACTAGTTTGCGAACGGTTTTGATGTGAGTAGTGAATACAAAGTAGGAATTCTGGCCGTTTTCTTGTGACTTTAACTTGACATGGCGAATAAAATAATTACGTTCGACGAATTACTCGTGAATTTAGTACAACAGAATCCTTGTTTATAAAATAAAGGAAATTCAAGCACTTATACAACAGCTACTCGCATTTACATACAGCTACTCGCATTTACATATAAAGGCAAATCGGTAGGAAAATCGAAGAAAACGTTAGAAACCATGGCGAAAAGATCTTTCCACCATCGAATCGACTTAGATTTATTCAGTCAAAAAAACAACAAACTCTTATGTGACGTAGGGGGGAAAATATTATCTTTGCACATTTTCTTGAGTTCCAGAATCCCTTCCCGGCATTTTAACTATCAAAAGGAGAGTTCAACAAAAGTATAGTGAAGCTACATTTACTTTCAGAAGCAAAACAAGGGGCCATGTCAGCATTTGCTCAATGAATCAGAGGAACTGGACACAAACCTGATCGAGATGGGTCAACCTGATCGAGATGGGATGAGACAATCGATCAAACTTTAATATGTTGAAATCTGATTGTCTCAACCCAAACTTATGTACCCGCTTACGTTCGTCATTGTGAATGCTTATTTTTACTGCTAAGTTTTTGGCAGTACGTTACGTTTCGGTTTGCAATGTGAACGAGGCGTTAGGCCGCACGCGCCTACACTTGTCAGCGACGCCCACGGGAGCGGCCGTTGCCTGAGGTCGGGGCGCGCCCCTCGTCGCCGTTTATGATTTCTTGCGCGCTCCTCAGCGTCGACGTGTCCTCGTCCTCCGAGGACGTCTGCGTGCTGCCGCTGCGTGCGCACACAAGCGGCGACGGCGGGCGCGTGACGCACGCCGCGCTGCAGCACATGGGGCGAGTGTTTCCGTAACTGGATCGCGCGGCACCGCCCTCCGCCGCCGCCGTCCGGCTGCTGATGCCCTCGCACTGAACGAAATGATGTCGGGCGGCTGGTCGGTAACACGCGTAGCCATGCGCGATGGGGTAACGGTTAACGTATCGGACTGATGTACCCCATTTGGCGGGTTCAAACCCGATCGAAGCCGTGGATTTTTAAGGGCGAAAAAATCCTTCGGAGGGGAAGTAAAGCTGGCTGTCCCATGTAAGTAGATTTAATGGCATGTAAAAGATCTTCAAGCCTAAATGACGCCTCTGAGCTAAATTCAAAATCGCCTGTTTCACGCCCAAGAAATACCTCCTTCCTCTGCTAGTTGGTGAAAGGAGCGTAGCGAAATTTGCGTGGTCAGACGGAAGAGCGGGCCTGATGGCCCGAGTCTCACCACGTAAAATAAGGCTACAATTCAATTCATGTTGTTTTCTGTAGAACTGTAGGCTCCGATTTTATCAACAGTCGTCCTAATTTTGTAGGTGAAAGTTCCATATCAAACTAGTGGGGCTTTCTCGCATTCATTTGTAACTGTTGCAATTATCGAAAATTCTGAGAGGGCGAAGCTTAATCAAAAACTTCGGAGCTATTTACGAGAAAATTTTGAAAATGTAATTGAGGCTGCATGTAAAGTACCCTCCAAAATCAAAGTATCCTTTTCAAACTCGCAGAGCCTTGAGTTCTTTGAGATCGATTGGGGAATATCAATTTTGGAGAAAAGAGTCTGAATAGTTCAGGAGCCAGCGTTGACCGCAGGTAGACGGAGAGACGGACAGACACACGTTTTGCTATCTAACGATTTTTCGGTATCCAGGACCCACAAGGACACATGTTGACAACACAGAGCGTTAGAAGAAGTAATTTACTACATATAGGTAACATATTTATCTATTAATTTCGTAACTTGGATCCGGCAATAAAAGTTATTCTGACAAAAAATCGCCGTATTTCGGCACACGATTACAATACTCTCTCTTCTTACAAAGTAATGCGAGGAATGAACATTTAAAAAGTTATTTTTATTTATGTCCATAAATACGCATTAAGGTTGACAGTAAGTAAACATCTAAACAACGAATTAAGGCCACGTCCACGCATAGCAGCAGAAGTTAAAATACTGCCGCAGACGTACAGATATTAATGTCAACGAACCAATGCGTAGCAAATGGAAGCGGTTGAAGTTAACAAACCAAGGCGTGCTCCGTGGGGAGGACACTTGCAAGGAGAAAACACAGCGTGCTGACGTGTAGGTCAGCGTCGGATCCCACATTCACCCGGGGAGGGGAACAGCCAACGCACGTGATATAACATGCACTACACTTATGGGACTAATTAATCTGTAGTTGACGTTTCCAGAATCAATATTCACTCACTAGAGCGCACGGGACTTCCATCTAACTGTGAAAAGAATGGGTCAAAGCACAACTATTGAAGGATGTTGTTCCAAACGCCTAACTTTCTAACTAGAATTGTAAAATAAGGTTGCTGGTTCTTATCAAATTCTATCACGAATTGACTTTTCAATGATAGTGTTTTAGAAATACACTTGCCGAATTTTCTGAAACATAATATTATAGCGCAAGAAATGTGAACAAAGAAGGGATTGAGTTACTGGATTCATTACAAGCAACTGGGAACAAAATTCAACAAATTCTTAAACATAAAATCTGTTGTGGAATCACATTGATAAATCCTTAGAAAAAAGTATTTCCTTCTGTATTCTGATTGATATTATATTTCACTTTGATTATCAAATTTCCATGTGAATATTGAATTTCGTACGCGAATTGATATGTTTTGAAACTCTTCAGGACATACGATTGTATTTCGAAGCTGGCAGATGGATGTTTAGTCACAGCTGCCTGGAGATTCATGAAAATAAAAACAGAAATTTGAGTTGAATAATACTAGGAGATTTTACTCGCATATAAAACCCCATCGTATAAATGATTATTTCCATCAGCGTCGCAGTTGGGCAGTACTACTGAAATAATACTACGAATTTCGAGAAAAAAATGCATGTCATACATCTCGTAATACTTCTCACATGTCTCATTCCTGGAAAACTAATATATAATATGTAAACTAATATATAAAACTAATATATAATCTATTATAACCAAGATATAATGCAAATTCTCACATTTTACAGTTCTATCCAATCATTCTTCGTAAGTTTCACGTTAACCTTGAATGGAAAATAAGGTACAATATTCTCTCAAAAGTTAAATTTTTGCATATTTATTTTATTTTCATCATTTTACTGTATCGTACTTCTACGATAGTACATGGACTGCGAAATGCAACCGGCTATGCAGGTAAAAAGATTCTACAATTCTCCATTTAAAAAAAAAATTGTCTTGGTTGAAAGAGAATAGTTGTAACAATTTTGTTAGATTCTCGGCGCGTTAGCAATAGATTTAAAGTAAGGTATTTTACATTGAATTTACTGCATTAAGGGACATATTTTTCCAAGTAGTAATGAAAGTACTAGGTAAGCATTGAACATTTGCCTTCGCTTGGAAGATGTATTATTTCAGATCCACATCACTGAACTTTCGAGATAATGTAAACGTTTTTCTAAAAAAAAGAAGAAAAACAAAAGCACTTTTGGTGTTAGTTGCGGTCATTTAATTACTGCAGCAGGTCGACAGGTGAGTTAACTCACGTACACTGTGTCGCAATTTCCCTCGCCACACACCTCGTCAACCGCTGGCGACAGCGGTGGAGGGGGGGGGGGGCAGGGTTCTGCGGAGAGATGCACACTGTCGTGAAAATCAATGTCGCTACATTAAATTTCACGTGCGTTCGTGAAGGCACGCGTGAAACGCCCCATCGCGTGCGCGTGACCCGGAAGACCCGTGTCTCTAATCCATTAAGGCGCGCGCGGGCCGTTAAAATCAACGCGATGGACGACGTTCTATTTCGGCACACCCGAAAAATTTCCATCCACTTTGCGGAAATTTTAATGAAGTGGAAGCTATTTTCTGAAGATTATATCAATTCGCATATTTATTTTCATAAGATGTTTCTGAATGGCTCGACTCTATGGTATTTTTTAAGTAAACTTCTAGTGGAGAACTATGAGGCCAATGTGACTTGAATTAATTTGTAGTTACCTACTAATTTAATTATTAGTTATTTTATAAGTTAAAAACATAATATCACTTTAATATTTTTGTTGTGTTAATTTTCCCATTAAATGTTTTACTAGGTCAAATTGTTGTCGCGGTGCTTGAAGTTTTAATTTTTAATGCTTTGATTAACTTTTTAAACTCTTCTCGTTTCCATTTCGATGACTCATTCTTCATGAAAAAATTCACATATTGTTTTATTACGGAACATTAAATTGAAATTGGGGGAGGGGGGGTTGAAAACATCTGAATTAAAAATGTTAACCTCAAACTTGATGGACGGAAAGGAATTCTAGTCAAAGAGATACACTACATTTCGCCAATTGCAATTGCTTCAACTTCAGTATGAGCAGCATGTCCCGCTTCTGCAACGGCATATGCTACAAGGTATGAGGGCTTCTATAAATACCGCGAAGTAACTGCACTGCATCTAGGCCGCCCAAACAAATGCCTTGCCACTGCTCCGTCAGATGCAGATCCGAAATTCTCCAGCTTAACGCCAAGCTGCATCCCGTATGCAAAGCAAATCCACGTGACCTGCGATTCAAAATTACTTTTGAGATGACTTGGTGATTTTGAGTTAAACTCTCGCATATATTTCATTTATTTCATGATTTACATTGCCTTCTAATTTGTCTCTCATACATGAAGTAAAATTTATAATTTACTTTCTAAAATTACTTTTAGGTAACATATCAAATGAAATGGTTTTTTAATTGCGGTGTTGCGTAATTTTAAATATTTAGAAATTGTGTCAGCAAATCGCCTTTTCCATGAATTTATGTCTCGATATTACATCCTTATTTTTCAGTTAATTTGTAATTTTTATGTTTTAAAAACTTGTTTACTGTGTTACTAGTATGGGTTGGAAGAAACCAATCAACCTGACTTGAACGTCCTGAAAACACGAGAAGCGCCTGAGGTGGCATAAAACACTGATGTTATTGGCATTACTTGATGTCAGTAATACTCTGACAGGTTTTTGACAAATTCTTTTACTTGCGATACGTTTGTTTATACTTTTAGTGATAATTCGTACAGAAAAGGGTCTTGCCTCAGAAACCGTTAGTAACTATTCACAGTTGAACAAAAATGGTAGTCAATGAGGTACATTATGGAGTACCACAAGATCCAATTCTAAGGCTTCCCTCTTTATTTAATATCAATAATTCACTAATTTCCTGCAATTCTGTAAATATTATATCTGTCTAAAAGGTTTTCAAATGTATAACACATGTAGGCATTATTACATTAAATAAACTTGTTCAAAGACGAGGATGCTAAACTTAACAGCAATACATTTTTTTATTAAATGGAAAATTTTAATTTATTGAAATCATCAAAATATTTTTTGACATTTAGAATACCTACTCCCACTTCAACATTAGATGAATAAAGAATAAATGATAGCAATCAGCGTTGTAAGTAAAATCTAATAAACAGAAATATTCGCTCCCATGTAATAGAAACTATTTTGCTTCGAAAAATAAACAACAAATTTGATGTAAAATTCCATTTGTGAAAAAAACAAAACAAATAAACTCCCCACTCCTCCGGCAACTAGCGAAGCGAGAGCTCAAGAAAACGTGCGCGAGTAATGTTCGTGGCGGGTGTCGAAGTGCCGGTGGACAGCGCCGCAGTTGGCACGCGTGGCATTGATTCGCCATGTGCCATAGCAACAGCGGGGATGCCCTGCTCCGGGAAGCTGGCGGCGCGAGCAGATCCGATCCGATCGCAGCGCCTCGCCGCGCCGCGCCGCCCGCTCCACCCGCCGCTGCCATGGCAACGCGAGACCGCCCGGCTGCATTTGTATCTGGGACGCCCCGCCGTCAACAAATAGCGCTGTTGAGCATGATGAACTCGTCGGGATACGTTTATAACATAAATTAGAATATAGACTACAAATACTCGTTTTCAAGTTTTCGGATGAGAAAAAAGGGCATATTAATAACCTATAGTCAACTATATTTTTTTGTCACACAAAGGAGCTTCACGACATTACATTCATTTATACTACACATATCGAAATCCATTTAATTTTAAGTTCAATAAAACAAATCGTATCTGTAATAAAAACTTTACATCTGAAGATACGTCCTTTTTAATGAGCACAGGTAGTGATATGAAAACGTTAGAAATTGAACGCAAAATACGACAGGTATCGAAAATATTTAAGAAGGGGCGTCTAATATTTGTTATGGATTTGGTACTGGTATTATAATAAACCGGAAATGAGTAAATGATTTTCATGAGTAGGATTCATAATAAAATTTTATGAAAAAAGGAGCAATGGTGCTGTGAAAGAGGGAAACAGGAGAACCTCGAAAAAACAAAAACCTGCTATAAACTGTCTTCGCTCACAAATTCCACATAATTCCTCCGAGATTTGAACGTCGGTGCAGCGGGCTGACTATTACACAATGGGTTAACCCTAGGTAACGCATAAACTGAAAATATTCCAGAGTTTTTTGTTTTTTTTTTCAGCCCTATTTACTTTGACTGTCATTCTTCTTGCGGTTATAACGGAAGAGTGTACAAATCCACAGACGATTAAAAGAATTCCTGGGATTCACCGTGTACTGTCAACAAAAGAAAACGTTAATCATGTTCAGACGTCTCGTTGATGTCAGCTGAACCAAACAATCTGCCACAACAACGCGTTGGAGGCCATCGCATGCGCAAATTATCGTGCACCAACGCTCAAAACTTAATAATTAATTTCCACCCGAGCGACGTTTTTAAAACAAAAAACAAAAGTTGCTATTCTAAGCGCGTGTGCAGCGAGGCGCGAACGTGGCACACGTGTGAGCGCAGGCGGCGGAGCGCGAAGGCCTGCGTCATGTCAGTGCGTAATAATTTCGCACCGGTCAGTTGGCGCGCGGGACGCGGCACCCTTTGGGAACGGCGGCGGCGGCGCGGAGAGGCACGGGCGGGCGGGCGCCAAGGGCACGGGAGGCGGAGGCTGCGGCGCCGCCGATCGATGGCGCCGGGCGCGCGCTGGGGCGGCGCCACCCTGCGCGCTCGCGCACCGCGCCGCCCCCGCCCTCGTCCCGCCCCCCGCCCCGCCCCTCCCCGCCACGCCCCCCGCGAGAGGATCGTCGCAGACCGCGGACACGCGCGACGCCGACGCAACGCACCGCTCCTACCGCGGCTGGCGTCGCCGCTCGCTTCCTCCTCCGCTTCCCGCTCCGCCCCGCTTCGCTCCCCTCCAAACCGCCCCGCTCGGCTTCGCTCCGCACCGCCCCGCTCCAGCCCACTCCGCCTCGCTCTGCCCAGCACAGCTCCGCTCAGCCCGCACCGACCCGCTTCGCCACGCCACGCTCCGCCCCGCCTCGCTCCGCACCAAACCGCTCTGCTCCGCCCCGTTCTGCCCTGGTCCACTCCACCCAGTTTCGTTTCACCTCATCCTGCTCCGTCTCGCTCCGCTCCTCACCACTCCGCTCCTCTCCGCCCCGCTCCTCCCCTCCCCACCCCGCTGCGCCCCGTTCTGGCCCCGCTCTACCTCACACACTTCGTTCGGCCCCACACTGATCCGTCCCGCTCCTCCCCGGCTTGCTCAGCCCCGCCCCGCCCCGCCCCGCCCCGCACCGGCCCGCATCACTATGCTCCTCCCCGCTCCGCTCCACCCCATCCTTCTCCTTTACCGTCCCATCGCTCCGCCCTACCCTTTACACCCCCGCCACGCTCCCGCTTGGCGCGACTTTCGCGCACCGCGCCGCTGCCGCAGTTCCGGGCTCCCAGTCCATTTCCACAACTACCGTCCACTTTCCCGGCTGCTTTCCTCTGTCTCGCTTCGTTCCGTTCCTCCCTGCCCAGCGTCGGGACAGAATGGCCGCCGACGCTCACCGCGGACGCGCGCGCCTCACGCAACGCACTGCTGCTGTCGACGGTGTCTGGCGTCCCCGCCCATTTCCACAACCACCGTCCGCTTGCACGCTCCGCTCTGCCCACCTCACCGCCACGAGGAGATCCTCGCTGATGCTCACCGCCGACTCGCGACTCCGCCGCAACGCGCCACTGCTGCTGGTTCCGGGGTCTCCGTCCATTTCCACAACCGCCATCCATTTTGCTGTCGCGTTTTGCCCCCGCCCCTCTCTTCCCTTCCCTTCCTCCGTCTCCAGAGTATCTCCGCAGACGCTCTCCGCACCTCCTCTGTGAGAGCCGACATCCTCGTCCATTTCCACAACCACCGTCCATTTTCTTGCCGTCCGTCGCTCCGCGCCCCACCACGGTGCACTGTCTCGAGAGGATCCTCGCAGACGCTCGCTGCCGACCCACGACTTCGCCGCAAAGTGATGCTGCTGCTCCTGCTGCCGCAGGTTTCGGAGTCCCCGTCCATTTCCTCCTCCTCCTCCTCCTCCTCCTCCTCCTCCTCCACCACCACCACCGTCCACTTTCCCGCCCCCACCTCGACCCGTCCCTTTCAACGCCAGAGGACCTTCGCACACTGACGCCACCAACGCGCGATCCGCCACAACGCGCTGCTGCTGCTTTTCCCGCAACCGCCCATTTTCTCTCCCCTACAGCTCAGCGGCCAAACCAGGACGTACTAGGGTGCGAGTCCAGACGGTGGTGGGTTTTCGACTCTAGATAGAGAGCGAGGTCGAAATCTTCCACTGCTTGGGGGTGATTTCTATAGCGGCCGACTGCTCCAATCGGTTGTTTTCCGTAGTCTCTCCGATCAGTAATCTCAACACAGCAGTATCTGAACACATGGGCCTCGAATCGCTCTTTCCTTTCTAGCCAGCCTTAGCTCCCCCTTCTTTTTTGCACACATACATACCCACACACTCTTACATGCGCTACACAAATATGGTGGCGAGTCGGGAGCTTAGAGTTTCTCCTGGGTGGCGCGGTGCGCCGCTGGGGAAATACCATTTGGAGAAATCCCTGCCCGTCGATGAGAAGTTCGGCGCCGGCTCTCATGTTCCAGCGGGGAAGAACGTTGTCACATCCCGGTATGTTACGATTACTACACTTACGGGACTAATGGACTCTGTACTTGACGCGCCCGAAATTAATGATCACACACTTACCTCTTTCTCGCTCCAATCCTCCCCGCTTCGCCCCGCGCCGCTCCACTCCACTCTGTCTCACCCCGCCCCGCTCAGTTCAACCCCGCTCCGCCCCGCCACACTCCGCCCCGCCACACTCCGCCCCGCCACACTCCGCCCCGCCACACTCCGCCCCGCCACACTCCGCCCCGCCACACTCCGCCCCGCCACACTCCGCCCCGCCACACTCCGCCCCGCCACACTCCGCCCCGCCACACTCCGCCCCGCCACACTCCGCCCCGCCACACTCCGCCCCGCCACACTCCGCCCCGCCACACTCCGCCCCGCCACACTCCGCCCCGCCACACTCCGCCCCGCCACACTCCGCCCCGCCACACTCCGCCCCGCCACACTCCGCCCCGCCACACTTCGCCCCGCCACACTTCGCCCCGCCACACTTCGCCCCGCCACACTTCGCCCCGCCACACTTCGACCCGCCACACTTCGACCCGCCACACTTCGACCCGCCACACTTCGCCCAGTCGAGAGGATCGTCGCAAACGTTCCCCGCAAACGCGCGAGTACACCGCAACACGACCCTGCTGTGAGCGCCGCGCCGGGGTCCTATTCCACTTCCCCTAAGTCCATCGCTACCACCACAGCAGCAGCCGCCTCCGCCTCCGCCGCCGCCGCCGCCGCCGCCCCGTCCATTTTCCCGCCACTGCGTCACTTATTTCCTCCGCCAGACGACAAAACTGCGGCTGTACTGCTTGCCTCAGGGACCTCGGTGAAATTGCGTGCATCCCACGTACAGTCCACGCCTCACGTCTGCGAGATCCCGCGCCACAGCGGTGGTAAGAACAGGATTTGTTGGATTCGAATATTTTCTTCATTCCTCGTAACATCGCATACATATTGTCGCTGTTCGTTTTCACTGCTTTTCACTTTTCATGACCTGAGAGATGATGCTTACCATAAAGCCCTTGAGAACGTTACGGAATCCAAACCAATCCACGTAGTTCTGCACTTCATGTATGAACGATTAGAGACGAAATTGTTCGATAACAAATACTGTGATGATCCTTACTTTTACGTTACGCTGGTTCCCTTCAAGACATGTACGTTCGTCAACTTCATTTGCGTCATGGGAGATTTTTCCAGTGATGCTCATTGTCCCAAGACTTCTTAGAGGACGATTCAAATCTATTATTTTTTATTCTATTTCCTTTCACAAATTGTTATCATTCCAGCATATTTGTCGCGATTACCTTGCTCCCGGTGAATATATGGAGAACACATAGCGATTGAAAAAGCCGCGATCCCTGAAAAATTACATTGAACCCCTTTCCCCTTGGGGATCCTGACGAAGCTTAATGCCGCAAGAGTTTTCACTGTTTTCTCCCGTGTTCCAGCCGTCTCATTCCATCTTTACAATTATAAATACGTTCGTTACATTCAACCTCCTCCGCAATCTTCCATGTGGAGGAAAATGTGAGAGAAAGCAATCCGCACCTTTTGTGCTTTTAGTCTCCGTCCCTTTCATCCGTCGCTGCAACGCTTCGCTGCCCTCCACGCGCTTTGCTTTCACAGCATTCGCGCCCCTGCCTTTTCTTCCCTGCGCCCCGCCCCCCGCTTTAACCCCGCCGGCGCCCCTCCCCCCGCCGCGGCCCGCGCCACGCGGATTATCGCCGAAGCTCGCGACGCCACCAAAACGCGTGGCTGCCTCCCGCCTCCACCGCAATTTCCCACTGCCCGCTTCGCTTGTCCCTCCACTTCGATGTCTTTCATAGAGCTTGTGTGCTATTGTGAGGGAAATGTTACTAGGATATTTCTCACACATGAGATAAATCTTCGTTTGTGTCGATATAATCAATCGATAGATTGATTGATGTTACCAGTCTCGTCAACTGCTACAGTATTCAGTCCCGTTAGTCTAGTGAATGTTTTATCTCGGGAGGCTACGGTGCTTCTCCTGCGCTGGATGGTGAGCTCCGGCACCGACTTACGCGTCGATTAGCGGATAATTTTCCCATCCATGTATCTCCTCCCTGCGGGGCTCCGCCCCAGTCAGGAGAAGCTCTGTCCTTCCAACTGGTCTCCCAACACGTGTGGTAGTGAAGTGCTTGTAAGTATAAATGTATGTAAGGGGGAGTGGAGAGGATAAGGAACAGGAACAGATCGTGCGCGGTCCATGGTCATTTGTTAGCGGACTGCTCCAGTACACGCCTGGTACTGATCGGAGAAACAACGGAAAGCTATTTCAATGTATTAAATATTTATGGTAATGCATAAAAGCATACATAATTAATGTCATCAAATCCAATATTTAAACGCAATAATCTGGCTTACCTAATTTATTACAATTGCCTTCAAAATTAAGTCAAACTTTAAATTTTCTTTTTTCTCAAATATATACGAAAATGAATGTGAGCCTTACTGCGTTAAAAGATCATTTGAACTTCTTGAACCTCAGTCGACCTCGTATTAGTAACTGGTAAATCACAATCATAAATTAAAAATATTTTTTCCTTAAATGCAAGTACTCTTACATATGTCATATTTTCCTGCAACTCATTTCATTAGATTGTTCTTAATCGGCGGGTTTGGTTGCATTATGCCTTTATAACAGTACGGAAATATGAAAAAGATGTTGATTTTTACTGATACGTTAGTGCTTGTTATTGCCTTCGATACGGAGTTCGATGTACACTGCGTAACTTACCTGGATCGAGAGGATACTAGTTACGAGGGACATATGAAAACAGTTGAATGATGCTCCATGTTCTCTTATGTACAGAATCATGACAGATAATTATGCGAGGGAAATAGAAAAGACCAACAGTGTCATGTTAACATCTTGTAAATTAGTAAATATGTAAATCTGAATCATTAAAATTAGGTAAAAAATAAACCACGGCTGCTAACAGGTTCTAATGATTTCGGGTGTAGAAAATCCCTCAGACCAAAGTCTCTCGGAGTTTTTGTCGCCGCTACATCATTCGAACCCTTATGACGCCCTTGATGCTTAACTAACTATTATAAATTCAACGATGTCCTTGTAGCATCGTGCACACTCGGCGCCCGTACAGTCCCGTGCAGTTATTCCTACTGCGAGAGCTTTCGTTCCATTAGGTCAGCGGTTCTATGATGAAAATGATAAAGAGATGAATGATAGTTGATAACTAGTAGAATGAGAGGCAAAGGAAACTGGAGAATTAGAAAGAAACATATCGTCCCTCCATCTCCCATAAATTCCACACTGTATCTGTGGTGAGATCCCTGTACCATTCGAGCTGGAATTCTAGCCTACTGGCAACGAGCTAGAATATACTACATAGAGTGGTTGAAGCGTCTCCATCTTTGCAGCAAATTGAAGCCATGATTTTTGCAGTCAAAGCAGCGTCCTCTGGAGAAACTATAACACTATAAATCCTCTGACTGTGTTTCACGACCAAAATTAATCATTTAAAAAATAAATCATTATGTGACAGGAGCACGAATTGGAAACTTTAAAAACACAATGCTTG
>JAZDUA010001622.1:0-40165 GCA_038098605.1 Gryllus longicercus | reverse complement strand
AAAATATTAAAAGTAATTAGAGACTATGAATGAATACAACTCGGAGGACAAGTACGAATTTGTATCTATTTACACATCAACATTAGAAATTTCACGGATTCCAAATATCTTAATTCAAATACGATACTCATTCTTGTTCAATAATGCAGGTCCTACTTACAGTTTTTTTCAACTTCTTCGAATTGCCCATGCCCGTCATTTATAAATTTTCATATTTGTGAGACTGTAGATTTTATTTGAAAAAAATTCATGTTTCACTGCTGTTTCAGTTTGGTGGAGTGACAAAATCTCTGTTCCTTTCAAGTGGTAATTGGCGAAGGAAAGACTGGTTAACTGCGCGGCTGGACAAACCGTTCTCTCCCGGAAGAGTAACGTGCCCATGAACGAAAAGTGCTTCATGATAAAAACTTTGATTACTTCACTCACCCACCAACTCTTGTACAACAATCATTCATATATTTTAACAAACCGCTCACCAAAACGTTTAACGTACTTCTCCTCAACAAAATAACACTTTATCTCGTACCATTGTCAAGCAAACCATCATATACTCTGATATCTCACCCTTTCGTGTGAATAGGTGCCGCTCATTAAAGTAAGACATGGATAATCAGTTTATGTGTTCTCGCGGTTAAGTGACGGTAGTTACGTAAGCTGCAGTAACCACAAGACAAACAGATAAGTAAGAAGTAATATAGAAAGTTTTAATGACAACATTCTGACTTGTATATAAAAACAAAGGTTCAGAGGTATAGCAATTCTAAATGGGAGTTTACTAGGAAAGAAACCGAGTGCAAAGAAGGAAGGAGCGAGAACTCAAGGGAAAGTAATGTTAATTCTTCCTATCCACTGACGCGCTTTGCGTCCCAAGATTCGTGTATGAAGATAGAGAAATAGTAATCACTTGTTTCTAGGTTTTGCCTTGCAATACTTTAGTTTTCTAAATGCAAAATGCCTTAAATATATTGAGGTATGGGCATACAACATGCAAGTAAAGTAGCTCTAGTAAATACTTTCCAGATAAGCGGATCAAGATGAACCTAAAAGCTGCAACCGACAGTTAATATTCCGCCTGCACTGTTGTTAACCACTAGTGACTCAAAGGCTCCAATTCGTTTAATTTGCTCGGAAAAGAAATTAACATTTCTCTTGAAATATTGAGGAGAATATTCATAAATCCATTGATAATTAAGATTTCTCTGCTTATTATCTCAATAATTATGCCTAAGATGAAAAAATGTATTTACGATGAACAAGTTTCGTTAGCACAAAATCAATTTGGAATGATAATACAATAAAGAAGTTCCAATGGTTCCGCAACATTGATGATAAAAAGACGGAAACAAGATCGAAACAATGGACGTTCTGTACACCGACTTCTTCAATAACAAAGAAGTGTTGTTCTTGCGAGTGGGGAAGCAAACAAAAACAATAAGCTTGGATGGGGGAACCAAACGGTAGCGCGGTTAATGTCTGAACAATCGACCCAAATGCAAGCTCGGGAAGCAAGCTGTTGCTGTCGACCAAGAAGGTTCCGAGTCGACTTGTTTTGCATCTCGAAACTCGGTCGACGGTACGCTCACAAAAAGGTCACCACAGCAACAAGCGGACTTGCCTCGATGAAAACACTATCCCCATCACAAGTTTGAACAGCGTTGTGTTCGACGATTTCGTGGACCCCTGGCATTGAAGAACGTCTTTGGTAAGGCTCTAATTTACATTGTGTGTGGTTCTATAACTCGTAGATGCTACAGCTACCATTTTACTGGAGCTCTTACAGACATTAAAGCCAAACTGCTAAAATATATTTGGAAGTCAGTCACATTCAAACGATGTGTAATTGTCTTCTTTTCTGTTCTGGAATGATAGAGAAAGAATATAAATTCGAAACTTAAAGTACATATGAATAATTTATGAACATATTCTGAACAAAAACTGAAGAATTAAATACTTCTTTAAAATTTTCGGGCTTTCAAGAGAAGGCTAGATCGATCTTGCAGATTCATTGAGGGATTAGTAATAAGAAGAAAACTAAGAAATTATATTACATTGTCAAGATTGCATTAAATAGTCCTTCAATTTTCATGACGAAGTTGCAATGCTCTGGGAAGGCACATAGCAATTACAACTCGTCCAATTTTAGTCAATTATATATCTAATGGGGGAAATTTTAAAATGAATTCGGTAGTATTTGACATTTTCCAAAATTGGCGGGGAGCCAGTAAACATCCTGCATTGTTTTAGTACTCGGAATATCATTTGACCTGTTCTGAACGGCCGATTCAAATGCACAGGATTCACGTGAAAGGTTCATTTTCCAGGAACTGAGGAAATTGCTGCGAGGTGCAGCTGACTGTAGAATGTTCAGATAAAATTATTGATATCTTGGTCAACATAAATCGTTTGGTAAATATAACATAACTCATGATATTTGTTCCCTTTATACCTTGCACTGAGAGCTTAACACAGAAACAAGTCGACACACTTGCAACAATTCAGATATCGCAGTTCTCCTTAAATTGCTAATAATCTTTCACGAATATGTTCGAATCGATCATGATCACAACTTGCAGCGGCGGATGAGAGTCTTATTGGATTTTAAATAACATTTGGAAAGACATTTGGACTAGTGACGCTGAGAAACAACAAAGGACTGGGTTCACAATAACTACTGGGCACTGGGGCGGGGCTAATTAAAGAAGCAGCAGTTTACAAAAGGGTCGTCCTCAGGGCAATAACAAGTGTACAGGCGCAATCAAGACGGAAGCACGGAGTAATTGAACAGGAGGCGATGGAGTCAGGAGGAAATTAAAGCAGCAAAGGGAAACATCCAAGAAAATGAAAAGACGGAAGGAAATATGATTTGTACACATTTTTGTACCAGTCACAATAAAAACAGTATTTTTAATATGATATTTAAATTGTTTCAATTCAATTTACTACACTGAAATCATTATTCTTGAAAATAATATAAAAGCTGACAATACGTTTAAAAATGTATCTACATCTTCATAATCACTTGATGTTGTTAATGGCTCCCTGATAGAATTACATACATAATCCAACGTCGAACAAGACATTAAAATGAGTAATTTACTTGGGTTTACAACTGACTAAACAGAACATATATAACAATAGCACGTGTTGAAAACTTAAACGACTTTCGACAACAGATTTTCAAGACTGATCAAATGTAAGTACGACAAGTACATGTTTTATTATATAATGAAACGAACTGCGTTTTTCCATCGCGAGGCGCCGGTCCTTTTATCTTTCTCACCTTTCTTCATAAGAAGAGAAGGAATTGTAATTGTAACCGAAAATCGGCCATTTATAGACACGGAAACTCTTTTGCCCGGACACGGTAACAAAAACTGTATACATATTGTTCATATTTGAAATAAATTACACGTGAAACACACTTGAACACGTTGTGTGGTCAGAATCCATGTTTTGTGAGTCATTCATACCGAGAAATGCGTTAGGGTCAAACGTCTGTATTTCCGTGTGGCTGCCTGATGTCTGCCGGTCTGTGGTCAGCGGCAACGTCTAAACCGTTCAGACGATGGTCTCCGATTGATTTTGGGATAGACGATTATCGGATAGAACAATATTGCTTAAAATACTGGCGCTGGCCTCATTTGCGTTGAACTCAAACGTTATTTTTTTGGAAATTACAAAAGTTAGAAATAATACAAGAAAGTGCGTGGCGCGTGGGCTGGCCGGGGGGCCAGAGGCGTGCATGCGAGTGCGGTGCAGGGCGCCTAAAGGCCCCGAGCCCGCGCAGGCAGAGGCCGGCAAGTGGCGGAGCGTTATTGGATCGTCCCGGCGGCCGCCGAGAATCCAATCTGTCCGTGCGGTTGCGGGAAAGGGGGGGGGAGAAAGCCCGCGGACGCTTCTGTCCAGAGCAATGGGCCGAGGACACACGCGCTTCCGGAAGAAAGGAAAACGAACGCGAGGGCCGGCGGATAAGAGGCTCGTCGGGAAATGCGATCACATGAGGAGGAATGGGGGAGGGGAGAATAAGATGATTCTCAGAATAATCTCTACAATAGAAAAAAAACTATGAATGAAGGATTCGAAAATGAACATTACTTACTTCAACAAAAAATAATTAAAATGTGTAATTTTGTACTGAAATAGTGTAGGATAGTGTATAATTTATAGGAATGATTTTAGTGGAATGCCATACGAATCACAGTAAATTTTAATCAAAGTTTTAGTTACACACTAATTTAGTTGTACACTAAATTTCAGACAAGATTTAGATTCACAAAAACAAAACACTGCATTATTGTCAATAATAATTGTTAGACCAAAAATACGGAATGTAGGTTGACATCATTGTGTCTATTTTCCACTGAGATTGTAATTTACATTTATTATGGGGCTTTTACATTTCGTTTTCCCTTCACAGAGAGAAAGCACGGACAAGGAAAAATCAGAACTCGATATTCCGCATGGAAACGCAATTATAGGATCCATGCATTTGGTTCTTAAGTATATTAACTCACATTTATTAATTACAATATTTATAGAGGCAGAAACTAATTTAATTCAAAACGTAGACTTTTTAGGATAGGAGTATTGGGAAAAGAAAATATTATATAAGTTATCAATGAATCATTGAAATAAGTGATAAACATTTGTTGATAAAACAGTCGTAATATCACAGAGAAAGGAACTTGAATTCCGATCCCAAACGCATCTAAAGACGCGTCGTGAAGGGTCTCCGAGCGTCGACGCATCGGGCAGCCTCCCCGTTGTGTCCCCCGGGCGCCCGAACGAAGGCCAACAGCGGCTGACGGCTGCGGCGTCGAAAGCGGCGCTGGGGCGTCGGCGCGGGGCGAGCGGCGAGTGAGGCTGAGCGAGGCTGAGCGAAGCGCCACCAGCAACGATGGAATTGGAGACGCGTGGGCGTCGTAAAGCCCGCGCCTTCGCCCCTTCCTCCCCCGCCCTGCGCTCACGCCAACACATCCGCCGCCTTCGCCCGCCCTCGCCCCCGTCCCTGCCTCCTCCCTCGCCACCTCCGCGTCCGTCCCGTCCGCTTACCCGCTCACCGCCAACGAACCCGCAGCCCAGCAATCTCCATCGCCCTTCACTCACGCCTACACGTTCCCACGTCCCTGCCTCTGTCCCTGACGCCGACCCAACGCCTCCCCCGCCGCGGCCACCTGCGGCACAATCCCTGCCGCTCACCGCCATCGCACTTGTCGTCGAACGATCTCCTTCAGCCCTCCACCCTCCATCTCCCCCGCCGCCCCTCGTTATCACTCTCTCCGCCTTTCTCGCCGCCGCTCCCGCCGCTGAAGCTGCCAACATCACATCCCGCGCCTCCGGGCTGCACGAGAGCGTAGAGTCGTTCGTATTTGCAGGTGCGTCGAGCCCTTCCGTTAGTAGGTTCGTGAGTGGTACATGATGTGGCCGGGAGGTGGAAGGTTTCTTTCCCGGCTGCATGGTGAGGTTCGGCGCCGAGCTACGACTTCCCCACTCCCCAGCCCCGCTCCAGCCGGGCTAAGCTCTTACCCCTAACTGGCTTCTCGACATGTACGGCAGTGTAGTGTATGCACGTGTGTGTGTGTGTGTGTGTGTGTGTGTGTGTGTGTGTGTAATGGGTGAAGATGAAACAAGTACGAGTAAGCAAACACCGCGGTCCGGGTTGGTAGGTGGGGACCTCCCCTGGCATTCGCTTGGTATTAACGCCTTCCCCTGCCGCCCCCGCTGGCCATACCAGACCACTTCGTCCCCTTGCCAACTTTGCCTTCGATTGCTGCTGGCGTCGACTGGCGACCGCCGCCCGGCCCAGCGGTGACGCCCCCCCCCCCCCCGTCGGCGCTGCCGCCTTCTCCCTGCGACGCGGCCCCGTCGAACGCGCACCTCCTCCCCGCTCACTCTACGATCCAGAGGAAAACCCAAGCCCCGCGGAACTACGACGCGTTTAACTGAATTCCCTCACGCACGGGGATGGCCTTGCAATTGGGGCTATAACTCACGCTCGCAACTTTGTAGGCAAATAAAAGATCCTACTCCCTTCTTTTGACAAAGGAAAAGCACAACTCAATTATTTTACAATTAGTGGAAATATAGTGATATTATAAAATTAAGATAGAAACAAATCGGTTCCTTCACAGAAACAAAATTTCAATAACATGCTGAGCAAGACATAATGGTGAATAGATTGAAATCAGATAAATGAAACTGAATAGGAATCAAGTAAATCCTTTAAAATTAAATTTCTATCCGCGACTTGTATCTTTAGAATTTCCTGTTCTTGTTAAAACAAAATACTAGAGAGAAGAAAACAATACATTTGAAACAAATACTACATACCAGAGGTGTATTTGAGATAATTTGGCAGTAAAGAAAGAAAACAAAGAGAAAACCCTAACAATTCCCAAATTGATTTTTAACACATTATCAATAGTGTTTTAAACTTCACAACAATCAATATATAAGTTACAAATGGGAGACTAAATGGGAAAACATACAGGAAGTACATATACACATTCTTATTTTGTCCTGTATTTTTCACAATTTACAGGAACTGTTAAGTGTAAACAACATCAATCACAAACTTCCCACTCAACGGCGAGCTGACCGACGCAACACCCAACGAAAACCAAATCCCAACTCCTCTGTGTCAGCTTAGTCATTGCTGTCAGTGCGATCGCAGCGGCGCACACAAAAATCTTCCCGCGCATCGCGAGCATTTGACCTGGCCCGAGCGCCCCGCCGTCCGTCCTGGATGAGGCCGCTGCGAAAGAAGCCCCTGTCCTAATTCAATAACGCGGCTGCGCTCTCGGGCGTGATGAATGCGCGCGTGTCACGGGGCGGGCGGACGTTCGCCCGCGCGGCCATCCATTCAAATCCCAGGCGGCGCCCCGCGCAGCCCCAATATCAGAGATCATAAATCCGCGCCGCCGCGCGCCGCCGCTGCGACGGCGCTCCGCCCCGGCGCCGGCCCCGGCAGCCTACTCTCCGAAATGCTTCCGGCTCCTCTCCCCACCTCCCTCCGCGCTCCCTCGCGCCATACCACCCGCTTTGTTCGCGGCGTCCTTTATTGTCTAGCGAGCACCACCTCTCGCTTCCCTCTCCAACTTTCAATCCCATACGGGGCTCTCCCGTCTGCATTCCGTCACATTCCCCCAGCGCCCACAGGCGCGGATTTTCTCTTTTACCCTACACTCCGAAACACTTTTGTATAGTAGTCCCGACTGGCTCTGTGCGTCCTTTCCCAACCCCCCTATGATTTTCCTCGCATCATGTTCACACCATCCTTTATTTTCTTGCATTGCGTTCCATTTCGCGTTTTTCTCATCTTCCATCAGCTCTGCTCATCACATTCGCCCCAGCGCAGACTGACGCAGGCTTCTGTTTCATCCTGCTTTCCGTAATACATTCGTCTCGTAGGCGACTGACTCCGTGCCTTTCCCCACCTCCCTTATAGCGCCCGCTACGTTCACCCCGACCTATATTGTCTTGCATTGCCTTGCCCCTCCGTCTTCCCTCTCCACCTTCACACTCTCGTACGTCGCTCTCGCGCCTGCATTACGCCACATTCGCCCCAGCGCCGAGAGAGGCAGCACTGCGCCCCCCCTCCCGTTCATCCGTCTCCTGCGCATTCGCCTACCCTGCAACCCGCTCGACGCGCAGACCCGACAGGCCACCTGCTTCGCATCTATATCCCCGACTGCAGGATGAGGGTGGTCTCCACCTTCATCGGAACTCCGCCTACGCCTACGTAGTGCATTGGCGCCTCCGCTTGCTGCCGCGCACACCTTCCACCTGCCCACCTCAACCCGTCGTCTGGTCTGGTATCCATCGCCCTACGTCTCGCCTCCCGTTCAGCCTCCTGGCGCCCTGCTTACACCCTCGCCTCATACCCCGCCGTATTCGCCCCATCCTTCTTTCTCCCGAATTGTCTAGCGTCTCGACAATATCTAGTTTTTTTTTAAACACATAACCGGCCCTCTATTCTCACAATCCACTTTCAGCCTTCGAGGAATACTTACTTTTAGCTTCGAGCAGGTACAGAAACCAATTATATATTTAGTATTCTAATCGAACGAAGCAATTCTATAACGCCTACGAGATCATAAGGTCTTCGTAATATTTACTCTTAACTTACATAGTACCTTCGCATATAATTATTGTTCAGGGTACACAAGCACGATATCTTGACACGTCAAGTCTGAAATGTGACACATCACAGGGAAAGAACAGACGCAAAAGGAAAAAGTGCATTCTGATAAATCACAAAAATGTACCTTTCTACTTTTGCAACAACAAAATATACCCCTAATTACTCATACATGCTTTAGATCATATGTGAAATTCTGAGATCAGATACATGTGTGCTCGCTAGATCCGCGAATACGCGGGCGCATGCATAGATGAGTATACTACACGTAGGTTAATGTAGAATTCTATCTCTAGTTCAAGGACGCAATGGTTGTGTGTGGATCCATCTTGCCCGCCGCTGTCCAGTGTGTCGGTGCTTGTGTGGCGCCCGTCCGCCCCTCCGCCCCTCCCCCTGGCCCGCTGAGGCGGGGCCCGCACTCACTCGCCCCAAACGCCATCTGGGAGAGGGGCTCTCCGCTAATGCGCACCGCCTCTGCTGCGGGGGACGCAAATCTGGAGAATAGGTCTCTACAGAGAAGGTATCGTCATGGTTCGAGATACATCGTGTTTAAGTTTATTCTGTTCAATGTGACTCCTCACTATCTTTGCGAACCGGGAGATGAAATCTGTATTCCGGCATTCATGATTTAGCCTTGGCTTCTTTTATAATAACAGCTCAATTTCTTCTATCATCCGCTCTTCTTCGTCATCTTTTAACATCTAGGTTTTTCAAATCTTCCTCCACCTCATCATTCCATCTTAATCTAGGCATAACTCTTCTTCGTCTACTGACCATATTCCATACATATTCCTTTCTAACGGAATATTTTATAATATTCTTATTTAATATTTTTAAGAAACTAAAATTTAAGTACAAACGTGATTTTTTCCTTTACATTTGTACTGTTTTATGACTTAGTGAAAAGACCAACAACGAAATAATAGATAACTTAGTACACCCAAACCCAACTCCAAGACTTTTTTATCGGTTGAGTTCCGCTCATACGCAGATTTCCGCCGACTTTGCAGACATTCTGACCCGCAGGTTCCTAGAATTCGAGTGTTGACAGTGGCGAATTTTTGGACACTCGCTGGATAGCTGGGTCAATTTCACCTGCTGTCTCGAGGAGAATTCTACACGCCCACTTCCCTGATAGATAATCCAGTCACTGCCAAGCGCATTCCAAGGAAGCGCCCTAACCAATGGACCCCAAACGGCGCGCTTCCTTGTCCTATCATTTAACTTTACTCACACACACACACACACATACTAACAAGTACACACATGTCGGGAGACCAGTTGCGAGCTTGGAGCTTGTCCCGGCTGTGGTGTTGCCTCGCTGTAGGTCGGCGCCAGATCGCACCACCAGCGAGGGAGGAATACTGCCACCTATCGGGATGAAACATTCGCTGCACTAACGGAACTAATCAGCGAAGCAGTTGACCTGCCCGGGAACAACAATCAAGCAGGACTTCAGCGATATCTTTAATTGAAAGAAAAAATTGAGGCTAACTGACGTGTATAACTCAAAAGCATCAAAAATAGACTTGGAGGGCTTCACTTATTTACGGTTAACAGAAATATTTGCATATCTCAGTCAAAATCAATGTTCAATATCCTAGTACCGTGCGGAATTATTGTGCTAATATATCTCCAGAAGATAATAAAATAAGTATAAATGTTGTATTAGAGTTTAATAGTGTATATATATTTTTAGTAGAGATTAAGTAATGGAGCAGTGATTGCAATATGCAAAAGAAACATATTTTGCAAGCCACCTATTCATCTTGAAGTAGTAAATGAAAACCCATTTTTCAAAAATATTATAAAATGAGGATTATTAATTCAATAGTTTATTTCAATAACAACAACAATCTATTTTTGGTGTCCAACAAAATGTGTGATTGTGTACACGACCTAAATTATGAGAGAAATGGAAGAAATATTACCACCATTCCAGATAAAGACCAAATTAATTGACCTCGGTTTATCTGCACAAAACGCAGATCACCAGGAATTAAAATTAATGAGAACCTATTAATTGATTTAAAGCTCCATTATCAAACAAAAGAGAGAGATCGGTCGATTACCGATTAGCCACCTACTAATGGGACATTTCTAATCTCGATGTCCATTGCTATTTCCCTGCTAAACGGCTTTGTACGCCAACGAGTTTGCTCAGTCCCATTGCTATCTCTGTCACGTTGCAACAGTTTCGAATAACCATGAATGCCCAATTATTGAAAAGTACACTGCGCCTTGATATTTGGTACATTGCCCATTTCTGAATGAATGAGTCTGCAAACCAGTCGAAATTATTCGGTAATTTCGAAGGCGGAATAACAGTTAACATATTTCTAATCAAAACTTCTAGTTAAAAAGTAGAAGACTAAATTATACAACAAAAATAAATTATGCCACAAAGACGGTAACAATTGCTGATCGACCACAGAGTAAAATATGGTAATTTTTCAAAATTTCTACTTTCTATAAAAATACACGCCACTCTGCACATATCATCAATTTATGAATTCAATAGTAATTATTTTACTGGTAGAGCTACGACAGCACTTTCTGGAGCACGACTGCACAAGGAGCAGTTACGAGCATCAATAGCAAGCGAGTATTTCATTTTCGTTTCCAAACATAGTGCAAAAGAACCAATGGACGTAACATTATTCAAAATTAAATGTTCTTTCAAACGACTAATATAAATTATAAACGGTAGAAATGATTATAAAGTGGCAACGAGTAAAACAAATACTGACAAAATTAATGCAATAAAGTTTTTCAGGCATAACAGTATTAAAATTTCCTTAATAATGATAGTGTACGTATAAGAAATACAATTAGATATTAAACACGAATACTGCAAACTCTTTGAACTATCATCAGTGAGTTAATATACTGATATTACAGTTAAATTCGTACTTCATATTGTAAAAACACCGGTTCCAACATTGTCACATAGAAATTAAATATTAAAGTAAATAAATAGAATTGGAATTTGTCCTGTGCCTTTTAAAATATGTGCCTTCGAAAATATTCCTACATTTGTCTGGCTTCTAAGGCAATAAAACAAAGCACTGTCAGATCTCGCGGTCTACCGACATTAAAGAACAGTTCATTATTATTATCAAAACACGTTCAACATATACAAAAGCTCTACAAGTAATGTAGAGCGACTTTGTTCGTGACGTCACAAACACCCCACTACGAGCGCTCCGGACACCGCACACCGCATTGCCTCCAACGAGCACATCAGTAATTGTCCTAATTAAAATTTAGTCAGTAGCACTTGTAGTTTCTGAACGCGCTCCAACTGCGCCTTCTGGGATGCGCCTATTTCGGCGCTCGTGCTCCGCCGTAGCGCACGCCCCAACAAAAGCAACTGTTAATGGTGGCGGTGGCGCCCCCTCGAGAGGCGGTCGCGGCAGCGCCTGTCCGCTCTGGCGACGGGTGGAGAGAGAAGGGGCGAGCAGACGGCAGGATGAACGTAGAGCCGTAGCGGAAATACCTCTCCCTAAGATTTAGTAGAGTGTACTTTGGTGGACGGGTCAGTCTCAAAGCCAAGGTGTGAAAGGTAAGGGAATGGTTTAATAGAGGGAGATTCTCTTCCATTTTTTTTACATAAACACTTCATTATCGAATGTTATTAAAACTACAAGAAAATTGCATTACATCGAAGAAATAAAGAATAAAGCATACGTTACTTGCATGTCAGTCACTACATTGGCATTCAATACCGAATCTTAAAATAGTACAATATTGCAAATATGTAACTTATAATTACAAGTTATCGTTTGTTCGTTTGATACACTTTATAATTATTGATTTATGCACTGCTTTGAATTTTAAGATTTTAATAAGTCCTTTTATTATCTACGTTTAACAAGCACAGTATGTAAGTGAACATGAATGAAGTGTAGCTTCGCTTTCCAATAAGCGACCAAATTTTGGAGCCTCCGTCTGTCGACATTCCTCAACAGTGGAAGCTGAATACAGCACGTCAGTCCAACGAGACCATCGGCTCTGGCAAAAAAAGCAAAAAATGTAGGGATGTTGCGCACGAATTTTACGGGAGAGTTCACGAAAATGTTCAAAAATATTCTTCCATTACTCCGAGCAGGCAGCACGACATACGCCCGGCCTGCGTGACGCGCAAGGGCCCCGGGGCCGATTTACCAAGTTCTTCTTTTAATTAATGAGAATTTCGCTATTGCACGAACACACACTGCGGTCTTATTAAATTGTCCCCGACGCTAATGAGAAAAGAACAAATGTAATTTGTGTTTTTAGAAAAAAATACTCACGAAAAGATTTTTACCTCCTGAGCTTTTACATCAACTCTCCGAAATAACACTGGTTAAAAATAACACAAATCTCACTGCAGAAGATCAGATCACAATACAACACAGTAGGATTACTTTGCACAATCCCAATCCTGTTATTTAATCTTCATCTATTATTTTTTTATTTGGTGAAAAAATATTATTTTGAATGAAACGTATCAAAAACGAAGGGGACTAAAACAGGAGGTATTAGGATGTGGCAGAGAAGAAAGAGTGTCTTCAGGCAGAAGGATGTTTTCTGGGCTAGCAGGAAAAGGAGTGTCGATTACTTTGAAGAATAAAGAATAAATAATTACTTTGAAGAATAAAGAAAGAAAGAGGAGGCGCAGCAACAATCGCAGAGCCGCAACTGAGAATTCGGCAACGACGCTTGTCTGGAAGGCTAATCACTACAAAGGAAGCGCTGGTAGAGTGGAATAAGGGATGACAGGGCGTCGCGATCAAACAGCCTTTGGAGTAATTCCTTTGGAGCCAGCAGGTAGCACGGGGCTGAGCCGAGGAACATCGGCACCAGTGAACGACGACAGGCGAGCTAAGACGACGGGGGCGCGGATGTACGTCGTAGGGACAAGACGGGGCGAAGGGTGTCAGGGAAGGGGGAGGGCGAGGGGCGCCGGCGACAACGCAGGGTGGGCGAGGAGGTGGAGGACAGGCCCTGCTTTCTGCGTCAAATTGGACGACCTGCGCTGATTAACTTCATTACGCAAACATGGGCGGGGGCGGAGGCGCGGGCGGAGGCGGCGCAATTAGGCGAGGTAGGGTGAAGGCGGTGGCGGCGTAGGAGGAGGAGGAGGAGGAGAAGGCGACCTCCTGCGGATGGACGGCGATTATCAACGCGCAAAACTAGAGCGAACCTCCAAGAGGATTGCAGGCAAAAATTGTCACCTCCGCATTTTTCTCTCGTCCTTCGTGTTGGGTTTAAAGAATTCAATAAAATAATTTATTCTCAGATCGCGTTTTTAATATTGTTAGAATTTACCATTACGGTTAGCAATTGTACACTATGACCGTAGCGGATTGCTTCATTAACAAATCCTTAGTTTTTTTTTGTATATATGTACTTGTGTGTGTTTCATTGGAATGAAATATCTTCAACAAATTCAAGAGTTAATTTCTCTTAAAGATCAAAAGAAATTGAAATCATTCAAAATTTGAAAGATAATTATTTCAAAAGTTATGATGGAAAAGGATAAAGTTATGATTAAATTTAAAAAATCATGCCTCTGTCTTATTGGAAATTTCCAATAATATGGACTCCTTTGAGATCTCAACCAATTCCTTCAGTTCTCGTAAATTGGTAAAATCTTAACAACGAGTGTGAAAAAAAACTTCCTATAATATCTATTAATTATTGGCCACAAGACAAACACATAACATTATTTTTAAGCTCATTTATTCAACAGTTCACTTAACATTTTTTTGATTTTCAGATAAAATATGGCAATTTAATTCATAAATATAAAAATGTTCTCCACATTTGAGTCAAACTTCCAAAAAACCTTCTAGAATAAAAACTCCGGATAAAATTTTGACAATACATGTACATACAATTTGACAGTACAAACACATTTTTTTAAATAAAACTTTATTAAAAATTATTTTTGACATGTTGATCCACGCGACTTTAGGAAAGCACAAAGACTTGTTCTACGTACTCCATGAAACAATCGTCCTACGGCTGAGAATGCTAGAAAGAGACTCGCGATATTATGCAACGAGCACCAACATTGTGCATAGAGATATCACTCATCATTCTAGTACGAAGTAATAACTATCATCATACATGTAAAATGACTCGTTATAATTAATATAAATGATGCCTAATTACGTATCGTGCATTGCAATGTATAATTATACATTATCCCACCAAATTTATTAGTAATAACAAAAATGTTGGCACATCCTTCCAATTTTCCCACACCACAGAGTGCAATACGTCTCTAGCCGGGTGTAGGCCTAATTGCCCCTCTCCTCCAACCCTCACGAGGAACTTGTGCCGCAAGGGCCACCCGAGCCCGTTCTCAGCTGTGCGCCTGAAGCGCAGATTGGCGCCAGCGTGAGGGCGGGGACTCCGGCCGCCCCAGGGCCCGCTGCTTCCGCCGTGACCCCTGACCCCTCACCGCCCCCAGCCGCCATCCGCGGACCAAGTTTCTGCGGGGGCTCTGCGGCAGGGGATAAATCCTACAGAGATAACAGTCAGACACCCGCGCAATTTGGGGCACTTTATCAACCGGGCTCCTCTTGTTGGAACGTTTTGCCGATCTCGCAACTACCGTTCAATTCTATTTTTTGAGATTTCTCTCTCTGTAGTTTTATAAAATAATATTCACCAGACAATTCGTGGTTCCCGCAAAATGTAATATCATTTTATAAGGTATATTTTCGTATTTTGCACTGCGGCAGTGTTTGGAGAAAACCAATGCTATGATATACTTCCATAATTCTGAGTAGTAGGGACTCCCTCTGCCCTCAGTGGGCTAAGCGATGTCGTAGAACCCCAAAACACAAGGCATGGAATCCCAAATTTTGATGAGAACATTTTCAGCAACGTGATTGGTACCCGAATCACTTAGGAAAACTCAGGCGTATGCATTCATTGATAGGAATGCGATAACTTCAAGTTACTTTCATCGCGAGGGACACTAATACTTACAGAAAATATTCGGCATCTGATAATGGGATTGTCCCGATCTTAACTGATGTGACGTTTGTCAGAGAATCTATTACAAAAACCTTGATAAATCAAGTTATCTTCTTATCTGAAGATCAAGCTAAACATTTTTGATAACACGGTAGCAGTAATCTTACTACGTACACTATGTAACAAAATAGAAATCCAATTACATGCTTTTGCAAACGCACTGAAGCTTGTTTTAAATTTTTTTGAGTTGCATCGACTGCAAAGTTGTTAGCAACTAATGCATCTGAAAAACACAGTGAAAAACAGATGCATACATTGCACTGCTATAAAGATTTAAGATGTAATTATTTCATTACATAAATACTTGTTATTACTTTACGTACCTAGCAAAAACGAAAGTTTATTACAAAAAACAATAAATTATATTAGAAAATAATAGCGTGGCTAGCAGAGTTATTTCTTAAAGTGAATTATATGGTGACAAAAAACAGTGTGTGAAAATATAATAATTTATAATTCATTAAGGGCATGAATAGCCTTGTAGTATTTCCGGACCTTTTTCCTGATAATGTCTGGATTTCAGGTTAGTTTCAAAATTGTCTCGATCCAAAAACTTCTGTCTGCACTTTAGAAACAGTGGACACTAAATGACTAATGTTCGATGGCATAATATATCAGTTATCACAAATAGGAAGGGAGTTACGGGGTTTCAAAGTCTCAATATACTACGACCAGTTTTATTTTTCCAGATACGACAACTTGTTCTTGCCTGTTTAATTTTTTCCTTGTTTTAATTTGATAAAAAAAGTTACAATGTTTTTATGAAGTACAGTAGACTTACAAGTTCTTTAGATTTTAACGATATTTCAGATTGATTGCCCAATGTGATTGCATAAGTATGCAGTTGTATGATTTACTATTAATATTTTGAAGTTTGAATTCTTTGAAGTTTTTCGTATTTTCTTCTTCTTTTCTGATTGTTATGTCAGTTCAAATTTATAAAATATGTTCACCAGAGAATTTGATTTAGGTGATAATATGTTTAGAAAGTCATGAACACAAACGGCCATGAAATCGCCTACAGAAACGGCCATGAAACCACCCTGACAGAAAAAATAAGCAAACTTTCAAGGTTTTGTTTACGCACAGTTTGAACCCAATATGCAACGGATTCACACATTTTAGCACAATAAAGTGTAACATAAAAGCAAAACTAAAAAATAGTCCCTTTCAGATTCAACCAATATAAAGCGTTAATTATCAACCTCATTTATTGCACATGAACCATTGACGCACCGTCCATCAAACAGCAACTCGTGCAATACACAATGAGCACAGCTAATACACCACTTAGAGACTATACAGCCCGGCGCCAGCTAACGCTATATCCGTCACATCTCGACAAACACAATATCCACAGCGCCGCCTCCACAATGGAGAACGCGAACGCCACGCGGCAATTGGCAGCGCCACACGCAGACCGCCGACGGGTTCATTAATCCCGGGGAGAGAGAGCGACTGAATCAGCTAATCCGATGTGCACCGTAAGTGATGCATTCGGTCGATAACGTCGCCCAAACGCACAAAAAAGGCGCCGACGCGAAGCGGCACTGCGCGCGCCGACCTGGGTGACAGTGACAGTCCGGGGGGGGGGGCATTCTGGCGGTAAAGTTTTTTTTTTTATAATTACGAGTGTGCGGGGAATCAGAGCTGTTTCAATTCAAAAACACATAGGACGCACACACTTTAAAAACTTACCGCCTCACGCTCCCTCATTTTGAAGATTATGTCGTGTTAGGGTGAGCTACATTACACACATGTCTTGCTTTCCAAAAGAATTTATTCTGATGCACCCAATTTTGTAAAATAGATTTATCAGTTGCTATAGCTCGTAATTGAATCGTACCAACAACACGATCTCAAATTTGTGACTGTAAAATCAATATTTAAGGTTATTTTCAACTGCAAGTTTTTACCCACGTCAGAATTACCATTTGTTAGTCCTGTTTCAAATATGGTGAAGATAACGGATTCCGCACGCAATTCCGTACCGAAAATAGGGACGAAGTTTTTGGATGAAGGACGTGTTTCTATGCAGAACTATCAGATTAAAATGTTTGAAGCTAAAACTTGTAAAACCGTCTGAAGTAAGATTTAGTTGGGTTGTTTAGAGATCATTAAGACATTTTAATTTTTATGTGCCCTTTACATGAAGCCCTCGAGACATTTTCAAAATTTTCTGAAAAATGGCCACCAACTTTTTTCCTTTGAATAGTTTGCTCGAATAGAGGAAATTGTATTTAGTGTGTGTGGTAGAGATCCGATTTTCACTAATACCTTGGAAAATGAGAATGTTCAAACATTTTTCGAACACGCCATACACCTCTATTATTAAAGATACAGGTTTCTTCCTCGATGCAATTTATTCCTTAATTGTAGATTTTTAAATGGTGTCAGGCACATTTTTAAACAATATTAATAGTTGAGGAATAACACTAAAGGGGGGAAATTTGGGTATGTCGTGCATTCCTAATAGTTTATCTTTAGTTTTGGGAATATCTCTTCTTTAACTCACAAAATAATATTAAAAATAATAAACTTCAATTAACTCGCAGGTACTGCATATGAGGTATGTAATGCATTTAACTTTAGTTCCATCTGCTGATGTTAAAGACCATCACTGAAGTCATTAGAATAAATAACAGTTGCTCTTATTGACTGTTTTAGAGTCTGTGGATACAACTAAAATTAAATATTATTGAATAGACAATCTTTGATTAACTTTGAACCATATTCGAAAGTAAAACATATTAGCAATTATAAGTAACTTCAAGTGAGATACATCACTTCTTGTGGTGTAGCATTAATGTTGGAAATTGAGTTGGATTTTTAATATGTATTGGAAAATTGAAAATTCTTTAGAAAAGTTATCCTTAGCCGACCTTCAATGATTTTCAGTGATCGTGAAGAGCCTATGCAGAGTAAAAGTGTCTTCGCTAAGGGAAAGAGAGAAAGAGAAAGAAAGAAAGAGAAAGAAAGAGAAAGAAAAAAAGAAAGAAAGAAAGAAAGAGAAAGAAAGAAAGAGAAAGAAAGAAAAAGAAAGAAAGAAAGAGAAAGAAAGAAAGAAATAACGAAAGAGAAAGAAAGAACGAAAGAGAAAGATAGAACGAAAGAGAAAGATAGAACGAAAGAGAAAGATAGAACGAAAGAGAAAGATAGAACGAAAGAGAAAGATAGAACGAAAGAGAAATGAAGAGAAATGAAGAGAAAGGAAGAGAAAGAAAGAGAAAGGAAGAGAAAGAAAGAGAAAGGAAGAGAAAGAAAGAGAAAGGAAGAGAAAGAAAGAGAAAGGAAGAGAAAGAAAGAGAAAGGAAGAGAAATAAAGAGAAAGGAAGAGAAATAAAGAGAAAGAAAGAGAAAGAAAGAGAAAGACAGAGAAAGACAGAGAAAGAAAGAGAAAGAAAGAGAAAGAAAGAGAAAGAAAGAGAAAGAAAGAGAAAGAAAGAGAAAGAAAGAGAAAGAAAGAGAAAGAAAGAGAAAGAAAGAGAAAGAAAGAGAAAGAAAGAGAAAGAAAGAGAAAAAAGAGAAAGAAAAGAGAAAGAAAGAGAAAGAAAGAGAAAGAAAGAAAAAGAAAGAAAAAAGAAAGAAAGAATGAAAAAAGAAAGAAAAATAAAGAGAAAGAAAGAACGGAGAAAGAAAGAGAAATAAAGAAAAAAGAAAGAGAAAGAAAGAAAGAAATTTGGAAGGACATAAGTAAGCACTTTAAAGCACTCACGAAGGAAATCAGAAAATATCTCTTTTCCAAGTACGTTTTGTAATGTAGGATAAGCCTGGTGTAACTTTTATCACCTCTAGAGCATCCGGCTCCCCTACTTCCATTTAACCCTTAAATTAATTCCCGATGGCCTGAGCACCCTGCTTCTGCCTCCTATTAATGAGCGCAGCCTTCATTAGACGCAGGACTCTCTGTATTTCACACTGGAACACTACACCAAGAACGCCGCAGCAGATATGTAAGGAACTAAGTTCCGGCCGTTTTGTACGTAAACACACACGCTGACCTTTCTTGCGTTTCCATTTTGCCCTGCAGAAGGGCACGATAAAATCACCGAAACGATTTTTAAAAAGTGAACGACGAAGCGGCGCCATCCGGACGGCGGAGACCAATCCCAACACTACCGTCGTTTTTTCTTCTTTTGTTTGTTACAAGCAAAGTTCAAAAACTCAACACCACTCCTGGATGACGTAATTATGGAGTCCGTTTGTCCAGACCTCCAACCCGGAATTATGCAGCGCGCTACGACCCGACCCGACCAGACCCGACCCGACTCGAGCCGACCCCCTCTACCGACGACGCGCCTGCTAAAATACTGAAATCCCATTACTGCACTTAAAGGGATGCTGCGTTGCATATAAATGAGTTTTTGCTTAGAGCGTTTATTCCAACAGCAGTACAGACAGATTTACAATTATCAGAACAAAGTAATACAATGTCACAGGATCCTCTCATTTCGAGATAGTGTCTTGTATTGTGCTTCAACTCACGTGCTAATGAGTAAATAGTTGATAATGCTCGTGTAAAGGTTCGCATGCAAGTGATTTCGTCGTTCTGCGATAAAGGCGCATTATCCTTATCCACACGGCAACACAATATTTGTGGTAAAATCTTATACTCGATCTCTAAGTTCTGTACTGGTTTGAGCGATTGATAACACTTACAAATAATCAGCGTTTTGTTTTTTTAATTTTTTAATACGCGCAGTGCTTTGAATTACACATCTCGGACAAAATTGTACTTCAATAACTGGATTTTTTCCCGCTCAAGTTAATTACGAAAATATTATGTCTATTCTAAAGGGTGATAGTGTCAGTATGATGAAAAAATACAAGTAACTCACCACTTCTTCACCGTGATTACCTTATGGTAAAAGTAGTTGTACTCACCTGAAAAATGAAAAAAAGAATTAGGTTCACACAAAAATTTAATAGAAAAAAGTATAAGTAATTTCGTAAAAAAATTTTTTTTCGAACAAAAATCTATATGAAATTATACACATTTACATGTTAATTTCTGTCAGAATCATTATTCTTAATTCATATAAAAAGTGCTCAATGTATGTAAAACAAAAATACAAAAAAGTATCCCTGTACATCAAAGTTTTACAGACGTTTAATATCAATGAAATTTCTGTTAAATACACAAACTTCAAAGAACATTTTACTTACTTACATTTTACTTCAAAGACCAAAGAACCGTATTTACGACAAATGGTTATTTTTGAACAATATTTTAGTTAATTTATAAGGGACTGGCTTTTTTACGGCGATAAAACACAAGTTTTGAAGGTCACGTAAGCTCCAAAGTTGCTGTTCTTTTTAATTCCCGAACTCAAATTCAGGAGTAGGGTTTATTTATTTGCTGTTGCACTCAATTGATGCAAGACAAAATTTTAATGTTTTCAAGCTTCTGCACATTTAAAGAAATTTCTTTAGAGATATCCGAAAAAAGCCAAAGGAGGTTACAGAATACATTGTGTATAACATTGGGCAAAACAGGGACAATTAAGTTGGCCCAAAATAGCAATGAATTCAACGCATTATCTTCATTTAGAACTCTCTTTGGATTCATGGCTTTTAGTTATAGATGTTCGACCGTCAGCTTGCAAATGTAATTTCTAAGGTGAACCTGTTTCTATCAAAATATGTTGATTTGCATTTCCGGTGAAGCTCGGTGACTTCTGGTCGATTCGTTTTCCATTTCATCTGTTCTTGCGATGAAAGCGCGCTCTGTACACGCATTAAAAAGCCTTCAGCCTTCCGCAGGACGTGGCCGGAGGGGGCCCTGCGCGCAACCTAGCGGCGAACCAGGCAGTTCGGCCACCCCCCGCCCGCCCGGCGGAGAAGGCAGCAACCAAGCTGCCCCGGTGTCTCTCCGCGACACAAAAGAGGCTCCGCATCTGCGTGTCCACGGGGTCGCGACATCGACTGTTTCGTTTGCGCAATGCGATCCTGAAGGCTAGGCGTGGGTACTTTCGACGATAATGAGATAAATTGCTTTAAGCATTACGTACACGAAAAGAACAACTCAACCTTACGACACGCTTCCCAAAGAAACGTTTTCAAGGAGGACAGCACGGGAAGAGCACCTGACTTGGCGTTCGAATTCAAAGCACTGTCGAGGCGATTCGCAGGCAAAACATTTAGAATTGTTTTCATCCGTTCGGCAGAAACGTGAAGTCAAAATGGAGAATACCTTTGTGTAAAAAGTGAATAAAGAATTAATGTGAAACTGGTGGTGGGGGTAGTGGAATACACGAGAAGCGTAATCTCTTCACTGAAACACTAAACTCTATTCTCGTTCAAAAAAGCCGAAACTGTTACATTAGCAATTCATTTTTAAATTGTTTAGACGGCGATGATTACAGAGCAAGTAGGAAGTCTTTTAAATGATGTTGATGGGAAGAACAAGCTGAGTTTTAAATACCTTGGTTTGAAGATTGGCGTGAAAATGTTGATATTCCTTTTATCCATTTAAAGGGCAGTTCTTAGGAACGTGATTTGTTAATCATAGCAAGTGATTAACAAAGTAGGTAAGTGTTAATCATAGCAAGAGAAAATACAGCTGAAACCAAATTTAAATTGAGGAAGAATATCTAAATGGATTTTTTTATTCACGGCAGAATGGGTTTTTCAAAAATATTGGTTAATGACGGTAAGTACGTCTTGGTCTAAAATTTTTAATTTGGAAAGATCATTATTGGGGTTTGGAATCAGTAATACTAAGGCGATTTTCCAAATCTGAGGGAAGTAACCTAATCCTTAGCACGCGTTATAAATGACGGTTAATGAACTTATTTTTCAATGGGGAAGTTTCTCTAGTACCCGATTAGTAATTTTATCTTCCTCTGATACTTTTCTATTTAATGGATTTGACATTTATCGGTACTATTTTATCTGTGTATGAATAATTTGCAGTGGGTTATTTGTGAATGAACTTCGAAACAGTTTTCCCGAAGACTTTTGGTTTTTCAAAGTCTGATGATGAAATGATTAGTTCCGGAATTTAGTAGTACTATTGGTATTTCATTTCTAGTGAAAAATCGAATCTCTGACCAGACTAAAGAGGAATTCAATTACAATTGAGTACGTTTTCTAAACTGAGAGACCCTGTGATGAACTATTATTTTTATTTCTCAGGTCAGGCAATTTATTTTTTCCTTGATTTTAGGTTAAAGATTATTAGCAACATTCTACGAATTTTGGATTTTATTATTATTTTGATTTCATTAGCTATCTGTCCAATTGCGCTAGATTAATGCAAAATTGTCCCGTCCTTTCTTCCTTTTAAACGTGAATTTCGTGTATTTGAAACAGGAGATATTGCATAAGCAACTCATAAAAGGGGATCATGATCTGGCACTGAGGACGGGAATAGGACGTGACATTGGGTATTGTATTATTGAAAAATGTATATTTTGCGAGATTGGTAAAGCTATTATATATGAGGAATATTCTTTTTATGAGAATAAACTACAAATTTTCGAAAAAAAAATGTGAAACGTAAATTACATATCATGTATCATTACGATTTGATTCGCCAAGTTGACAGTAATTATCTAAATTTAATTTTGAAATCAACATAAATAGTTTTTAAAGTATTTCGATTCACACTTTTTCCTCTAACATTGTACGCCCGAGGCTGAACGAGCCAGTACGCTGTATAATGGTTATTTATGAAACTAGTAGGAAAGCTCCACCAATTTTGAGTTTAACACATGTGTGCTACATTATTTTTAGCCTTACTACTTTAATTTTTTATCGAAGTATTCAAATCACTTCCAATTGTACATTAAGGTTAGTAGTACTTAGGTTAACACAATTTCTTCAATCATCCTGAAAAATGTTTATGAAATTGAACAGAAAATAAATAATATTTAAAAAAGGTTAAAAGCTGAAAATGTCAGGAGAAATTCTTTTGCTTTCTTTCTTGCATTCATAAATGTATCTGAACATGTGAGCATCGTCTCACTTTTAGAACCAGTGTTAAATGTTGAACTTTTAGCTATAGTAAACTCTATGAAAGTTCTAACAGAATCGCTTTTACTTACTTACTTACTTATGCTTTATAAAATATTATGTTTATTATTATCATCTTGAGTAGTACAAAAGTATCTTAACATGAAAGTACTGCCGAGCAGCCAGGCTAGCTAGTAATTAATATTTCTGAACATTTTCTGCGTGTGCATTGGGCAGAACAGCCGAGTAAAGTTTACACGCTGAAGTTGGAATGGTCAAGTTGTGCGACACAGGGGCAGCGCTGGCACGATAGGTCGTGTTGCTGGGCGAAGTTGCTGGGCAAACGCGACAGAGGAAATTGCTGGCGAAATTGTTTGGCGAAATTACAAGGCGTAGTTGATGGCAAAATTATTGGGTTAGAGTATTGGATAACGCTGTAGGACGATGTTGGGCGTTTCCAAAAAATAAATTTTCCATATCAGCATCGTCGTTAAATATACGGCCACTTTCATTTGAAAATTGTTTTCATCTAATATAAAAGAAGAGAGAGTAAGAAATATTGTCAAAGATTTTGGCATATTAAAAACCATTCCAAACATCATAAAATCGATTCAAAAGTTTTCAATGCGGAAATAAGATTATCTGGGACAGCACCAGCCATTTCAAACAATTGTCCATTTTCTCAGTTTACAAGAATATTTTTGAAAATACCTGTATTTGAATAATATGAAAAAATAATGGAAGTATAATCCTTGCTAGACATTTCAGATGTTAATTGACGGATCATATTCAATAAACATTTCAAACAATTACCTCTTATCCATGGATGCTATTTTGTCTACAAAAAAGTAAATAATTGTGTGTGTATATATATGTATATAACTTCTGAATTACCCAGGGTTCGATTCCTGGTCGGAGGAAAAATAGAATTGTAGCTTTTCTTTGAAATCGTCTCAAGTTCTGTATTCAGACAGGTGAAGTTTGCTAGATACGATGAAGGAATACGTCATGGTCGCCACATACTTCTCTCTCTTCTCTCTCCAAGTGTAGGAATTGAAATAGGCCGCTTACTTAGCCGGCTAAATCGGACAATTGACTCAAAATGCCAAATACATACACTACTGAATTAATTATTACGTTCCCATTTCGGGACAATAAAATTTACGTAAAATTCTGCAGAAGATATATTTTAATTTTTCAAATCTCGCAAACTCTTAATAACAAAATAAATAATTAGTAATAATAACAATTACAACGCAATCCCGATTTGTTCAAAGTAAATCACGTTTTTCTCCTAATGGCAGTTAATATATAGTCTTTGAACAGAAAGGTTTTTATGAAGTAATTGTGAGATTTCATTTTGCTATTCCATTTACATAGTATTATTTACAAATATTATTATGTTGGAATCTGTTTTATTCTTTCGCACATCACCAATCAAGAAAGAAAACTGCCTTGCAAGTGAGGAGGTCTATCAGTTTGCTGTCTCACTCATTATCTCTCTGTCTCAGAGTGTCTTTATGTCACTGACGCTTGGGCTATCGCTCAGTTAACCAGTCTGTCATTCGGTAATGAGTTGGTCAATCGGTGAGAACTTTCATGTTTCCTGCTGCATAAAATACTGTTCATTGTGCATCGTGCATAGAATCCCAGGTGGTAGCAGTGTTCCTTTCCCCGCTTGAATATCAGATTAAGCGTTAACTTTCACATTAGCTTGTGAGGTTTCCCCCTCCAGTTATCATCCCTTCGTTGTATCGCCTCAGCAGGCGCGGACTGGTCTCTTGACAGAAATAAATCGTCTGCCGGTCAGTCGGTCAGTCTGCCGGTCAGTCGGTCAGTCTGCCGGTCAGTCGGTCAGTCTGCCGGTCAGTCGGTCAGTCTGCCGGTCAGTCGGTCAGTCTGCCGGTCAGTTGGTCAGTCTGACGGTCAGTCGGTCAGTCTGCCGGTCAGTCTGCCGGTCAGTCGGTCAAGCTGCCGGTCGGTCTGTCGGTCTGCAGGTCCGTCGTGGTGAGTTGAAGCAGCTCGAGGAAGAGGCTGCGCTGCATTGCGTTGCGCGATGGGCGGGCGGAAGGGCGTCTGTGCGGGGGGGCGTCAGCGGAAGGGGCGTCTGTGGGGGGCGCATCAGCGGAAGGGCGTCTGTGGGGGGCGCGTCAGCGGAAGGGCGTCTGTGGGGGGCGCGTCAGCGGAAGGGCGTCTGTGGGGGGCGCGTCAGCGGAAGGGCGTCTGTGGGGGGCGCATCAGCGGAAGGGCGTCTGTGGGGGGCGCGTCAGCGGAAGGGCGTCTGTGGGGGGGCGTCAGCGGAAGGGCGTCTGTGGGGGGGCGTCAGCGGAAGGGCGTCTGTGGGGGGCGCGTCAGCGGAAGGGCGTCTGTGGGGGGCGCGTCAGCGGAAGGGCGTCTGTGGGGGGCGCGTCAGCGGAAGGGCGTCAGCGGAAGGGCGTCTGTGGGGGGCGCGTCAGCGGAAGGGGCGTCTGTGGGGGGCGCGTCAGCGGAAGGGCGTCTGTGGGGGGCGCGTCAGCGGAAGGGCGTCTGTGCGGGGGGGCGTCAGCGGAAGGGGCGTCTGTGGGGGGCGCGTCAGCGGAAGGGCGTCTGTGCGGGGGGGCGTCAGCGGAAGGGGCGTCTGTGGGGGGCGCGTCAGCGGAAGGGCGTCTGTGGGGGGCGCGTCAGCGGAAGGGCGTCTGTGCGGGGGGGCGTCAGCGGAAGGGGCGTCTGTGGGGGGCGCGTCAGCGGAAGGGCGTCTGTGGGGGGGCGCGTCAGCGGAAGGGCGTCTGTGGGGGGGCGCGTCAGCGGAAGGGCGTCTAGGGGGGGCGCGTCAGCGGAAGGGCGTCTGTGGGGGGCGCGTCAGCGGAAGGGCGTCTGTGGGGGGGCGCGTCAGCGGAAGGGCGTCTGTGGGGGGCGCGTCAGCGGAAGGGCGTCTGTGGGGGGCGCGTCAGCGGAAGGGCGTCTGTGGGGGGCGCGCGTCAGCGGAAGGGCGTCTGTGGGGGGGCGCGTCAGCGGAAGGGCGTCTGTGGGGGGGCGTCAACGGAAGGGCGTCTAGGGGGGGGCGCGTCAGCGGAAGGGCGTCTGTGGGGGGCGCGTCAGCGGAAGGGCGTCTGTGGGGGGGCGTCAGCGGAAGGGCGTCTGTGGGGGGCGCGTCAGCGGAAGGGCGTCTGTGGGGGGCGCGCGTCAGCGGAAGGGCGTCTGTGGGGGGCGCGTCAGCGGAAGGGCGTCTGTGGGGGGGGGCGTCAGCGGAAGGGCGTCTAGGGGGGGCGCGTCAGCGGAAGGGCGTCTGTGGGGGGCGCGTCAGCGGAAGGGCGTCTGTGGGGGGCGCGTCAGCGGAAGGGCGTCTGTGGGGGGCGCGTCAGCGGAAGGGCGTCTGTGGGGGGCGCGTCAGCGGAAGGGCGTCTGTGGGGGGCGCATCAGCGGAAGGGCGTCTGTGGGGGGCGCATCAGCGGAAGGGCGTCTGTGGGGGGCGCGTCAGCGGAAGGGCGTCTGTGGGGGGGCGTCAGCGGAAGGGCGTCTGTGGGGGGGCGTCAGCGGAAGGGCCTAATGCAGGGCAGCAGATGTCATGAAATCACAAATAATTAATTCTTCATTTGGATGGCGTTTCATGCTCTGATGGGAACATAATATTTTCCCTTCAGTGGGACTATCTACCTCAATAGCAAATATTACCACAACGTATCCATGATTACAATCAACATACCTACAACCTACATTACAATCTTGAAATTCAAAAAAATTCTTGTTTCTTTCCTACATGTTAATATTAAAAAAGTCATTATTAAAAATGTCTTGTGAATTTTACTACGACAAAAAAATGGTTGTTTTATTTTTTGGCATCGGTTTTGTCGGACTATCTACAGGTAACTAAAAGCAACATGTTTAAGTAATTATCATGAAAATCCACAAAATTCTTGACAAAAATATTTCAATAAAATATAAAAAGCAATTGAATAAATAAGTCAGCATTAGAAGCAGATTTTAAATCATGCATCTAGTATAGGAACATCTGTATAAAAATCGAATATAGAAACCTTCAACTGTGGGAAATTCTGTCCGAAAAAGCATCGATAAAAATAATACTTTACATGAAAAGATTATAAGCCACAGCTGCAAAGACCATATGTCCTTGAAGAATATAATCGTACTGATTACACGAACACGAGATGGATAAAGGCGCTTGACGTACTTTAGCGCTCCCAATTGTTAAAATAAAAACTACGTCTGCCAGTCAGGCAGATCTTCCCACCGGAGTGTGAATAACACGGAACTTACAGTACATGTTATTAAGAATATTTTAATATCAGATGTTCAATCTTCAAAAAACATTGCCACTGTTATTGTTACAAAATAGTAATTAACTAAATGATTCAATTTGAAACCGGTAAATCAACTTGTGTGGAGGACAAATGAATATTAACCAACACTTGTAGTAAGTTTAACTTTATTCATATTTAATTCCCAGAGGAAAAAACATGCATACCAAATATTACTATTAATAAATTAGTAAGTCGTTTTACCAATGTGTGTCCCCGAGATATGGTTGTGTCAATTGAGTGTGAAGTTCTTGTTTTCATTACTAGGTTCTACATACAAATACACTATATGGACATACTTTAATTTTTTAAGTTGAATTTTGTCGCTGCTACCTCTTGGGTCTTGCAATCCCCCACCTCTAGCGCCTTCCTTTCCGTGGAATCTGAAGTAGTTTTCTTAATTTCCCTTTCTGGAGGTAGGAGATGGAATCCATCATCGCCAGGATGTCTGGGAAACCACGTAGGCCCTTTCAACACGTTTCCTATTCCATTTATCCCTGAAATACCCCAAAGGCCCATCTCGCCTCTTTGAGAATGGTGGAGAGGGACAGACTGGGAGAAATAACTGAAGGATGTTAGGAACTCCTCCTACAACGTCTTCCCCACCTCTCTGCATTATCCGAAATAACTTTTTTGGCCTCTTTACTCCATGCTGGGGTAAGAGGTGAAACGGGTCTTGAGGATGTAGTGAACGGAGCTGTAGAAACCAACGCACGAACACAAGGAGAAAACCTCCATGACTCGCGCGCGGTTCGAACCCTGGGCCTTAGGTGTAGGGCGCCAAAGGAGAAACCTCTCCAGACCCCTGCCGTTCCACGCTAACAACAGTACGGATTATATCAACGCAAAAAAATTCATGAATGAAATGCACATAATGTACGTATTTCAATGTAATACTAAATTATTTCCTTTTGGAAATAATTTTCTTTACGAGCATTATTGATTAACACGCTGGATAGTAGTTCAGATATATCGTTGCCCTACAACAATTTATCACTATCTCAAAACCCTCCGTTTACGTTAGGAGGGAAAATGAAGGTGGAAGGAATGTGGTTTAAAAATTGTGAATATTGATTTTAAAAAAATTGTGATTTTTTGCACTGTGTGCGGAACTAAGTGCATCAGATTATTCATCAAATAGTCAGTGTTGTACAGCAATAAATGTCGAAAGTTAAAATGCGATTTAAAATATTCTAAACAGTATTATTTGCAAAATTAAACAATTAATTTGTATTTCCGTATAGCGCAATATACAATTAGAAACGAGAGAGACAGAGGAAGCTTATAATGGCATTAACTCTAAATTCAATATTTTTGAGTTAGTCCCTATTGCTCTTGGGCAATGCAATGTGGCGACTGTGAAGCACATTTTCACCATCAATTCATTCGCAATTATATTAAGGTGAGAAAATTCAAAACAATATAGTTGGGAAGCAAATGAATAAAAACTAAACGACTGCAAGTTCCAAGATGGCTGACAGATCAGCAGTTCTTTTGTCGAGTGTTCTCGGAGCATAGGATTTGCGAATGCAGGATAACTGCAGCCATTTCCGACGTTAACTAGACAAAAAGGGACATTGGGCAAATGGGCTAGATATTTTTCAAACTCCCGCACAGTGTTTTGGCCTGGCCTGCCTGAATATTATATTTTCAGCGCGTCATACCTCAATATAGAGAGCAACCGTAGCACTACTACTTTTGGCACCATTTCAGAATTTCAGAACCAAAAAAATTAATTGTTACACTTACTAAAGATAATAAAGAAAACATCAAAGGCCAAACACTTCAATTATTCCTGAATCGTACAAGATCAACGGTGCGAATTTTCTAGAATAAATAAAAGCATTCCACTTTGGGTCCCGACTAACAATGTAATCCCTAAAGCGCTTAGTCCCGAGGGGGAGGGGCGTCTTCGTCGATCATAGATTTTTGTAGTGTATATATGATACTTTACAGTATTATTTTTTTAAATAACTACATATTTCTAACCTAAATGAACATTTAAATCAATTTTGCCAAATAAAAGGAGGTATCAAACGATAACTCGGGGCCTTTGGGGGTGGTATGCCCCCATGGTCCGCCACTGCCTTCGCCACCCCACGTGCCCGGGCCGTGTGCGTCGGCGGCGCGTCGCAGTGCGTCTGCAGAGTGGCGGTGGCGCGGCGCGAATGCTGAATGAGCTGCCAGCGCCCGCGGCGCCCGCCCTCCCTCTGCTCCTCGCGCCGCCCATCGCCTCCGCCCCAAGCAATCGATACGACGACGCGTCGCCGCCCGTGCGCCCGTGCGTGACCGGGCCGCGCGTGCGCGTGCGCGTGCGAGCGTGACTGCGCCGCCTGCCGCCGCCGCCGCCGCCGCCGTGTCGTGGACTGAGGTGACGCAGCGTGACCCGTATGTACGCCCTCCTAGGGAGCTGTGAGTTGCATAGGCGACGGGAGGATCATAGATCGTTTTCTGCAATGTTTCCAAGGGAATGCTCTTAATGGCTTCCGGCGTCGGTCTCGGGAGCATTAGAGGCTTTTCGTACCTCAGTCGAGGTCGTTCAGTCGAGTATGATAAACTCCTTGAAGTCATCCATCTTAGTAAAGCATTGTAATAATGAGAAGATATACAGAGTTGGAAAACGTGGATAATTGAAGTGAGAGAGAAACACGTTAGCGAACGCGGACGTTATTATACTCGAAATAACCATCGGAAGAAAACCTTGTGCAGAATATACCGAAGAAATAAGAGATAAGAAACAATCTTTCTCAAATTTAAAAAAATCACTCTTTCTGTCTCAATGTTTTCAAGACACTTCTGTTCCTTTTGACGTGGTAATGCATTCAAAAGTCGGGCTTCCTTCTGGAAAATTGCTTTTCTTGGAGAAGATACAGAAGTAGAGTTCCTCATAATAAAAATAAATTGTTTATAAAGGAACATCCATCACAAGTTTCTCAGAATTATGTATGAAATAAAACGACAATACCAGCCTTCTTTTTTAATGTAACAATTGTGTCACAATACTTTTAAGGGCCCTTCATCCACACAGACGGTGCTTCAACGAGACATTAAAAAGATAAACTCACCGATGGAAAAGAAATCTCTTGTCCATATCCGAAATCACTAGTTCCCCATCCCCACTTGCGGCGCCAAGGGCCTGCTGCAGACCCAATACGAAGCAGCAGCGGCTCCTTTCTCCTCGTGACATCTCATATGGCGTCGCCTCGCGTAATCTCTCTGCCGGGGCGCCGCTCCCCGACGCGGAGAAGGAGCGTGGCACCTCTCCAAGCGCCGGCGGGGCGGGGGCGGGGCGGGGCGGGGCGGGGGCGGGGCGGGGCGGGGCGGGGCGGGGCGCGCCACCTCGCGAGTGGAATTGAGGAGCGGCCCCTCCCGCCGCCCGTCGCCCCTACGAAATACGAGGGCCTGCACTCGACCTACTTTCATGCCTCTTCGCTTATAACTGTCCTCCCCTATGTTGCTGTCAAATTGTTACCATTGGACTTGATGTTGCCGTTCATTCCTAGCCTCCCACAACAGACGTTCCCTCCATGGAAGGTATATGAAGGATACCTCGAACACGGAAAGAAATTATTATATTTTCTTTTCATTACAAATTCGAACTTACCCTCTATCTAAATAATCAGAATCATTACTAATATTTGCTCCATAATTACTACATCATTATTAATATTATTATTGTTATTATTGTTGTTGTTAGTATTAAGTCTACGCAATCAATAGCCGTGTTTCAATAATACACGCAACAGGAAATGTTTCCCAAGGGAATCATAAGTAAATCACAAAACCGATTCCATTGGGCACATTTAGCATTAAACTCGCAATAAACGCGACTGTAATTGGCTAGTTGTGAAATTGCTAGTTTTTGCTTAAATGATTGAAAGTAAACCGACGCAAATATTAGTATTCATTGAACGTAATTCAAAACCAACAATGAAAACGTGCAGTGTCGTACTTTTTCTCACAACTAAACCATTCAATAAAAAATTAATTAACAATAATCTGAAGTATGAAATTGAGCAGGTGATGAAATACTTGGAGATTAAAAATCAGAAGTCTATTTTTCTTTAATGATTCTTCTCCAATTAATTGAATAGGAGATGCAATTAGTAAGGTAATATAATAACTCATGAGTCTCAATAGTCATAAAAAGCATATTTCATTACATGGTATACTCCTACCATTACTTACTAGTTTTTTCATTTGATAATAATAAAATGTTGACTCTGATTGACCATAAGAGGAATTAATATTATCCGGGGATCTAGCACGGCGAAAAGCAAGCAATTAAAAGTTCATCTCATTCCATCACTTCGCATGTCACGCATTCACAGCCTCAGTTTCTATTTCTCACAAAAAATACGAACATTAAAATTCAAGGACTCATTCTTTCGGAACCGAGGCATCTTGCCAGGATTTTGCCGGAAACATATTGCGTTGAATGACGAGGCGGCGACATCTCGTCGCTGCCAACTCCACTGCCATGGCCACTTCGCCGGCCCTGCTCAAACCTCGGCCTCGGGCAGCGGGCGTTTCCCGGCGCCCCGGCGGCTTGGCCTAGGCCTCCGCCGCAGCCCGACGCCTTTCCAGTGCCTCGCCTCACTTGGGAAGAAGAGGAAGAACTGGATTCGTGCGCCGGAAATCGGCGATTTTTCCACAGAAAAAACTCTCATTGCCGAGCCCATGCAATGGAAAATTGGATAAATCTTGTTCCTATATGTAGTAAATTAGATCCTCTATCGTGTTGTGTAGTCAGAATTCACGGCTTTGGGTCCGTGATATAGAAAAAAAATGATTGACGTCGTCTGTCCGTGCGTGCGTCCGAGGTTAACCGCTCAGGCATTTTTTGCTAGCGTCTAGAGCGTTCAGATCGATAGGGAGATATCAATTTTGGAGAAAATCATCTGAACGAACTAGAGGTTTTGCGAGTTTTAAATGGATATTTGGATTTTTGGGGTTCTTCACCTGAAGCCTCAAAATTTTCAAAATTTCATCAAAAATGGCTCCAAATGTTTGGATTAAAGTTTGCCCTCAAATAACGTAAAGTATACTTTAAAAAATGGCGCAGGTCTCGTTTTCGTTCAGATTTTTCGAAAATTGCATAAGTAGTTTTTAGACATCTTCCTACAACTACTATATTGAAGATAGACATTTCTTCCTTGATGAAATTTGTAGATCACAGATATATCTTGAAATAAGGTATCTCGTATAATTTTCGAAAATACGAGTAATTTTCGGTGAAAAGCAGGCAATTTTTTACCAATTCTTTTATTAAAAAACGGTTCCAATACTTCTCCTTAATTTTTTTCACGGATAGAGTAAAGAGATTTCAAATGGAAAATGTCTCATTTTTATTAAACGGATTTTTGAAAATTTCAAAAGTTAAAACTAAAGCGTGAACGTATGTGATGTTGTAGCACCACAATTTTTTTCTTTACCAGTAGGCGAGTGAGTTTGTTTCCGAGCGCGTGTAAATTACTATGATTATTACCCCTGTGAATCTTATATCTCAGGAAATGGCTGTTCTTCTGCCGCTGGAAAGTGGGATACGACCCTAAACCACAAGGTCGCTTGCGATGTTTTCTCCTGCCTGGTATTCCCCCAGCGGGGCGGCAGGAGGGGGGCTCAAACAACCAGAAAACAACGGAGGGATAGTGGAGGTCAAGGTGAAGCTTGCGATTACGGTTATGATTTGAAATGTCGGCATCGGCTGACACGTCGACTCTAGGATGATGTGGGGAGGGGCTATAAGAAGAACACATATGGCAACTTAAGACCGCGTTGTTAGCCGTGTTATTTCAAATTGCGCAATAACACGAAAGGAAACCTAAAATTAGCTTCATTCAAATTATATCCCTTTATCTACCTCAACGTTCGAATAAAAAACATCAGCGGAAACATTTTTGTATATATGATAGAGCACGTTTTAAAAATTTCATTTATTGAAATCGACCGCTTGCGCAGTATCTCTGAGTGACTTCGAGACAAAGAAGGGATCCAAAATTATTTAAATATCACTGGTCGATCAATGCACTGATTTGTCAACGACCATGCAGATTGTACATACCCATTTTTTACCGCTAACGGTCTGGAGGTCATTCGCACCTGTTCGTCTGCTTCTTGTAGCGCCTGTCTTTCCGAAACCACCGCATCCACAATTCACCGCCCACATCGTCAAACTTGTTCCCCTCGCCCCCCCGCCCCCCACGCCCCCTCCGCAATCAGCCCGATCACCCTCGTAAAGCACAGCGAACGGAAGATTACCATGGAGTTTGAGTGGGGCCGCACAAGACGGATTTTTATTGCCGTGACCCGTATTGATAAGGGAAACAATGTAGTGGATAAATGGAAATGACGGCGATAAAAAGATTTATGAGCTGAAATCGCAAGCAAGTTGCGTGACGGTGTTCTGCATAGTGAAACAATAACAGATGGTGGGTGGGGAGGGGCTATAAGAAGAACACATATGGCAACTTAAGACCGTGTTGTTAGCCGTGTTATTTCAAATTGCGCAAAAACACGAAAGGAAAGTGGGGTGGCGGGGGCGCGTGGCGGGGCGGGAGTCCGCAGCGGGGCCGTGGACGGTGCCTTGGGTGTCTGCCTGCGGGGGGCGGGTGCCAGGGGCGGGTGCCGGGAGCGGGTGCCGGGGGGCGGGTGCCGGGGGCGGGTGCCGGGGGCGGGTGCCGGGGCGGGTGCCGGGGGCGGGTGCCGGGGGCGGGTGCCGGGGGCGGGGTGCCGGGGGCGGGTGCCGGGGGGCGGGAGCCGGGGGCGGGTGCCGGGAGAGGGTGCCGGGGGCGGGAGCCGGGGGCGGGTGCCGGGAGCGGGTGCCGGGGGGCGGGTGCCGGGGGCGGTGTGCCGGGGGGCGGGTGCCGGGGGCGGGTGCCGGGGGCGGGTGCCGGGGGCGGGTGCCGGGGGCGGGTGCCGGGGGCGGGTGCCGGGGGCGGGTGCCGGGGGCGGGTGCCGGGGGGCGGGTGCCGGGGGCGGGTGCCGGGGGCGGGTGCCGAGGGCGGGTGCCGGGGGCGGGTGCCGGGGGCGGGTGCCGGGGGCGGGTGCCGGGGACGGGTTCCGGGGCGGGCGCCGGGGGCGGGTGCCGGGGGGCGGGTGCCGGGGCGGGTGCCGGGGCGGGTGCCGGGGGCGGGTGCCGGGGGCGGGTGCCGGGGGGCGGGTGCCGGGGGGCGGGTGCCGGGGGCGGGTGCCGGGGGCGGGTGCCGGGGGCGGGTGCCGGGGGCGGGTTCCGGGGCGGGCGCCGGGAGCGGGTGCCGGGGGCGGGTGCCGGGGCGGGCGCCGGGGGCGGATGCCGGGGGCGGGTGCCGGAGGCGGGTGCCGGGGGCGGGTGCCGGGGGCGGGTGCCGGGGGCGGGTGCCGGGGGCGGGTGCCGGGGGGCGGGTGCCGGGGGCGGGTGCCGGGGCGGGTGCCGGGGGGCGGGTGCCGGGGGCGGGTGCCGGGGGCGGGTGCCGGGGGGCGGGTGCCGGGGGCGGGTGCCGGGGGGGGCGGGGTGCCGGGGGGCGGGTGCCGGGGGCGGGTGCCGGGGGCGGGTGCCGGGGGCGGGTGCCGGGGGCGGGTGCCGAGGGCGGGGTGCCGGGGGCGGGTGCCGGGGGCGGGTGCCGGGGGCGGGGTGCCGGGGGCGGGTGCGGGGGCGGGTGCCGGGGGCGGGTGCCGGGGGCGGGGTGCCGGGGGCGGGTGCCGGGGGCGGGTGCCGGGGGCGGGTGCCGGGGCGGGTGCCGGGAGCGGGTGCCGGGGGGCGGGTGCCGGGGGCGGGTGCCGGGGGCGGGGTGCCGGGGGCGGGTGCCGGGGGCGGGTGCCGGGGGCGGGTGCCGGGGGGCGGGTGCCGGGGGCGGGTGCCGGGGGCGAGTGCCGGGGGCGGGTGCCGGGGGGCGGGTGCCGGGGGCGGGCGCCGGGGGCGGGTGCCGGGGGGCGGGTGCCGGGGGCGGGTGCCGGGGGCGGGTGCCGGGGGCGGGTGCCGGGGGCGGGTGCCGGGGGGCGGGTGCCGGGGGCGGGTGCCGGGGGCGGGTGCCGGGGGCGGGCGCCGGGGGCGGGTGCCGGGGGCGGGCGCCGGGGGCGGGTGCCGGGGGCGGGTGCCGGGGGCGGGTGCCGGGGGCGGGTGCCGGGGGCGGGTGCCGGGGGCGGGTGCCGGGGGCGGGTGCCAGGGGCGAGTGCTGGGAGCGAGGAAGGGGTCGGCCCCGGCGACGCGGCCTGATCCGACCAAGGCGAGGGCCCCGGGTGCGGTGCCGGGAGCACGTAGCGGCCCGCGGGTGATGGACGCCCCGGCCGCGCGAGCGAGCGAAGCCACCGGGATTTCGCTGCAGAGATCGAATGGCGCTGGATTTGCTGATCGCCGCACGGATAATCCCGCACAGGCCATCGATCCAGGCGGGGACGGCGAGGCCCCGATGCGCCTCTCGCCCACTGGCATCGCGACGGAGGCGCCGGCCCGGCTTCCATGTAGAGGGTTCATCCGCGAAGAAACACGACGAACGAAGGCGTTCCGGGAGAACATTCAAATGTAGAATGGTTTTCGTCGGCTGTTCTCATGTAACTCACTTACATCCCTCAAACCTAAACGTTCACTAACATCTTGAAAGCGTTTTTCTGACGGTTATCAAGTTTTCAGACGAACTGTTCAATTTACAAGGTGCTTTTTAAATACTCGGATCTTCAAATAATGAGATATTTTCATTTGAATAAACAAACTTTATAAACGTTTTAAGTATCATTTACATTACAAACAGACTCGTGATTATCATCTTTAACAATTACAATACATACCGCAATTACCGCTTGCAAACAAAATACCCTGCGAGAAAAATATGTGTTATATATTTATACCGAAAATACCGAACCAATTTTTATCAGACGCTTTGACGTGGATATCATTGCCTACACATTTGCAATATATCTCCCACAACTTTCCGAGCTCCAAAGACGGTGATCGTGCATGAACAACGCAGCTCTGCTTCTCGAAGGGTGTCGCTCCCTCGTCCTGCGAGGGCCTGCAGTGCTGCGCGGCGGAAACTCTGCTGGCGGCCGGCTCCTCGACAATCGACGATCGCACGAGGGGCGCGTCCAAGCGCCTTGTCGAAGGGACAATGGAAAGGGGGAGGTAAAATCTGAGATTCTATTCCAACGCTTTTCCCCTCCCTCAACCAGACATTGCAACCTTCTCTCTATTGACTCCTATTAAGAGGGCTATTCCACAGGTTTCTATAATGAACATCTTTATGTGTTAATACCGAGAATGATTTTTATGAAGGAGAAAAAGAAGCTCATCCAGTTTCCTCATACCACTTTCCTTTAAATTGTACAATTAGTTAGGAACAGAACGTAGGGTTCAAATATTGGTAAAGGAACCAGAACATTTCAATTACTCGTATAAAGACTCTTAAAAAAACTCAATTGTCATCTGCACATTACACACATTTCATTACACCTACTTAGGTGTGTACAGAGTAGAACACTTGTAAATATGTTATTTTAGACATTTACTTCCGCTTCCAGGAATATTTGCTTATCATAACTGATTTACTAGAAAAATTCTCACTATTTCCGAAGTGAAGAGATGGTGCAAGGTAAAGTTTGCTTCAAACATATATTTCCGAATACTTACTCTTATTCGAGGTCAGCAAAAAGGGCTGAGAGAACCATCGGACTTGAATAGGACGCAACCGAATAAAAAATTCCCAGCTATATTGAAAACCTGTTTCATTTCCAATAAACTTGGAGGTTCATAACTGTGGCTTTGTAGTCAACAGTAAAAAATATTTTGTTTTGTTTTCTGGATCTTTCTTTCTCGTCTTAGGAAAAGAAATACGTATCCAGAAAATTTCCAAACACAATAAATATATTCCCTAACACAAAACACAAAATCATTATCCCTTTTTACAATAACAAAATCAGTGAAGAAATAATGTTTGATCCTTTCACTAAACAAATTGAGAAAATGACAAATGCTTATACACGTTTACAATCTGCACAAACACACACAATTGAATATTTACACTGTTAAAAATAATTCCTTATAATTCTTAACTATCATGGCCATCACAATCTCATTGAAATTTATCTCTATTGACATTCACTATCGGAATAAAAGAACAAAAGAATTACTATATTTCACACGTTCTAATTTGAAACACATGACACTTATCATTACAATACTATTAATTTACCAGCTATACCAATTTACAATTCTATGCTGGTTTAATTATCTTGCCTTAAGATACAAAATTGTTGTTCTATCTTCACATTGTTAGTGTCCTATACCAAGAGAATTGAGTGACAAAAACTAAAAATATCAACTCTTTAGGTTACACGCATTAATTTTTCCCTGCCTCTCTCTTTCTCTCTACCATTTCACCGAAATCTGTTACCAGCTCATTTTTCTCTAAGCTGCCACTAATTACCGTTATGTTGGCACCGTGCCCTGACATAGACCACATTCCCTCCTCGTGCAATTGCACTCGTCTGCGCGTCGCGAAATGTTATATTGCTAGTCTATTTCTCCTTTAGTTGTTTGACTTAAAAACAAAATAACTGCAATGGAATATGTGGAATACCTATCACACGATTAATTGGGAAATTGCGGATCGCTATTCTCCGAGACCAAGGGCACAAAAAAAAAAAAAAAAAAAAAACCCTTTCCTTCGCAGGGCGTTTTAGTACCGCCACAAGCGTTGGTATTACCTGGGCCTTCTCGGGATGCCGTTGTGTAACCTTGGATTTCACCTCCTCGAGTCCGGCTGTCCACAACGCAGCGTCCTTCAAGTGACACCCCGTGCCGTTAGTTCTCCGGTGTCGTTTTTCCAAATTTATTCACCTTGGGTATTGCGACACAATTTTCCAAATCGATCCGACATTCATGGCTGTCTGCCTCTTTCTTCCTTCTTCTGCTGTCTCCCCTCCCCTCGCGTCGGTCGGCAGAGACACTACAATTCATTTGTCTAAGAATGTATATAAATACGGCGGGCTTCTCTTGCAGAGGGCACGGCCGCGCTATTTAAATGTAGCGTTCTTATCTTCCACAGATAGGCAACGATTGCAAAATTGGAATTTAAAACGGTGATTCTTAGATTAGCAAATGTCTGTCCTAATCACAATACTGCCATGACCTTAAATATACAAAATGAATTAACAAATTAAAACCAAAATGATAAATATGAGTCAGATTATCGACTCTGTACTATCGTTTCATTTCCTTTGGAGTGAAATTCTCATATAATATATATCAAAAATAAAATAGATATTTTAGAACTCATTGTTTCAAAAATCAATTTGCATTTATCGGATCGGATATTTGCAAACGATTTCGTTCTTCTTCTACACTTTTTAATATTTTATTGGCAGCACATCAAAATTTGAGCTAGGTTATCCCAGCTCAAGAGCAGAACAGAAAGTATAAGTATTCTTCCTTCGCCCATTATGTGCACAATTATTTCTAACAATTCGGCTTCGAAAAATATTATACTACACTTCAAACCATAATGCCAAATACGTAAGCAGACTTACAACTATTTGGCGTATTGTAATTATACTTAAATAACCAAATATATACACACAAATAATGGCGAAGTTCAAAATCGTATTGTTACTTTTAGAAATACATTTTTCTTTATAATAATAACAATACGAGAAAATAAATTCTGAACATTATTTACCTGCCTTAAACTTAGTGATTACAAATGAAATCATCGCAATTACGTTCGTACCTGGGAGCTTCAATTCAGTCAGAGTGTGTCAAAGGTCATGACCTCCGATTGGTCAGCCCGCAGCGAATCGCGCCCACGACCCACGCGCCCTTGGCCGCCGCAGCCGCCGCACGACGGAGGGCCAACCACCCGTTCACTCGCCCGCCCACGCCCCTCGGGGGCTCAACGCCTCCCCCCACCACCACCACCGCCCTCCGCCCACGCGCCATCACACTCGCCTGAATAACATTCAAGAAGTTGAAAGAAAATGTTCAAAGGAAATATGACAACAGATAGAAAAGGTCGTTGTTCATATGTGTGACGGAATTGGCGATTTTCACATTTTGGTGCCAATGATTCAGAATCTTTTGTTTTTAGTGTAATAAGAAAAGTTTCTAAGAAATCTAGATACACATAGTGACATTTTTTTAACTTAGGAGATTGTCTATCCTCACTGACACGCTTGTAACTACATTAAAATCAGATCACAGAAACAAAAATGAACAGAAGAAGAACCAAAATGAATGTGGTTGATACAGAACTGACCATATCGATTACTTTCTTTTCATTTGAACTGTTCACTTTTTATCACTTATAAGTTAATATCGAAAGAAAACAAGCATTTTTGCTAGCCAATGTACTGAGACTGAAATGAACTTTTTGCATACAGAAAAAATTCTTGATAATTACATTATTACTTTTTGTAAGAAATAAAAATTAAATATAGTTTTATCACGTTGTATTAACATGACCAAAGAAAAATAGTATTGCTCGTATATGCAATATCCTGAATCTGAAGCCATAAATGTAAATTGGAGGATTGAACAAACGAACAAAATGCAAAGGTGATTTTGAATTAACAAAATGGTGTGCTCCCAAATGACCTCCCGCAATTTCAGTAAAATAACAAGTCACAATTGACCCTTACATTCCCCAAAACAGTATTGGCTTCTTAATTAAAGGAATGTTGTCATATTTGTTGCGCTGAAATTCCATGCTAACTGTGTGGATTCTATCTGTGATTTCATTTCACACTTCTATTAAACCACCACCATCTTCTC
>JAZDUA010001324.1:0-103859 GCA_038098605.1 Gryllus longicercus | reverse complement strand
TATTCCGTGTGCAAATTTCAGCGCTCTAGCTCTAATAGTTTAGGAGATAGAGCCATTTAAAGATCGACGAAGTTGTCCGATTTAAGACATGGCACGGATTTTTTTGAAAACCACGGACCAAGCTCGAATTTTATGTGAAATTCACGGGTGATATTCCTTATTTCGATTAGAAACTTAGTTTTTAAGAAAATCGCAAAAGTATCGCCATTAGAGTCAATTTCTTCCTAGGAACAGTAGAATATTTCCATCTCATGCTCGTTCTGATTTTCGGAGAAACTTCGTTTAAGACTCAGATTAAAGGCCAATATATATAATATTACGTGTGCAAATTTCAGCGCTGTAGCTGTAATAGTTTAGGAGATAGAGCCGTTTGAATTAATAATTGTCAGAGCTTGCAAAATGCGAAAAAACAATGCTTTTATTTTAAGGTTCCTGGGGGCCAGATTTCTCATCCGGAAATAAAAAACTTGACTTTTTCTTACACTACAAGAATTTAGAAATACACGCGTGTTTGTAGAATCCATATATGTTATATAGTTTGTGAAAAATATTTATTATTCCGTGTGCAAATTTCAGCGCTCTAGCTCTAATAGTTTAGGAGATAGAGCCATTTAAAGATCGACGAAGTTGTCCGATTTAAGACATGGCACGGATTTTTTTGAAAACCACGGACCAAGCTCGAAATATTATGGGAAATTCACTGGTGATATTCATTTTTCGATTAGAAACTTAGTTTTTAAGAAAATCGCAATAGTATCGCCATTAGAGTCAATTTCTTCCTAGGAACTGTAGAATATTTCCATCTCATGCTCGTTCTGATTTTCGGAGAAACTTCGTTTAAGACTCAGATTAAAGGCCAATATATATAATATTACGTGTGCAAATTTCAGCGCTGTAGCTGTAATAGTTTAGGAGATAGAGCCGTTTGAATTAATAATTGTCAGAGCTTGCAAAATGCGAAAAAACAATGCTTTTATTTTATGGTTCCTGGAGGCCAGATTTCTCATCCGGAAATAAAAAACTTGACTTTTTCTTACACTACAAGAATTTAGAAATACACGCGTGTCTGTAGAATCCATATATGTTATATAGTTTGTGAAAAATATTTATTATTCCGTGTGCAAATTTCAGCGCTCTAGCTCTAATAGTTTAGGAGATAGAGCCATTTAAAGATCGACGAAGTTGTCCGATTTAAGACATGGCACGGATTTTTTTGAAAACCACGGACCAAGCTCGAAATTTTATGGGAAATTCACTGGTGATATTCATTTTTCGATTAGAAACTTAGTTTTTAAGAAAATCGCAAAAGTATCGCCATTACAGTCAATTTCTTCCTAGGAACTGTAGAATATTTCCATCTCATGCTCGTTCTGATTTTCGGAGAAACTTCGTTTAAGACTCAGATTAAAGGCCAATATATATAATATTACGTGTGCAAATTTCAGCGCTGTAGCTGTAATAGTTTAGAAGATAGAGCCGTTTGAATTAATAATTGTCAGAGCTTGCAAAATGCGAAAAAACAATGCTTTTATTTTAAGGTTCCTGGGGGCCAGATTTCTCATCCGGAAATAAAAAACTTGACTTTTTCTTACACTACAAGAATTTAGAAATACACGCGTGTCTGTAGAATCCATATATGTTATATAGTTTGTGAAAAATATTTATTATTCCGTGTGCAAATTTCAGCGCTCTAGCTCTAATAGTTTAGGAGATAGAGCCATTTAAAGATCGACGAAGTTGTCCGATTTAAGACATGGCACGGATTTTTTTGAAAACCACGGACCAAGCACGAAATTTTATGGGAAATTCACTGGTGATATTCATTTTTCGATTAGAAACTTGGTTTTTAAGAAAATCGCAAAAGTATCGCCATTACAGTCAATTTCTTCCTAGTAACTGTAGAATATTTCCATCTCATGCTCGTTCTGATTTTCGGAGAAACTTCGTTTAAGACTCAGATTAAAGGCCAATATATATAATATTACGTGTGCAAATTTCAGCGCTGTAGCTGTAATAGTTTAGGAGATAGAGCCGTTTGAATTAATAATTGTCAGAGCTTGCAAAATGCGAAAAAACAATGCTTTTATTTTAAGGTTCCTGGGGGCCAGATTTCTCATCCGGAAATAAAAAACTTGACTTTTTCTTACACTACAAGAATTTAGAAATACACGCGTGTTTGTAGAATCCATATATGTTATATAGTTTGTGAAAAATATTTATTATTCCGTGTGCAAATTTCAGCGCTCTAGCTCTAATAGTTTAGGAGATAGAGCCATTTAAAGATCGACGAAGTTGTCCGATTTAAGACATGGCACGGATTTTTTTGAAAACCACGGACCAAGCTCGAATTTTATGTGAAATTCACGGGTGATATTCCTTATTTCGATTAGAAACTTAGTTTTTAAGAAAATCGCAAAAGTATCGCCATTAGAGTCAATTTCTTCCTAGGAACAGTAGAATATTTCCATCTCATGCTCGTTCTGATTTTCGGAGAAACTTCGTTTAAGACTCAGATTAAAGGCCAATATATATAATATTACGTGTGCAAATTTCAGCGCTGTAGCTGTAATAGTTTAGGAGATAGAGCCGTTTGAATTAATAATTGTCAGAGCTTGCAAAATGCGAAAAAACAATGCTTTTATTTTAAGGTTCCTGGGGGCCAGATTTCTCATCCGGAAATAAAAAACTTGACTTTTTCTTACACTACAAGAATTTAGAAATACACGCGTGTTTGTAGAATCCATATATGTTATATAGTTTGTGAAAAATATTTATTATTCCGTGTGCAAATTTCAGCGCTCTAGCTCTAATAGTTTAGGAGATAGAGCCATTTAAAGATCGACGAAGTTGTCCGATTTAAGACATGGCACGGATTTTTTTGAAAACCACGGACCAAGCTCGAAATTTTATGGGAAATTCACTGGTGATATTCATTTTTCGATTAGAAACTTAGTTTTTAAGAAAATCGCAAAAGTATCGCCATTACAGTCAATTTCTTCCTAGTAACTGTAGAATATTTCCATCTCATGCTCGTTCTGATTTTCGGAGAAACTTCGTTTAAGACTCAGATTAAAGGCCAATATATATAATATTACGTGTGCAAATTTCAGCGCTGTAGCTGTAATAGTTTAGAAGATAGAGCCGTTTGAATTAATAATTGTCAGAGCTTGCAAAATGCGAAAAAACAATGCTTTTATTTTAAGGTTCCTGGGGGCCAGATTTCTCATCCGGAAATAAAAAACTTGACTTTTTCTTACACTACAAGAATTTAGAAATACACGCGTGTCTGTAGAATCCATATATGTTATATAGTTTGTGAAAAATATTTATTATTCCGTGTGCAAATTTCAGCGCTCTAGCTCTAATAGTTTAGGAGATAGAGCCATTTAAAGATCGACGAAGTTGTCCGATTTAAGACATGGCACGGATTTTTTTGAAAACCACGGACCAAGCACGAAATTTTATGGGAAATTCACTGGTGATATTCATTTTTCGATTAGAAACTTGGTTTTTAAGAAAATCGCAAAAGTATCGCCATTACAGTCAATTTCTTCCTAGTAACTGTAGAATATTTCCATCTCATGCTCGTTCTGATTTTCGGAGAAACTTCGTTTAAGACTCAGATTAAAGGCCAATATATATAATATTACGTGTGCAAATTTCAGCGCTGTAGCTGTAATAGTTTAGGAGATAGAGCCGTTTGAATTAATAATTGTCAGAGCTTGCAAAATGCGAAAAAACAATGCTTTTATTTTAAGGTTCCTGGGGGCCAGATTTCTCATCCGGAAATAAAAAACTTGACTTTTTCTTACACTACAAGAATTTAGAAATACACGCGTGTTTGTAGAATCCATATATGTTATATAGTTTGTGAAAAATATTTATTATTCCGTGTGCAAATTTCAGCGCTCTAGCTCTAATAGTTTAGGAGATAGAGCCATTTAAAGATCGACGAAGTTGTCCGATTTAAGACATGGCACGGATTTTTTTGAAAACCACGGACCAAGCACGAAATTTTATGGGAAATTCACTGGTGATATTCATTTTTCGATTAGAAACTTGGTTTTTAAGAAAATCGCAAAAGTATCGCCATTACAGTCAATTTCTTCCTAGTAACTGTAGAATATTTCCATCTCATGCTCGTTCTGATTTTCGGAGAAACTTCGTTTAAGACTCAGATTAAAGGCCAATATATATAATATTACGTGTGCAAATTTCAGCGCTGTAGCTGTAATAGTTTAGGAGATAGAGCCGTTTGAATTAATAATTGTCAGAGCTTGCAAAATGCGAAAAAACAATGCTTTTATTTTAAGGTTCCTGGGGGCCAGATTTCTCATCCGGAAATAAAAAACTTGACTTTTTCTTACACTACAAGAATTTAGAAATACACGCGTGTTTGTAGAATCCATATATGTTATATAGTTTGTGAAAAATATTTATTATTCCGTGTGCAAATTTCAGCGCTCTAGCTCTAATAGTTTAGGAGATAGAGCCATTTAAAGATCGACGAAGTTGTCCGATTTAAGACATGGCACGGATTTTTTTGAAAACCACGGACCAAGCTCGAAATTTTATGTGAAATTCACGGGTGATATTCCTTATTTCGATTAGAAACTTAGTTTTTAAGAAAATCGCAAAAGTATCGCCATTAGAGTCAATTTCTTCCTAGGAACTGTAGAATATTTCCATCTCATGCTCGTTCTGATTTTCGGAGAAACTTCGTTTAATACTCAGATTAAAGGCCAATATATATAATATTACGTGTGCAAATTTCAGCGCTGTAGCTGTAACAGTTTAGGAGATAGAGCCGTTTGAATTAATAAGTGTCAGAGCTTGCAAAATGCGAAAAAACAATGCTTTTATTTTAAGGTTCCTGGGGGCCAGATTTCTCATCCGGAAATAAAAAACTTGACTTTTTCTTACACTACAAGAATTTAGAAATACACGCGTGTCTGTAGAATCCATATATGTTATATAGTTTGTGAAAAATATTTATTATTCCGTGTGCAAATTTCAGCGCTCTAGCTCTAATAGTTTAGGAGATAGAGCCATTTAAAGATCGACGAAGTTGTCCGATTTAAGACATGGCACGGATTTTTTTGAAAACCACGGACCAAGCTCGAAATTTTATGGGAAATTCACTGGTGATATTCATTTTTCGATTAGAAACTTAGTTTTTAAGAAAATCGCAAAAGTATCGCCATTAGAGTCAATTTCTTCCTAGGAACTGTAGAATATTTCCATCTCATGCTCGTTCTGATTTTCGGAGAAACTTCGTTTAAGACTCAGATTAAAGGCCAATATATATAATATTACGTGTGCAAATTTCAGCGCTGTAGCTGTAATAGTTTAGGAGATAGAGCCGTTTGAATTAATAATTGTCAGAGCTTGCAAAATGCGTAAAAACAATGCTTTTATTTTATGGTTCCTGGAGGCCAGATTTCTCATCCGGAAATAAAAAACTTGACTTTTTCTTACACTACAAGAATTTAGAAATACACGCGTGTCTGTAGAATCCATATATGTTATATAGTTTGTGAAAAATATTTATTATTCCGTGTGCAAATTTCAGCGCTCTAGCTCTAATAGTTTAGGAGATAGAGCCATTTAAAGATCGACGAAGTTGTCCGATTTAAGACATGGCACGGATTTTTTTGAAAACCACGGACCAAGCTCGAAATTTTATGGGAAATTCACTGGTGATATTCATTTTTCGATTAGAAACTTAGTTTTTAAGAAAATCGCAAAAGTATCGCCATTACAGTCAATTTCTTCCTAGGAACTGTAGAATATTTCCATCTCATGCTCGTTCTGATTTTCGGAGAAACTTCGTTTAAGACTCAGATTAAAGGCCAATATATATAATATTACGTGTGCAAATTTCAGCGCTGTAGCTGTAATAGTTTAGAAGATAGAGCCGTTTGAATTAATAATTGTCAGAGCTTGCAAAATGCGAAAAAACAATGCTTTTATTTTAAGGTTCCTGGGGGCCAGATTTCTCATCCGGAAATAAAAAACTTGACTTTTTCTTACACTACAAGAATTTAGAAATACACGCGTGTCTGTAGAATCCATATATGTTATATAGTTTGTGAAAAATATTTATTATTCCGTGTGCAAATTTCAGCGCTCTAGCTCTAATAGTTTAGGAGATAGAGCCATTTAAAGATCGACGAAGTTGTCCGATTTAAGACATGGCACGGATTTTTTTGAAAACCACGGACCAAGCACGAAATTTTATGGGAAATTCACTGGTGATATTCATTTTTCGATTAGAAACTTGGTTTTTAAGAAAATCGCAAAAGTATCGCCATTACAGTCAATTTCTTCCTAGTAACTGTAGAATATTTCCATCTCATGCTCGTTCTGATTTTCGGAGAAACTTCGTTTAAGACTCAGATTAAAGGCCAATATATATAATATTACGTGTGCAAATTTCAGCGCTGTAGCTGTAATAGTTTAGGAGATAGAGCCGTTTGAATTAATAATTGTCAGAGCTTGCAAAATGCGAAAAAACAATGCTTTTATTTTAAGGTTCCTGGGGGCCAGATTTCTCATCCGGAAATAAAAATCTTGACTTTTTCTTACACTACAAGAATTTAGAAATACACGCGTGTTTGTAGAATCCATATATGTTATATAGTTTGTGAAAAATATTTATTATTCCGTGTGCAAATTTCAGCGCTCTAGCTCTAACAGTTTAGGAGATAGAGCCATTTAAAGATCGACGAAGTTGTCCGATTTAAGACATGGCACGGATTTTTTTGAAAACCACGGACCAAGCTCGAATTTTATGTGAAATTCACGGGTGATATTCCTTATTTCGATTAGAAACATAGTTTTTAAGAAAATCGCAAAAGTATCGCCATTAGAGTCAATTTCTTCCTAGGAACAGTAGAATATTTCCATCTCATGCTCGTTCTGATTTTCGGAGAAACTTCGTTTAAGACTCAGATTAAAGGCCAATATATATAATATTACGTGTGCAAATTTCAGCGCTGTAGCTGTAATAGTTTAGGAGATAGAGCCGTTTGAATTAATAATTGTCAGAGCTTGCAAAATGCGAAAAAACAATGCTTTTATTTTAAGGTTCCTGGGGGCCAGATTTCTCATCCGGAAATAAAAACTTGACTTTTTCTTACACTACAAGAATTTAGAAATACACGCGTGTTTGTAGAATCCATATATGTTATATAGTTTGTGAAAAATATTTATTATTCCGTGTGCAAATTTCAGCGCTCTAGCTCTAATAGTTTAGGAGATAGAGCCATTTAAAGATCGACGAAGTTGTCCGATTTAAGACATGGCACGGATTTTTTTGAAAACCACGGACCAAGCTCGAAATTTTATGGGAAATTCACTGGTGATATTCATTTTTCGATTAGAAACTTAGTTTTTAAGAAAATCGCAAAAGTATCGCCATTACAGTCAATTTCTTCCTAGTAAATGTAGAATATTTCCATCTCATGCTCGTTCTGATTTTCGGAGAAACTTCGTTTAAGACTCAGATTAAAGGCCAATATATATAATATTACGTGTGCAAATTTCAGCGCTGTAGCTGTAATAGTTTAGAAGATAGAGCCGTTTGAATTAATAATTGTCAGAGCTTGCAAAATGCGAAAAAACAATGCTTTTATTTTAAGGTTCCTGGGGGCCAGATTTCTCATCCGGAAATAAAAAACTTGACTGTTTCTTACACTACAAGAATTTAGAAATACACGCGTGTCTGTAGAATCCATATATGTTATATAGTTTGTGAAAAATATTTATTATTCCGTGTACAAATTTCAGCGCTCTAGCTCTAATAGTTTAGGAGATAGAGCCATTTAAAGATCGACGAAGTTGTCCGATTTAAGACATGGCACGGATTTTTTTGAAAACCACGGACCAAGCACGAAATTTTATGGGAAATTCACTGGTGATATTCATTTTTCGATTAGAAACTTGGTTTTTAAGAAAATCGCAAAAGTATCGCCATTACAGTCAATTTCTTCCTAGTAACTGTAGAATATTTCCATCTCATGCTCGTTCTGATTTTCGGAGAAACTTCGTTTAAGACTCAGATTAAAGGCCAATATATATAATATTACGTGTGCAAATTTCAGCGCTGTAGCTGTAATAGTTTAGGAGATAGAGCCGTTTGAATTAATAATTGTCAGAGCTTGCAAAATGCGAAAAAACAATGCTTTTATTTTAAGGTTCCTGGGGGCCAGATTTCTCATCCGGAAATAAAAAACTTGACTTTTTCTTACACTACAAGAATTTAGAAATACACGCGTGTTTGTAGAATCCATATATGTTATATAGTTTGTGAAAAATATTTATTATTCCGTGTGCAAATTTCAGCGCTCTAGCTCTAATAGTTTAGGAGATAGAGCCATTTAAAGATCGACGAAGTTGTCCGATTTAAGACATGGCACGGATTTTTTTGAAAACCACGGACCAAGCTCGAAATTTTATGTGAAATTCACGGGTGATATTCCTTATTTCGATTAGAAACTTAGTTTTTAAGAAAATCGCAAAAGTATCGCCATTAGAGTCAATTTCTTCCTAGGAACTGTAGAATATTTCCATCTCATGCTCGTTCTGATTTTCGGAGAAACTTCGTTTAATACTCAGATTAAAGGCCAATATATATAATATTACGTGTGCAAATTTCAGCGCTGTAGCTGTAATAGTTTAGGAGATAGAGCCGTTTGAATTAATAATTGTCAGAGCTTGCAAAATGCGAAAAAACAATGCTTTTATTTTAAGGTTCCTGGGGGCGAGATTTCTCATCCGGAAATAAAAAACTTGACTTTTTCTTACACTACAAGAATTTAGAAATACACGCGTGTCTGTAGAATCCATATATGTTATATATTTTGTGAAAAATATTTATTATTCCGTGTGCAAATTTCAGCGCTCTAGCTCTAATAGTTTAGGAGATAGAGCCATTTAAAGATCGACGAAGTTGTCCGATTTAAAACATGGCACGGATTTTTTTGAAAACCACGGACCAAGCTCGAAATTTTATGGGAAAGTCACTGGTGATATTCATTTTTCGATTAGAAACTTAGTTTTTAAGAAAATCGCAAAAGTATCGCCATTACAGTCAATTTCTTCCTAGTAACTGTAGAATATTTCAATCTCATGGTCGTTCTGATTTTCGGAGAAACTTCGTTTAAGACTCAGATTAAAGGCCAATATATATAATATTACGTGTGCAAATTTCAGCGCTGTAGCTGTAATAGTTTAGGAGATAGAGCCGTTTGAATTAATAATTGTCAGAGCTTGCAAAATGCGAAAAAACAATGATTTTATTTTAAGGTTCCTGGAGGCCAGATTTCTCATCCGGAAATAAAAAACTTGACTTTTTCTTACACTACAAGAATTTAGAAATACACGCGTGTCTGTAGAATCCATATATGTTATATAGTTTGTGAAAAATATTTATTATTCCGTGTGCAAATTTCAGCGCTCTAGCTCTAATAGTTTAGCAGATAGAGCCATTTAAAGATCGACGAAGTTGTCCGATTTAAGACATGGCACGGATTCTTTTGAAAACCACGGACCAAGCTCGAAATTTTATGGGAAATTCACGGGTGATATTCATTTTTCGATTAGAAACTTAGTTTTTAAGAAAATCGCAAAAGTATCGCTATTAGAGTCAATTTCTTCCTAGTAACTGTAGAATATTTCCATCTCATGCTCGTTCTGATTTTCGGAGAAACTTCGTTTAAGACTCAGATTAAAGGCCAATATATATAATGTTACGTGTGCAAATTTCAGCGCTGTAGCTGTAATAGTTTAGGAGATAGAGCCGTTTGAATTAATAATTGTCAGAGCTTGCAAAATGCGAAAAAACAATGCTTTTATTTTAAGGTTCCTGGGGGCCAGATTTCTCATCCGGAAATAAAAAACTTGACTTTTTCTTACACTACAACAATTTAGAAATACACGCGTGTTTGTAGAATCCATATATGTTATATAGTTTGTGAAAAATATTTATTATTCCGTGTGCAAATTTCAGCGCTCTAGCTCTAATAGTTTAGGAGATAGAGCCATTTAAAGATCGACGAAGTTGTCCGATTTAAGACATGGCACGGATTTTTTTGAAAACCACGGACCAAGCTCGAAATTTTATGTGAAATTCACGGGTGATATTCCTTATTTCGATTAGAAACTTAGTTTTTAAGAAAATCGCAAAAGTATCGCCATTAGAGTCAATTTCTTCCTAGGAACTGTAGAATATTTCCATCTCATGCTCGTTCTGATTTTCGGAGAAACTTCGTTTAATACTCAGATTAAAGGCCAATATATATAATATTACGTGTGCAAATTTCAGCGCTGTAGCTGTAATAGTTTAGGAGATAGAGCCGTTTGAATTAATAATTGTCAGAGCTTGCAAAATGCGAAAAAACAATGCTTTTATTTTAAGGCTCCTGGGGGCCAGATTTCTCATCCGGAAATAAAAAACTTGACTTTTTCTTACACTACAAGAATTTAGAAATACACGCGTGTTTGTAGAATCCATATGTTATATAGTTTGTGAAAAATATTTATTATTCCGTGTGCAAATTTCAGCGCTCTAGCTCTAATAGTTTAGGAGATAGAGCCATTTAAAGATCGACGAAGTTGTCCGATTTAAGACATGGCACGGATTTTTTTGAAAACCACGGACCAAGCTCGAAATTTTATGTGAAATTCACGGGTGATATTCCTTATTTCGATTTGAAAACTTAGTTTTTAAGAAAATCGCAAAAGTATCGCCATTAGAGTCAATTTCTTCCTAGGAACTGTAGAATATTTCCATCTCATGCTCGTTCTGATTTTCGGAGAAACTTCGTTTAAGACTCAGATTAAAGGCCAATATATATAATATTACGTGTGCAAATTTCAGCGCTGTAGCTGTAATAGTTTAGGAGATAGAGCCGTTTGAATTAATAATTGTCAGAGCTCTCAAAATGCGAAAAAACAATGCTTTTATTTTAAGGTTCCTGGGGGCGAGATTTCTCATCCGGAAATAAAAAACTTGACTTTTTCTTACACTACAAGAATTTAGAAATACACGCGTGTCTGTAGAATCCATATATGTTATATATTTTGTGAAAAATATTTATTATTCCGTGTGCAAATTTCAGCGCTCTAGCTCTAATAGTTTAGGAGATAGAGCCATTTAAAGATCGACGAAGTTGTCCGATTTAAAACATGGCACGGATTTTTTTGAAAACCACGGACCAAGCTCGAAATTTTATGGGAAAGTCACTGGTGATATTCATTTTTCGATTAGAAACTTAGTTTTTAAGAAAATCGCAAAAGTATCGCCATTACAGTCAATTTCTTCCTAGTAACTGTAGAATATTTCAATCTCATGGTCGTTCTGATTTTCGGAGAAACTTCGTTTAAGACTCAGATTAAAGGCCAATATATATAATATTACGTGTGCAAATTTCAGCGCTGTAGCTGTAATAGTTTAGGAGATAGAGCCGTTTGAATTAATAATTGTCAGAGCTTGCAAAATGCGAAAAAACAATGATTTTATTTTAAGGTTCCTGGAGGCCAGATTTCTCATCCGGAAATAAAAAACTTGACTTTTTCTTACACTACAAGAATTTAGAAATACACTCGTGTCTGTAGAATCCATATATGTTATATAGTTTGTGAAAAATATTTATTATTCCGTGTGCAAATTTCAGCGCTCTAGCTCTAATAGTTTAGCAGATAGAGCCATTTAAAGATCGACGAAGTTGTCCGATTTAAGACATGGCACGGATTTTTTTGAAAACCACGGACCAAGCTCGAAATTTTATGGGAAATTCACGGGTGATATTCATTTTTCGATTAGAAACTTAGTTTTTAAGAAAATCGCAAAAGTATCGCTATTAGAGTCAATTTCTTCCTAGTAACTGTAGAATATTTCCATCTCATGCTCGTTCTGATTTTCGGAGAAACTTCGTTTAAGACTCAGATTAAAGGCCAATATATATAATGTTACGTGTGCAAATTTCAGCGCTGTAGCTGTAACAGTTTAGGAGATAGAGCCGTTTGAATTAATAATTGTCAGAGCTTGCAAAATACGAAAAAACAATGCTTATATTTTAAAGTTCCTGGAGGCCAGATTTCTCATCCGGAAATAAAAAACTTGACTTTTTCTAACACTACAAGAATTTAGAAATACACGCGTGTCTGTAGAATCCATATATGTTATACAGTTTGTGAAAAATATTTATTATTCCGTGTGCAAATTTCAGCGCTCTAGCTCTAATAGTTTAGGAGATAGAGCCATTTAAAGATCGACGAAGTTGTCCGATTTAAGACATGGCACGGATTTTTTTGAAAACCACGGACCAAGCTCGAAATTTTATGGGAAATTCACTGGTGATATTCATTTTTCGATTAGAAACTTAGTTTTTAAGAAAATCGCAAAAGTATCGCCATTACAGTCAATTTCTTCCTAGTAACTGTAGAATATTTCCATCTCATGCTCGTTCTGATTTTCGGAGAAACTTCCTTTAAGACTCAGATTAAAGGACAATATATATAATATTACTTGTGCAAATTTCAGCGCTGTAGCTGTAATAGTTTAGGAGATAGAGCCGTTTGAATTAATAATTGTCACAGCTTGCAAAATGCGAAAAAACAATGCTTTTATTTTAAGGTTCCTGGAGGCCAGATTTCTCATCCGGAAATAAAAAACTTGACTTTTTCTTACACTACAAGAATTTAGAAATACACGCGTGTCTGTAGAATCCATATATGTTATACAGTTTGTGAAAAATATTTATTATTCCGTGTGCAAATTTCAGCGCTCTAGCTCTAATAGTTTAGGAGATAGAGCCATTTAAAGATCGACGAAGTTGTCCGATTTAAGACATGGCACGGATTTTTTTGAAAACCACGGACCAAGCTCGAAATTTTATGGGAAATTCACTGGTGATATTAATTTTTCGATTAGAAACTTAGTTTTTAAGAAAATCGCAAAAGTATCGCTATTAGAGTCAATTTCTTCCTAGGAACTGTAGAATATTTCCATCTCATGCTCGTTCTGATATTCGGAGAAACTTCGTTTAAGACTCAGATTAAAGGCCAGTATATATAATATTACGTGTGCAAATTTCAGCGCTATAGCTGTAATAGTTTAGGAGATAGAACTGTTTGAATTAATAATTAATTTGAATTAAATCTGGCCTCCAGGAACCTTAAAATAAAAGCATTGTTTTTTCGCATTTTGCAAGCTCTGACAATTATTAATTCAAACGGCTCTATCTCCTAAACTATTACAGCTACAGCGCTGAAATTTGCACATGTAATATTATATATATTGGCCTTTAATCTGAGTCTTAAACGAAGTTTCTCCGAAAATCAGAACGAGCATGAGATGGAAATATTCTACAGTTACTAGGAAGAAATTGACTGTAATGGCGATACTTTTGCGATTTTCTTAAAAACTAAGTTTCTAATCGAACAATTAATATCACCAGTGAATTTCCCATAAAATTTCGAGCTTGGTCCGTGGTTTTCAAAAAAATCCGTGCCATGTCTTAAATCGGACAACTTCGTCGATCTTTAAATGGCTCTATCTCCTAAACTATTGGAGCTAGAGCGCTGAAATTTGCACACGGAATAATAAATATTTTTCACAAACTATACAACATATATGGATTCTACACACACGCGTGTATTTCTAAATTCTTGTAGTGTAAGAAAAAGTCAAGTTTTTTATTTCCGGATGAGAAATCTGGCCTCCAGGAACCTTAAAATAAAAGCATTGTTTTTTCGCATTTTGCAAGCTCTGACAATTATTAATTCAAACGGCTCTATCTCCTAAACTATTACAGCTACAGCGCTGAAATTTGCACACGTAATATTATATATATTGGCCTTTAATCTGAGTCTTAAACGAAGTTTCTCCGAAAACCAGAACGAGCATGAGATGGAAATATTCTACAGTTACTAGGAAGAAATTGACTCTAATGGCGATACTTTTACGATTTTCTTAAAAACTAAGTTTCTAATCGAAAAATGAATATCACCAGTGAATTTCCCATAAAATTTCGAGCTTGGTCCGTGGTTTTCAAAAAAATCCGTGCCATGTCTTACATCGGACAACTTTGTCGATATTTAAATGGCTCTATCTCCTAAACTATTAGAGCTAGAGCGCTGAAACTTGCACACGGAATAATAAATATTTTTCACAAACTATATAACATATATGGATTCTACAGACACGCGTGTATTTCTAAATTCTTGTAGTGTAAGAAAAAGTCAAGTTTTTTATTTCCGGATGAGAAATCTGGCCTCCAGGAACCTTAAAATAAAAGCATTGTTCTTTCGTATTTTGCAAGCTCTGACAATTATTAATTCAAACGGTTCTATCTCCTAAACTATTACAGCTACAGCGCTGAAATTTGCACACGTAATATTATATATATTGGCCTTTAATCTGAGTCTTAAACGAAGTTTCTCCGAAAATCAGAACGAGCATGAGATGGAAATATTCTACAGTTACTAGGAAGAAATTGACTGTAATGGCGATACTTTTGCGATTTTCTTAAAAACTAAGTTTCTAATCGAAAAATGAATATCACCAGTGAATTTCCCATAAAATTTCGAGCTTGGTCCGTGGTTTTCAAAAGAATACGTGCCATGTCTTAAATCGGACAACTTCGTCGATCTTTAAATGGCTCTATCTCCTAAACTATTAGAGCTAGAGCGCTGAAATTTGCACACGGAATAATAAATATTTTTCACAAACTATATAACATATATGGATTCTACAGACACGCGTGTATTTCTAAATTCTTGTAGTGTAAGAAAAAGTCAAGTTTTTTATTTCCGGATGAGAAATCTGGCCTCCAGGAACCTTAAAATAAAAGCATTGTTTTTTCGCATTTTGCAAGCTCTGACAATTATTAATTCAAACGGCTCTATCTCCTAAACTATTACAGCTACAGCGCTGAAATTTGCACACGTAATATTATATATATTGGCCTTTAATCTGAGTCTTAAACGAAGTTTCTCCGAAAATCAGAACGAGCATGAGATGGAAATATTCTACAGTTCCTAGGAAGAAATTGACTCTAATGGCGATACTTTTGCGATTTTCTTAAAAACTAAGTTTCTAATCGAAAAATGAATATCACCAGTGAATTTCCCATAAAATTTCGAGCTTGGTCCGTGGTTTTCAAAAAAATCCGTGCCATGTCTTAAATCGGACAACTTCGTCGATCTTTAAATGGCTCTATCTCCTAAACTATTAGAGCTAGAGCGCTGAAATTTGCACACGGAATAATAAATATTTTTCACAAACTATATAACATATATGGATTCTACAGACACGCGTGTATTTCTAGATTCTGGTAGAGTAAGAAAAAGTCAAGTTTTTTATTTCCGGATGAGAAATCTGGCCTCCAGGAACCTTAAAATAAAAGCATTGTTTTTTCGCATTTTGCAAGCTCTGACAATTATTAATTCAAACGGCTCTATCTCCTAAACTATTACAGCTACAGCGCTGAAATTTGCACACGTAATATTATATATATTGGCCTTTAATCTGAGTCTTAAACGAAGTTTCTCCGAAAATCAGAACGAGCATGAGATGGAATTATTCTACAGTTACTAGGAAGAAATTGACTGTAATGGCGATACTTTTGCGATTTTCTTAAAAACTAAGTTTCTAATCGAAAAATTAATATCACCAGTGAATTTCCCATAAAATTTCGAGCTTGGTCCGTGGTTGTCAAAAAAATCCGTGCCATGTCTTAAATCGGACAACTTCGTCGATCTTTAAATGGCTCTATCTCCTAAACTATTAGAGCTAGAGCGCTGAAATTTGCACACGGAATAATAAATATTTTTCACAAACTATATAACATATATGGATTCTACAGACACGCGTGTATTTCTAAATTCTTGTAGTGTAAGAAAAAGTCAAGTTTTTTATTTCCGGATGAGAAATCTGGCCTCCAGGAACCTAAAAATAAAAGCATTGTTTTTTCGCATTTTGCAAGCTCTGACAATTATTAATTCAAACGGCTCTATCTCCTAAACTATTACAGCTACAGCGCTGAAATTTGCACACGTAATATTATATATATTGGCCTTTAATCTGAGTCTTAAACGAAGTTTCTGTGAAAATCAGAACGAGCATGAGATGGAAATATTCTACAGTTACTAGGAAGAAATTGACTCTAATGGCGATACTTTTGCGATTTTCTTAAAAACTACGTTTCTAATCGAAAAATGAATATCACCAGTGAATTTCCCATAAAATTTCGAGCTTGGTCCGTGGTTTTCAAAAAAATCCGTGCCATGTCTTAAATCGGACAACTTCGTCGATCTTTAAATGGCTCTATCTCCTAAACTATTAGAGCTAGAGCGCTGAAATTTGCACACGGAATAATAAATATTTTTCACAAACTATATAACATATATGGATTCTACAGACACGCGTGTATTTCTAAATTCTGGTAGAGTAAGAAAAAGTCAAGTTTTTTATTTCCGGATGAGAAATCTGGCCTCCAGGAACCTTAAAATAAAAGCATTGTTTTTTCGCATTTTGCAAGCTCTGACAATTATTAATTCAAACGGCTCTATCTCCTAAACTATTACAGCTACAGCGCTGAAATTTGCACACGTAATATTATATATATTGGCCTTTAATCTGAGTCTTAAACGAAGTTTCTCCGAAAATCAGAACGAGCATGAGATGGAATTATTCTACAGTTACTAGGAAGAAATTGACTGTAATGGCGATACTTTTGCGATTTTCTTAAATACTAAGTTTCTAATCGAAAAATTAATATCACCAGTGAATTTCCCATAAAATTTCGAGCTTGGTCCGTGGTTGTCAAAAAAATCCGTGCCATGTCTTAAATCGGACAACTTCGTCGATCTTTAAATGGCTCTATCTCCTAAACTATTAGAGCTTGAGCGCTGAAATTTGCACACGGAATAATAAATATTTTTCACAAACTCTATAACATATATGGATTCTACAGACACGCGTGTATTTCTAAATTCTGGTAGAGTAAGAAAAAGTCAAGTTTTTTATTTCCGGAAGAGAAATCTGGCCTCCAGGAACCTTAAAATAAAAGCATTGTTTTTTCGCATTTTGCAAGCTCTGACAATTATTAATTCAAACGGCTATATCTCCTAAACTATTACAGCTACAGCGCTGAAATTTGCACACGTAATATTATATATATTGGCCTTTAATCTGAGTCTTAAACGAAGTTCCTGCGAAAATCAGAACGAGCATGAGATGGAAATATTCTACAGTTACTAGGAAGAATTTGACTGTAATGGCGATACTTTTGCGATTTTCTTAAAAACTTAGTTTCTAATCAAAAAATTAATATCACCAGTGAATTTCCCCTTAAAATATCGAGCTTGGTCCGTGGTTTTCAAAAAAATCCGTGCCATGTCTTAAATCGGACAACTTCGTCAATCTTTAAATGGCTCTATCTTCTAAACTACTAGAGCTAGAGCGCTAAAATTTGCACACGGAATAATAAATATTTTTCACGAACTATATAACATATATGGATTCTACAGACACGCGTGTATTTCTAAATTCTTGTAGTGTAAGAAAAAGTCAAGTTTTTTATTTCCGGATGAGAAATCTGGCCTCCAGGAACCTAAAAATAAAAGCATTGTTTTTTCGCATTTTGCAAGCTCTGACAATTATTAATTCAAACGGCTCTATCTCCTAAACTATTACAGCTACAGCGCTGAAATTTGCACACGTAATATTATATATATTGGCCTTTAATCTGAGTCTTAAACGAAGTTTCTCCGAAAATCAGAACGAGCATGAGACGGAAATATTCTACAGTTACTAGGAAGAAATTGACTGTAATGGCGATACTTTTGCGATTTTCTTAAGAACTAAGTTTCTAATCGAAAAATGAATATCACCAGTGAATTTCCCATAAAATTTCGAGCTTGGTCCGTGGTTTTCAAAAAAATCCGTGCCATGTCTTAAATCGGACAACTTCGTCGATCTTTAAATGGCTCTATCTCTTAAACTATTAGAGCTAGAGCGCTGAAATTTGCACACGGAATAATAAATATTTTTCACAAACTATATAACATATATGGATTCTACAGACACGCGTGTATTTCTAAATTCTTGTAGTGTAAGAATAAGTCAAGTTGTTTATTTCCGGATGAGAAATCTGGCCTCCAGGAACCTAAAAATAAAAGCATTGTTTTTTCGCATTTTGCAAGCTCTGACAATTATTAATTCAAACGGCTCTATCTCCTAAACTATTACAGCTACAGCGCTGAAATTTGCACACGTAATATTATATATATTGGCCTTTAACCTGAGTCTTAAACAAATTTCCTCCGAAAATCAGAACGAGCATGAGATGGAAATATTCTACAGTTACTAGGAAGAAATTGACTCTAATGGCGATACTTTTGCGATTTTCTTAAAAACTACGTTTCTAATCGAAAAATGAATATCACCAGTGAATTTCCCATAAAATTTCGAGCTTGGTCCGTGGTTTTCAAAAAAATCCGTGCCATGTCTTAAATCGGACAACTTCGTCGATCTTTAAATGGCTCTATCTCCTAAACTATTAGAGCTAGAGCGCTGAAATTTGCACACGGAATAATAAATATTTTTCACAAACTATATAACATATATGGATTCTACAGACACGCGTGTATTTCTAGATTCTGGTAGAGTAAGAAAAAGTCAAGTTTTTTATTTCCGGATGAGAAATCTGGCCTCCAGGAACCTTAAAATAAAAGCATTGTTTTTTCGCATTTTGCAAGCTCTGACAATTATTAATTCAAACTGCTCTATCTCCTAAACTATTACAGCTACAGCGCTGAAATTTGCACACGTAATATTATATATATTGGCCTTTAATCTGAGTCTTAAACGAAGTTTCTCCGAAAATCAGAACGAGCATGAGATGGAATTATTCTACAGTTACTAGGAAGAAATTGACTGTAATGGCGATACTTTTGCGATTTTCTTAAAAACTAAGTTTCTAATCGAAAAATTAATATCACCAGTGAATTTCCCATAAAATTTCGAGCTTGGTCCGTGGTTGTCAAAAAAATCCGTGCCATGTCTTAAATCGGACAACTTCGTCGATCTTTAAATGGCTCTATCTCCTAAACTATTAGAGCTAGAGCGCTGAAATTTGCACACGGAATAATAAATATTTTTCACAAACTATATAACATATATGGATTCTACAGACACGCGTGTATTTCTAAATTCTTGTAGTGTAAGAAAAAGTCAAGTTTTTTATTTCCGGATGAGAAATCTGGCCTCCGGGAACCTAAAAATAAAAGCATTGTTTTTTCGCATTTTGCAAGCTCTGACAATTATTAATTCAAACGGCTCTATCTCCTAAACTATTACAGCTACAGCGCTGAAATTTGCACACGTAATATTATATATATTGGCCTTTAATCTGAGTCTTAAACGAAGTTTCTGCGAAAATCAGAACGAGCATGAGATGGAAATATTCTACAGTTACTAGGAAGAAATTGACTCTAATGGCGATACTTTTGCGATTTTCTTAAAAACTACGTTTCTAATCGAAAAATGAATATCACCAGTGAATTTCCCATAAAATTTCGAGCTTGGTCCGTGGTTTTCAAAAAAATCCGTGCCATGTCTTAAATCGGACAACTTCGTCGATCTTTAAATGGCTCTATCTCCTAAACTATTAGAGCTAGAGCGCTGAAATTTGCACACGGAATAATAAATATTTTTCACAAATTATATAACATATATGGATTCTACAGACACGCGTGTATTTCTAAATTCTGGTAGAGTAAGAAAAAGTCAAGTTTTTTATTTCCGGATGAGAAATCTGGCCTCCAGGAACCTTAAAATAAAAGCATTGTTTTTTCGCATTTTGCAAGCTCTGACAATTATTAATTCAAACGGCTCTATCTCCTAAACTATTACAGCTACAGCGCTGAAATTTGCACACGTAATATTATATATATTGGCCTTTAATCTGAGTCTTAAACGAAGTTTCTCCGAAAATCAGAACGAGCATGAGATGGAATTATTCTACAGTTACTAGGAAGAAATTGACTGTAATGGCGATACTTTTGCGATTTTCTTAAAAACTAAGTTTCTAATCGAAAAATTAATATCACCAGTGAATTTCCCATAAAATTTCGAGCTTGGTCCGTGGTTGTCAAAAAAATCCGTGCCATGTCTTAAATCGGACAACTTCGTCGATCTTTAAATGGCTCTATCTCCTAAACTATTAGAGCTTGAGCGCTGAAATTTGCACACGGAATAATAAATATTTTTCACAAACTATATAACATATATGGATTCTACAGACACGCGTGTATTTCTAAATTCTGGTAGAGTAAGAAAAAGTCAAGTTTTTTATTTCCGGATGAGAAATCTGGCCTCCAGGAACCTTAAAATAAAAGCATTGTTTTTTCGCATTTTGCAAGCTCTGACAATTATTAATTCAAACGGCTCTATCTCCTAAACTATTACAGCTACAGCGCTGAAATTTGCACACGTAATATTATATATATTGGCCTTTAATCTGAGTCTTAAACGAAGTTCCTGCGAAAATCAGAACGAGCATGAGATGGAAATATTCTACAGTTACTAGGAAGAATTTGACTGTAATGGCGATACTTTTGCGATTTTCTTAAAAACTAAGTTTCTAATCAAAAAATTAATATCACCAGTGAATTTCCCCTTAAAATATCGAGCTTGGTCCGTGGTTTTCAAAAAAATCCGTGCCATGTCTTAAATCGGACAACTTCGTCAATCTTTAAATGGCTCTATCTTCTAAACTACTAGAGCTAGAGCGCTAAAATTTGCACACGGAATAATAAATATTTTTCACGAACTATATAACATATATGGATTCTACAGACACGCGTGTATTTCTAAATTCTTGTAGTGTAAGAAAAAGTCAAGTTTTTTATTTCCGGATGAGAAATCTGGCCCCCAGGAACCTTAAAATAAAAGCATTGTTTTTTCGCATTTTGCAAGCTCTGACAATTATTAATTCAATCGGCTCTATCTCCTAAACTATTACAGCTACAGCGCTGAAATTTGCACACGTAATATTATATATATTGGCCTTTAATCTGAGTCTTAAACGAAGTTTCTCCGAAAATCAGAACGAGCATGAGACGGAAATATTCTACAGTTACTAGGAAGAAATTGACTGTAATGGCGATACTTTTGCGATTTTCTTAAGAACTAAGTTTCTAATCGAAAAATGAATATCACCAGTGAATTTCCCATAAAATTTCGAGCTTGGTCCGTGGTTTTCAAAAAAATCCGTGCCATGTCTTAAATCGGACAACTTCGTCGATCTTTAAATGGCTCTATCTCTTAAACTATTAGAGCTAGAGCGCTGAAATTTGCACACGGAATAATAAATATTTTTCACAAACTATATAACATATATGGATTCTACAGACACGCGTGTATTTCTAAATTCTTGTAGTGTAAGAATAAGTCAAGTTGTTTATTTCCGGATGAGAAATCTGGCCTCCAGGAACCTAAAAATAAAAGCATTGTTTTTTCGCATTTTGCAAGCTCTGACAATTATTAATTCAAACGGCTCTATCTCCTAAACTATTACAGCTACAGCGCTGAAATTTGCACACGTAATATTATATATATTGGCCTTTAACCTGAGTCTTAAACAAATTTCCTCCGAAAATCAGAACGAGCATGAGATGGAAATATTCTACAGTTACTAGGAAGAAATTGACTCTAATGGCGATACTTTTGCGATTTTCTTAAAAACTACGTTTCTAATCGAAAAATGAATATCACCAGTGAATTTCCCATAAAATTTCGAGTTTGGTCCGTGGTTTTCAAAAAAATCCGTGCCATGTCTTAAATCGGACAACTTCGTCGATCTTTAAATGGCTCTATCTCCTAAACTATTAGAGCTAGAGCGCTGAAATTTGCACACGGAATAATAAATATTTTTCACAAACTATATAACATATATGGATTCTACAGACACGCGTGTATTTCTAAATTCTGGTAGAGTAAGAAAAAGTCAAGTTTTTTATTTCCGGATGAGAAATCTGGCCTCCAGGAACCTTAAAATAAAAGCATTGTTTTTTCGCATTTTGCAAGCTCTGACAATTATTAATTCAAACGGCTCTATCTCCTAAACTATTACAGCTACAGCGCTGAAATTTGCACACGTAATATTATATATATTGGCCTTTAATCTGAGTCTTAAACGAAGTTTCTCCGAAAATCAGAACGAGCATGAGATGGAATTATTCTACAGTTACTAGGAAGAAATTGACTGTAATGGCGATACTTTTGCGATTTTCTTAAAACTAAGTTTCTAATCGAAAAATGAATATCACCAGTGAATTTCCCATAAAATTTCGAGCTTGGTCCGTGGTTTTCAAAAAAATCCGTGCCATGTCTTAAATCGGACAACTTCGTCGATCTTTAAATGGCTCTATCTCCTAAACTATTAGAGCTAGAGCGCTGAAATTTGCACACGGAATAATAAATATTTTTCACAAACTATATAACATATATGGATTCTACAGACACGCGTGTATTTCTAGATTCTGGTAGAGTAAGAAAAAGTCAAGTTTTTTATTTCCGGATGAGAAATCTGGCCTCCAGGAACCTTAAAATAAAAGCATTGTTTTTTCGCATTTTGCAAGCTCTGACAATTATTAATTCAAACGGCTCTATCTCCTAAACTATTACAGCTACAGCGCTGAAATTTGCACACGTAATATTATATATATTGGCCTTTAATCTGAGTCTTAAACGAAGTTTCTGCGAAAATCAGAACGAGCATGAGATGGAAATATTCTACAGTTCCTAGGAAGAAATTGACTGTAATGGCGATACTTTTGCGATTTTCTTAAAAACTAAGTTTCTAATCGAAAAATGAATATCACCAGTGAATTTCCCATAAAATTTCGAGCTTGGTCCGTGGTTTTCAAAAAAATCCGTGCCATGTCTTAAATCGGACAACTTCGTCGATCTTTAAATGGCTCTATCTCCTAAACTATTAGAGCTAGAGCGCTGAAATTTGCACAAGGAATAATAAATATTTTTCACAAAGTATATAACATATATGGATTCTACAGACACGCGTGTATTTATAAATTCTGGTAGAGTAAGAAAAAGTCAAGTTTTTTATTTCCGGATGAGAAATCTGGCCTCCAGGAACCTTAAAATAAAAGCATTGTTTTTTCGCATTTTGCAAGCTCTGACAATTATTAATTCAAACGGCTCTATCTCCTAAACTATTACAGCTAAAGCGCTGAAATTTGCACACGTAATATTATATATATTGGCCTTTAATCTGAGTCTTAAACGAAGTTTCTCCGAAAATCAGAACGAGCATGAGATGGAATTATTCTACAGTTACTAGGAAGAAATTGACTGTAATGGCGATACTTTTGCGATTTTCTTAAAAACTAAGTTTCTAATCGAAAAATGAATATCACCAGTGAATTTCCCATAAAATTTCGAGCTTGGTCCGTGGTTTTCAAAAAAATCCGTGCCATGTCTTAAATCGGACAACTTCGTCGATCTTTAAATGGCTCTATCTCCTAAACTATTAGAGCTAGAGCGCTGAAATTTGCACACGGAATAATAAATATTTTTCACAAACTATATAACATATATGGATTCTACAGACACGCGTGTATTTCTAGATTCTGGTAGAGTAAGAAAAAGTCAAGTTTTTTATTTCCGGATGAGAAATCTGGCCTCCAGGAACCTTAAAATAAAAGCATTGTTTTTTCGCATTTTGCAAGCTCTGACAATTATTAATTCAAATGGCTCTATCTCCTAAACTATTACAGCTACAGCGCTGAAATTTGCACACGTAATATTATATATATTGGCCTTTAATCTGAGTCTTAAACGAAGTTTCTGCGAAAATCAGAACGAGCATGAGATGGAAATATTCTACAGTTACTAGGAAGAAATTGACTCTAATGGCGATACTTTTGCGATTTTCTTAAAAACTACGTTTCTAATCGAAAAATGAATATCACCAGTGAATTTCCCATAAAATTTCGAGCTTGGTCCGTGGTTTTCAAAAAAATCCGTGCCATGTCTTAAATCGGACAACTTCGTCGATCTTTAAATGGCTCTATCTCCTAAACTATTAGAGCTAGAGCGCTGAAATTTCACACGGAATAATAAATATTTTTCACAAACTATATAACATATATGGATTCTACAGACACGCGTGTATTTCTAAATTCTGGTAGAGTAAGAAAAAGTCAAGTTTTTTATTTCCGGATGAGAAATCTGGCCTCCAGGAACCTTAAAATAAAAGCATTGTTTTTTCGCATTTTGCAAGCTCTGACAATTATTAATTCAAACGGCTCTATCTCCTAAACTATTACAGCTACAGCGCTGAAATTTGCAAACGTAATATTATCTATATTGGCCTTTAATCTGAGTCTTAAACGAAGTTTCTCCGAAAATCAGAACGAGCATGAGATGGAATTATTCTACAGTTACTAGGAAGAAATTGACTGTAATGGCGATACTTTTGCGATTTTCTTAAAAACTAAGTTTCTAATCGAAAAATTAATATCACCAGTGAATTTCCCATAAAATTTCGAGCTTGGTCCGTGGTTGTCAAAAAAATCCGTGCCATGTCTTAAATCGGACAACTTCGTCGATCTTTAAATGGCTCTATCTCCTAAACTATTAGAGCTTGAGCGCTGAAATTTGCACACGGAATAATAAATATTTTTCACAAACTATATAACATATATGGATTCTACAGACACGCGTGTATTTCTAAATTCTGGTAGAGTAAGAAAAAGTCAAGTTTTTTATTTCCGGATGAGAAATCTGGCCTCCAGGAACCTTAAAATAAAAGCATTGTTTTTTCGCATTTTGCAAGCTCTGACAATTATTAATTCAAACGGCTCTATCTCCTAAACTATTACAGCTAAAGCGCTGAAATTTGCACACGTAATATTATATATATTGGCCTTTAATCTGAGTCTTAAACGAAGTTCCTGCGAAAATCAGAACGAGCATGAGATGGAAATATTCTACAGTTACTAGGAAGAAATTGACTGTAATGGCGATACTTTTGCGATTTTCTTAAAAACTAAGTTTCTAATCAAAAAATTAATATCACCAGTGAATTTCCCCTTAAAATATCGAGCTTGGTCCGTGGTTTTCAAAAAAATCCGTGCCATGTCTTAAATCGGACAACTTCGTCAATCTTTAAATGGCTCTATCTTCTAAACTACTAGAGCTAGAGCGCTAAAATTTGCACACGGAATAATAAATATTTTTCACGAACTATATAACATATATGGATTCTACAGACACGCGTGTATTTCTAAATTCTTGTAGTGTAAGAAAAAGTCAAGTTTTTTATTTCCGGATGAGAAATCTGGCCCCCAGGAACCTTAAAATAAAAGCATTGTTTTTTCGCATTTTGCAAGCTCTGACAATTATTAATTCAATCGGCTCTATCTCCTAAACTATTACAGCTACAGCGCTGAAATTTGCACACGTAATATTATATATATTGGCCTTTAATCTGAGTCTTAAACGAAGTTTCTCCGAAAATCAGAACGAGCATGAGACGGAAATATTCTACAGTTACTAGGAAGAAATTGACTGTAATGGCGATACTTTTGCGATTTTCTTAAGAACTAAGTTTCTAATCGAAAAATGAATATCACCAGTGAATTTCCCATAAAATTTCGAGCTTGGTCCGTGGTTTTCAAAAAAATCCGTGCCATGTCTTAAATCGGACAACTTCGTCGATCTTTAAATGGCTCTATCTCTTAAACTATTAGAGCTAGAGCGCTGAAATTTGCACACGGAATAATAAATATTTTTCACAAACTATATAACATATATGGATTCTACAGACACGCGTGTATTTCTAAATTCTTGTAGTGTAAGAATAAGTCAAGTTGTTTATTTCCGGATGAGAAATCTGGCCTCCAGGAACCTAAAAATAAAAGCATTGTTTTTTCGCATTTTGCAAGCTCTGACAATTATTAATTCAAACGGCTCTATCTCCTAAACTATTACAGCTACAGCGCTGAAATTTGCACACGTAATATTATATATATTGGCCTTTAACCTGAGTCTTAAACAAATTTCCTCCGAAAATCAGAACGAGCATGAGATGGAAATATTCTACAGTTACTAGGAAGAAATTGACTCTAATGGCGATACTTTTGCGATTTTCTTAAAAACTACGTTTCTAATCGAAAAATGAATATCACCAGTGAATTTCCCATAAAATTTCGAGTTTGGTCCGTGGTTTTCAAAAAAATCCGTGCCATGTCTTAAATCGGGACAACTTCGTCGATCTTTAAATGGCTCTATCTCCTAAACTATTAGAGCTAGAGCGCTGAAATTTGCACACGGAATAATAAATATTTTCACAAACTATATAACATATATGGATTCTACAGACACGCGTGTATTTCTAAATTCTGGTAGAGTAAGAAAAAGTCAAGTTTTTTATTTCCGGATGAGAAATCTGGCCTCCAGGAACCTTAAAATAAAAGCATTGTTTTTTCGCATTTTGCAAGCTCTGACAATTATTAATTCAAACGGCTCTATCTCCTAAACTATTACAGCTACAGCGCTGAAATTTTGCACACGTAATATTATATATATTGGCCTTTAATCTGAGTCTTAAACGAAGTTTCTCCGAAAATCAGAACGAGCATGAGATGGAATTATTCTACAGTTACTAGGAAGAAATTGACTGTAATGGCGATACTTTTGCGATTTTCTTAAAAACTAAGTTTCTAATCGAAAAATGAATATCACCAGTGAATTTCCCATAAAATTTCGAGCTTGGTCCGTGGTTTTCAAAAAAATCCGTGCCATGTCTTAAATCGGACAACTTCGTCGATCTTTAAATGGCTCTATCTCCTAAACTATTAGAGCTAGAGCGCTGAAATTTGCACACGGAATAATAAATATTTTTCACAAACTATATAACATATATGGATTCTACAGACACGCGTGTATTTCTAGATTCTGGTAGAGTAAGAAAAAGTCAAGTTTTTTATTCCGGATGAGAAATCTGGCCTCCAGGAACCTTAAAATAAAAGCAATGTTTTTTCGCATTTTGCAAGCTCTGACAATTATTAATTCAAACGGCTCTATCTCCTAAACTATTACAGCTACAGCGCTGAAATTTGCACACGTAATATTATATATATTGGCCTTTAATCTGAGTCTTAAACGAAGTTTCTGCGAAAATCAGAACGAGCATGAGATGGAAATATTCTACAGTTCCTAGGAAGAAATTGACTGTAATGGCGATACTTTTGCGATTTTCTTAAAAACTAAGTTTCTAATCGAAAAATGAATATCACCAGTGAATTTCCCATAAAATTTCGAGCTTGGTCCGTGGTTTTCAAAAAAATCCGTGCCATGTCTTAAATCGGACAACTTCGTCGATCTTTAAATGGCTCTATCTCCTAAACTATTAGAGCTAGAGCGCTGAAATTTGCACAAGGAATAATAAATATTTTTCACAAAGTATATAACATATATGGATTCTACAGACACGCGTGTATTTATAAATTCTGGTAGAGTAAGAAAAAGTCAAGTTTTTTATTTCCGGATGAGAAATCTGGCCTCCAGGAACCTTAAAATAAAAGCATTGTTTTTTCGCATTTTGCAAGCTCTGACAATTATTAATTCAAACGGCTCTATCTCCTAAACTATTACAGCTAAAGCGCTGAAATTTGCACACGTAATATTATATATATTGGCCTTTAATCTGAGTCTTAAACGAAGTTTCTCCGAAAATCAGAACGAGCATGAGATGGAATTATTCTACAGTTACTAGGAAGAAATTGACTGTAATGGCGATACTTTTGCGATTTTCTTAAAAACTAAGTTTCTAATCGAAAAATGAATATCACCAGTGAATTTCCCATAAAATTTCGAGCTTGGTCCGTGGTTTTCAAAAAAATCCGTGCCATGTCTTAAATCGGACAACTTCGTCGATCTTTAAATGGCTCTATCTCCTAAACTATTAGAGCTAGAGCGCTGAAATTTGCACACGGAATAATAAATATTTTTCACAAACTATATAACATATATGGATTCTACAGACACGCGTGTATTTCTAGATTCTGGTAGAGTAAGAAAAAGTCAAGTTTTTTATTTCCGGATGAGAAATCTGGCCTCCAGGAACCTTAAAATAAAAGCATTGTTTTTTCGCATTTTGCAAGCTCTGACAATTATTAATTCAAATGGCTCTATCTCCTAAACTATTACAGCTACAGCGCTGAAATTTGCACACGTAATATTATATATATTGGCCTTTAATCTGAGTCTTAAACGAAGTTTCTGCGAAAATCAGAACGAGCATGAGATGGAAATATTCTACAGTTACTAGGAAGAAATTGACTCTAATGGCGATACTTTTGCGATTTTCTTAAAAACTACGTTTCTAATCGAAAAATGAATATCACCAGTGAATTTCCCATAAAATTTCGAGCTTGGTCCGTGGTTTTCAAAAAAATCCGTGCCATGTCTTAAATCGGACAACTTCGTCGATCTTTAAATGGCTCTATCTCCTAAACTATTAGAGCTAGAGCGCTGAAATTTGCACACGGAATAATAAATATTTTTCACAAACTATATAACATATATGGATTCTACAGACACGCGTGTATTTCTAAATTCTGGTAGAGTAAGAAAAAGTCAAGTTTTTTATTTCCGGATGAGAAATCTGGCCTCCAGGAACCTTAAAATAAAAGCATTGTTTTTTCGCATTTTGCAAGCTCTGACAATTATTAATTCAAACGGCTCTATCTCCTAAACTATTACAGCTACAGCGCTGAAATTTGCAAACGTAATATTATCTATATTGGCCTTTAATCTGAGTCTTAAACGAAGTTTCTCCGAAAATCAGAACGAGCATGAGATGGAATTATTCTACAGTTACTAGGAAGAAATTGACTGTAATGGCGATACTTTTGCGATTTTCTTAAAAACTAAGTTTCTAATCGAAAAATTAATATCACCAGTGAATTTCCCATAAAATTTCGAGCTTGGTCCGTGGTTGTCAAAAAAATCCGTGCCATGTCTTAAATCGGACAACTTCGTCGATCTTTAAATGGCTCTATCTCCTAAACTATTAGAGCTTGAGCGCTGAAATTTGCACACGGAATAATAAATATTTTTCACAAACTATATAACATATATGGATTCTACAGACACGCGTGTATTTCTAAATTCTGGTAGAGTAAGAAAAAGTCAAGTTTTTTATTTCCGGATGAGAAATCTGGCCTCCAGGAACCTTAAAATAAAAGCATTGTTTTTTCGCATTTTGCAAGCTCTGACAATTATTAATTCAAACGGCTCTATCTCCTAAACTATTACAGCTAAAGCGCTGAAATTTGCACACGTAATATTATATATATTGGCCTTTAATCTGAGTCTTAAACGAAGTTCCTGCGAAAATCAGAACGAGCATGAGATGGAAATATTCTACAGTTACTAGGAAGAAATTGACTGTAATGGCGATACTTTTGCGATTTTCTTAAAAACTAAGTTTCTAATCAAAAAATTAATATCACCAGTGAATTTCCCCTTAAAATATCGAGCTTGGTCCGTGTTTTCAAAAAAATCCGTGCCATGTCTTAAATCGGACAACTTCGTCAATCTTTAAATGGCTCTATCTTCTAACAACTAGAGCTAGAGCGCTAAAATTTGCACACGGAATAATAAATATTTTTCACGAACTATATAACATATATGGATTCTACAGACACGCGTGTATTTCTAAATTCTTGTAGTGTAAGAAAAAGTCAAGTTTTTTATTTCCGGATGAGAAATCTGGCCCCCAGGAACCTTAAAATAAAAGCATTGTTTTTTCGCATTTTGCAAGCTCTGACAATTATTAATTCAATCGGCTCTATCTCCTAAACTATTACAGCTACAGCGCTGAAATTTGCACACGTAATATTATATATATTGGCCTTTAATCTGAGTCTTAAACGAAGTTTCTCCGAAAATCAGAACGAGCATGAGACGGAAATATTCTACAGTTACTAGGAAGAAATTGACTGTAATGGCGATACTTTTGCGATTTTCTTAAGAACTAAGTTTCTAATCGAAAAATGAATATCACCAGTGAATTTCCCATAAAATTTCGAGCTTGGTCCGTGGTTTTCAAAAAAATCCGTGCCATGTCTTAAATCGGACAACTTCGTCGATCTTTAAATGGCTCTATCTCTTAAACTATTAGAGCTAGAGCGCTGAAATTTGCACACGGAATAATAAATATTTTTCACAAACTATATAACATATATGGATTCTACAGACACGCGTGTATTTCTAAATTCTTGTAGTGTAAGAATAAGTCAAGTTGTTTATTTCCGGATGAGAAATCTGGCCTCCAGGAACCTAAAAATAGAAGCATTGTTTTTTCGCATTTTGCAAGCTCTGACAATTATTAATTCAAACGGCTCTATCTCCTAAACTATTACAGCTACAGCGCTGAAATTTGCACACGTAATATTATATATATTGGCCTTTAACCTGAGTCTTAAACAAATTTCCTCCGAAAATCAGAACGAGCATGAGATGGAAATATTCTACAGTTACTAGGAAGAAATTGACTCTAATGGCGATACTTTTGCGATTTTCTTAAAAACTACGTTTCTAATCGAAAAATGAATATCACCAGTGAATTTCCCATAAAATTTCGAGCTTGGTCCGTGGTTTTCAAAAAAATCCGTGCCATGTTTTAAATCGGACAACTTCGTCGATCTTTAAATGGCTCTATCTCCTAAACTATTAGAGCTAGAGCGCTGAAATTTGCACACGGAATAATAAATATTTTTCACAAACTATATAACATATATGGATTCTACAGACACGCGTGTATTTCTAAATTCTGGTAGAGTAAGAAAAAGTCAAGTTTTTTATTTCCGGATGAGAAATCTGGCCTCCAGGAACCTTAAAATAAAAGCATTGTTTTTTCGCATTTTGCAAGCTCTGACAATTATTAATTCAAACGGCTCTATCTCCTAAACTATTACAGCTAAAGCGCTGAAATTTGCACACGTAATATTATATATATTGGCCTTTAATCTGAGTCTTAAACGAAGTTTCTCCGAAAATCAGAACGAGCATGAGATGGAATTATTCTACAGTTACTAGGAAGAAATTGACTGTAATGGCGATACTTTTGCGATTTTCTTAAAAACTAAGTTTCTAATCGAAAAATGAATATCACCAGTGAATTTCCCATAAAATTTCGAGCTTGGTCCGTGGTTTTCAAAAAAATCCGTGCCATGTCTTAAATCGGACAACTTCGTCGATCTTTAAATGGCTCTATCTCTTAAACTATTAGAGCTAGAGCGCTGAAATTTGCACACGGAATAATAAATATTTTTCACAAACTATATAACATATATGGATTCTACAGACACGCGTGTATTTCTAAATTCTTGTAGTGTAAGAAAAAGTCAAGTTTTTTATTTCCGGATGAGAAATCTGGCCTCCAGGAACCTTAAAATAAAAGCATTGTTTTTTCGTATTTTGCAAGCTCTGACAATTATTAATTCAAACGGCTCTATCTCCTAAACTATTACAGCTACTGCGCTGAAATTTGCACACGTAATATTATATATATTGGCCTTTAATCTGAGTCTTAAACGAAGTTTCTCCGAAAATCAGAACGAGCATGAGATAGAAATATTCTACAGTTACTAGGAAGAAATTTACTCTAATGGCGATACTTTTGCGATTTTCTTAAAAACTACGTTTCTAATAGAAAAATGAATATCACCAGTGAATTTCCCATAAAATTTCGAGCTTGGTCCGTGGTTTTCAAAAAAATCCGTGCCATGTCTTAAATCGGACAACTTCGTCGATCTTTAAATGGCTCTATCTCCTAAACTATTAGAGCTAGAGCGCTGAAATTTGCACACGGAATAATAAATATTTTTCACAAACTATATAACATATATGGATTCTACAGACACGCGTGTATTTCTAAATTCTTGTAGTGTAAGAAAAAGTCAAGTTTTTTATTTCCGGATGAGAAATCTGGCCCCCAGGAACCTTAAAATAAAAGCATTGTTTTTTCGCATTTTGCAAGCTCTGACAATTATTAATTCAATCGGCTCTATCTCCTAAACTATTACAGCTACAGCGCTGAAATTTGCACACGTAATATTATATATATTGGCCTTTAATCTGAGTCTTAAACGAAGTTTCTCCGAAAATCAGAACGAGCATGAGACGGAAATATTCTACAGTTACTAGGAAGAAATTGACTGTAATGGCGATACTTTTGCGATTTTCTTAAGAACTAAGTTTCTAATCGAAAAATGAATATCACCAGTGAATTTCCCATAAAATTTCGAGCTTGGTCCGTGGTTTTCAAAAAAATCCGTGCCATGTCTTAAATCGGACAACTTCGTCGATCTTTAAATGGCTCTATCTCTTAAACTATTAGAGCTAGAGCGCTGAAATTTGCACACGGAATAATAAATATTTTTCACAAACTATATAACATATATGGATTCTACAGACACGCGTGTATTTCTAAATTCTTGTAGTGTAAGAATAAGTCAAGTTGTTTATTTCCGGATGAGAAATCTGGCCTCCAGGAACCTAAAAATAGAAGCATTGTTTTTTCGCATTTTGCAAGCTCTGACAATTATTAATTCAAACGGCTCTATCTCCTAAACTATTACAGCTACAGCGCTGAAATTTGCACACGTAATATTATATATATTGGCCTTTAACCTGAGTCTTAAACAAATTTCCTCCGAAAATCAGAACGAGCATGAGATGGAAATATTCTACAGTTACTAGGAAGAAATTGACTCTAATGGCGATACTTTTGCGATTTTCTTAAAAACTACGTTTCTAATCGAAAAATGAATATCACCAGTGAATTTCCCATAAAATTTCGAGCTTGGTCCGTGGTTTTCAAAAAAATCCGTGCCATGTTTTAAATCGGACAACTTCGTCGATCTTTAAATGGCTCTATCTCCTAAACTATTAGAGCTAGAGCGCTGAAATTTGCACACGGAATAATAAATATTTTTCACAAACTATATAACATATATGGATTCTACAGACACGCGTGTATTTCTAAATTCTGGTAGAGTAAGAAAAAGTCAAGTTTTTTATTTCCGGATGAGAAATCTGGCCTCCAGGAACCTTAAAATAAAAGCATTGTTTTTTCGCATTTTGCAAGCTCTGACAATTATTAATTCAAACGGCTCTATCTCCTAAACTATTACAGCTAAAGCGCTGAAATTTGCACACGTAATATTATATATATTGGCCTTTAATCTGAGTCTTAAACGAAGTTTCTCCGAAAATCAGAACGAGCATGAGATGGAATTATTCTACAGTTACTAGGAAGAAATTGACTGTAATGGCGATACTTTTGCGATTTTCTTAAAAACTAAGTTTCTAATCGAAAAATGAATATCACCAGTGAATTTCCCATAAAATTTCGAGCTTGGTCCGTGGTTTTCAAAAAAATCCGTGCCATGTCTTAAATCGGACAACTTCGTCGATCTTTAAATGGCTCTATCTCTTAAACTATTAGAGCTAGAGCGCTGAAATTTGCACACGGAATAATAAATATTTTTCACAAACTATATAACATATATGGATTCTACAGACACGCGTGTATTTCTAAATTCTTGTAGTGTAAGAAAAAGTCAAGTTTTTTATTTCCGGATGAGAAATCTGGCCTCCAGGAACCTTAAAATAAAAGCATTGTTTTTTCGTATTTTGCAAGCTCTGACAATTATTAATTCAAACGGCTCTATCTCCTAAACTATTACAGCTACTGCGCTGAAATTTGCACACGTAATATTATATATATTGGCCTTTAATCTGAGTCTTAAACGAAGTTTCTCCGAAAATCAGAACGAGCATGAGATAGAAATATTCTACAGTTACTAGGAAGAAATTTACTCTAATGGCGATACTTTTGCGATTTTCTTAAAAACTACGTTTCTAATAGAAAAATGAATATCACCAGTGAATTTCCCATAAAATTTCGAGCTTGGTCCGTGGTTTTCAAAAAATCCGTGCCATGTCTTAAATCGGACAACTTCGTCGATCTTTAAATGGCTCTATCTCCTAAACTATTAGAGCTAGAGCGCTGAAATTTGCACACGGAATAATAAATATTTTTCACAAACTATATAACATATATGGATTCTACAGACACGCGTGTATTTCTAAATTCTTGTAGTGTAAGAAAAAGTCAAGTTTTTTATTTCCGGATGAGAAATCTGGCCCCCAGGAACCTTAAAATAAAAGCATTGTTTTTTCGCATTTTGCAAGCTCTGACAATTATTAATTCAATCGGCTCTATCTCCTAAACTATTACAGCTACAGCGCTGAAATTTGCACACGTAATATTATATATATTGGCCTTTAATCTGAGTCTTAAACGAAGTTTCTCCGAAAATCAGAACGAGCATGAGACGGAAATATTCTACAGTTACTAGGAAGAAATTGACTGTAATGGCGATACTTTTGCGATTTTCTTAAGAACTAAGTTTCTAATCGAAAAATGAATATCACCAGTGAATTTCCCATAAAATTTCGAGCTTGGTCCGTGGTTTTCAAAAAAATCCGTGCCATGTCTTAAATCGGACAACTTCGTCGATCTTTAAATGGCTCTATCTCTTAAATTATTAGAGCTAGAGCGCTGAAATTTGCACACGGAATAATAAATATTTTTCACAAACTATATAACATATATGGATTCTACAGACACGCGTGTATTTCTAAATTCTTGTAGTGTAAGGAAAAGTCAAGTTGTTTATTTCCGGATGAGAAATCTGGCCTCCAGGAACCTAAAAATAAAAGCATTGTTTTTTCGCATTTTGCAAGCTCTGACAATTATTAATTCAAACGGCTCTATCTCCTAAACTATTACAGCTACAGCGCTGAAATTTGCACACGTAATATTATATATATTGGCCTTTAACCTGAGTCTTAAACAAATTTCCTCCGAAAATCAGAACGAGCATGAGATGGAAATATTCTACAGTTACTAGGAAGAAATTGACTCTAATGGCGATACTTTTGCGATTTTCTTAAAAACTACGTTTCTAATCGAAAAATGAATATCACCAGTGAATTTCCCATAAAATTTCGAGCTTGGTCCGTGGTTTTCAAAAAAATCCGTGCCATGTCTTAAATCGGACAACTTCGTCGATCTTTAAATGGCTCTATCTCCTAAACTATTAGAGCTAGAGCGCTGAAATTTGCACACGGAATAATAAATATTTTTCACAAACTATATAACATATATGGATTCTACAGACACGCGTGTATTTCTAAATTCTGGTAGAGTAAGAAAAAGTCAAGTTTTTTATTTCCGGATGAGAAATCTGGCCTCCAGGAACCTTAAAATAAAAGCATTGTTTTTTCGCATTTTGCAAGCTCTGACAATTATTAATTCAAACGGCTCTATCTCCTAAACTATTACAGCTACAGCGCTGAAATTTGCACACGTAATATTATATATATTGGCCTTTAATCTGAGTCCTAAACGAAGTTTCTCCGAAAATCAGAACGAGCATGAGATGGAAATATTCTACAGTTACTAGGAAGAAATTGACTGTAATGGCGATACTTTTGCGATTTTCTTAAAAACTACGTTTCTAATCGAAAAATGAATATCACCAGTGAATTTCCCATAAAATTTCGAGCTTGGTGCGTGGTTTTCAAAAAAATCCGTGCCATGTCTTAAATCGGACAACTTCGTCGATCTTTTCTATCTCCTAAACTATTAGAGCTAGAGCGCTGAAATTTGCACACGGAATAATAAATATTTTTCACAAACTATATAACATATATGGATTCTACAGACACGCGTGTATATCTAAATTCTTGTAGTGTAAGAAAAAGTCAAGTTTTTTATTTCCGGATGAGAAATCTGGCCCCCAGGAACCTTAAAATAAAAGCATTGTTTTTTCGCATTTTGCAAGCTCTGACAATTATTAATTCAAACGGATCTATCTCCTAAACTATTACAGCTACAGCGCTGAAATTTGCAAACGTAATATTATATATATTGGCCTTTAATCTGAGTCTTAAACGAAGTTTCTCCGAAAATCAGAACGAGCATGAGATGGAAATATTCTACAGTTCCTAGGAAGAAATTGACTCTAATGGCGATACTTTTGCGATTTTCTTAAAAACTAAGTTTCTAATCGAAAAATGAATATCACCAGTGAATTTCCCATAAAATTTCGAGCTTGGTCCGTGGTTTTCAAAAAAATCCGTGCCATGTCTTAAATCGGACAACTTCGTCGATCTTTAAATGGCTCTATCTCCTAAACTATTAGAGCTAGAGCGCTGAAATTTGCACACGGAATAATAAAAATTTTTCACAAACTATATAACTTATATGGATTATACAGACACGCGTGTATTTCTAAATTCTTGTAGTGTAAGAAAAAGTCAAGTTTTTTATTTCCGGATGAGAAATCTGGCCCCCAGGAACCTTAAAATAAAAGCATTGTTTTTTCGCATTTTGCAAGCTCTGACAATTATTAATTCAAACGGCTCTATCTCCTAAACTATTACAGCTACAGCGCTGAAATTTGCACACGTAATATTATATATATTGGCCTTTAATCTGAGTCTTAAATGAAGTTTCTCCGAAAATCAGAACGAGCATGAGATGGAATTATTCTACAGTTACTAGGAAGAAATTGACTGTAATGGCGATACTTTTGCGATTTTCTTAAAAACTAAGTTTCTAATCGAAAAATTAATATCACCAGTGAATTTCCCATAAAATTTCGAGCTTGGTCCGTGGTTGTCAAAAAAATCCGTGCCATGTCTTAAGACATGGTTGACGAAGTTGTCCGATTTAAATCGGACAACTTCGTCTATCTTTAAACGGCTCTATCTCCTAAACTATTAGAGCTAGAGCGCTGAAATTTGCACACGGAATAATAAATATTTTTCACAAACTATATAACATATATGGATTCTACAGACACGCGTGTATATCTAAATTCTTGTAGTGTAAGGAAAAGTCAAGTTTTTTATTTCCGGATGAGAAATCTGGCCCCCAGGAACCTTAAAATAAAAGCATTGTTTTTTCGCATTTTGCAAGCTCTGACAATTATTAATTCAAACGGATCTATCTCCTAAACTATTACAGCTACAGCGCTGAAATTTGCAAACGTAATATTATATATATTGGCCTTTCATCTGAGTCTTAAACGAAGTTTCTCCGAAAATCAGAACGAGCATGAGATGGAAATATTCTACAGTTCCTAGGAAGAAATTGACTCTAATGGCGATACTTTTGCGATTTTCTTAAAAACTAAGTTTCTAATCGAAAAATGAATATCACCAGTGAATTTCCCATAAAATTTCGAGCTTGGTCCGTGGTTTTCAAAAAAATCCGTGCCATGTCTTAAATCGGACAACTTCGTCGATCTTTAAATGGCTCTATCTCCTAAACTATTAGAGCTAGAGCGCTGAAATTTGCACACGGAATAATAAATATTTTTCACAAACTATATAACATATATGGATTCTACAGACACGCGTGTATTTCTAAATTCTGGTAGAGTACGAAAAAGTCAATTTTTTTATTTCCGGATGAGAAATCTGGCCTCCAGGAACCTTAAAATAAAAGCATTGTTTTTTCGCATTTTGCAAGCTCTGACAATTATTAATTCAAACGGCTCTATCTCCTAAACTATTACAGCTACAGCGCTGAAATTTGCACACGTAATATTATATATATTGGCCTTTAATCTGAGTCCTAAACGAAGTTTCTCCGAAAATCAGAACGAGCATGAGATGGAAATATTCTACAGTTACTAGGAAGAAATTGACTGTAATGGCGATACTTTTGCGATTTTCTTAAAAACTAAGTTTCTAATCGAAAAATGAATATCACCAGTGAATTTCCCATAAAATTTCGAGCTTGGTGCGTGGTTTTCAAAAAAATCCGTGCCATGTCTTAAATCGGACAACTTCGTCGATCTTTTCTATCTCCTAAACTATTAGAGCTAGAGCGCTGAAATTTGCACACGGAATAATAAATATTTTTCACAAACTATATAACATATATGGATTCTACAGACACGCGTGTATATCTAAATTCTTGTAGTGTAAGAAAAAGTCAAGTTTTTATTTCCGGATGAGAAATCTGGCCCCCAGGAACCTTAAAATAAAAGCATTGTTTTTTCGCATTTTGCAAGCTCTGACAATTATTAATTCAAACGGATCTATCTCCTAAACTATTACAGCTAGAGCGCTGAAATTTGCAAACGTAATATTATATATATTGGCCTTTAATCTGAGTCTTAAACGAAGTTTCTCCGAAAATCAGAACGAGCATGAGATGGAAATATTCTACAGTTCCTAGGAAGAAATTGACTCTAATGGCGAAACTTTTGCGATTTTTTTAAAAACTAAGTTTCTAATCGAAAAATGAATATCACCAGTGAATTTCCCATAAAATTTCGAGCTTGGTCCGTGGTTTTAAAAAAAATCCGTGCCATGTCTTAAATCGGACAACTTCGTCGATCTTTAAATGGCTCTATCTCCTAAACTATTAGAGCTAGAGCGCTAAAATTTGCACACGGAATAATAAAAATTTTTCACAAACTATATAACATATATGGATTCTACAGACACGCGTGTATTTCTAAATTCTTGTAGTGTAAGAAAAAGTCAAGTTTTTTATTTCCGGATGAGAAATCTGGCCCCCAGGAACCTTAAAATAAAAGCATTGTTTTTTCGCATTTTGCAAGCTCTGACAATTATTAATTCAAACGGCTCTATCTCCTAAACTATTACAGCTACAGCGCTGAAATTTGCACACGTAATATTATATATATTGGCCTTTAATCTGAGTCTTAAACGAAGTTTCTCCGAAAATCAGAACGAGCATGAGATGGAATTATTCTACAGTTACTAGGAAGAAATTGACTGTAATGGCGATACTTTTGCGATTTTCTTAAAAACTAAGTTTCTAATCGAAAAATGAATATCACCAGTGAATTTCCCATAAAATTTCGAGCTTGGTCCGTGGTTTTCAAAAAAATCCGTGCCATGTCTTAAATCGGACAACTTCGTCGATCTTTAAACGGCTCTATCTCCTAAACTATTAGAGCTAGAGCGCTGAAATTTGCACACGGAATAATAAATATTTTTCACAAACTATATAACATATATGGATTCTACAGACACGCGTGTATATCTAAATTCTTGTAAGGTAAGAAAAAGTCAAGTTTTTTATTTCTGGATGAGAAATCTGGCCCCCAGGAACCTTAAAATAAAAGCATTGTTTTTTCGCATTTTGCAAGCTCTGACAATTATTAATTCAAACGGATCTATCTCCTAAACTATTACAGCTACAGCGCTGAAATTTGCAAACGTAATATTATATATATTGGCCTTTAATCTGAGTCTTAAACGAAGTTTCTCCGAAAATCAGAACGAGCATGAGATGGAAATATTCTACAGTTCCTAGGAAGAAATTGACTCTAATGGCGATACTTTTGCGATTTTCTTAAAAACTAAGTTTCTAATCGAAAAATGAATATCACCAGTGAATTTCCCATAAAATTTCGAGCTTGGTCCGTGGTTTTCAAAAAAATCCGTGCCATGTCTTAAATCGGACAACTTCGTCGATCTTTAAATGGCTCTATCTCCTAAACTATTAGAGCTAGAGCGCTAAAATTTGCACACGGAATAATAAAAATTTTTCACAAACTATATAACATATATGGATTCTACAGACACGCGTGTATTTCTAAATTCTTGTAGTGTAAGGAAAAGTCAAGTTTTTTATTTCCGGATGAGAAATCTGGCCCCAGGAACCTTAAAATAAAAGCATTGTTTTTTCGCATTTTGCAAGCTCTGACAATTATTAATTCAAACGGCTCTATCTCCTAAACTATTACAGCTACAGCGCTGAAATTTGCACACGTAATATTATATATATTGGCCTTTAATCTGAGTCTTAAACGAAGTTTCTCCGAAAATCAGAACGAGCATGAGATGGATATATTCTACAGTTACTAGGAAGAAATTGACTGTAATGGCGATACTTTTGCGATTTTCTTAAAAACTACGTTTCTAATCGAAAAATGAATATCACCAGTGAATTTCCCATAAAATTTCGAGCTTGGTCCGTGGTTTTCAAAAAAATCCGTGCCATGTCTTAAATCGGACAACTTCGTTGATCTTTAAATGGCTCTATCTCCTAAACTATTAGAGCTAGAGCGCTGAAATTTGCACACGGAATAATAAATATTTTTCACAAACTATATAACATATATGGATTCTACAGACACGCGTGTATTTCTAAATTCTGGTAGAGTAAGGAAAAGTCAAGTTTTTTATTTCCGGATGAGAAATCTGGCCTCCAGGAACCTTAAAATAAAAGCATTGTTTTTTCGCATTTTGCAAGCTCTGACAATTATTAATTCAAACGGCTCTATCTCCTAAACTATTACAGCTACAGCGCTGAAATTTGCACACGTAATATTATATATATTGGCCTTTAATCTGAGTCTTAAACGAAGTTTCTCCGAAAATCAGAACGAGCATGAGATGGAATTATTCAACAGTTACTAGGAAGAAATTGACTGTAATAGCGATACTTTTGCGATTTTCTTAAAAACTAAGTTTCTAATCGAAAAATGAATATCACCAGTGAATTTCCCATAAAATTTCGAGCTTGGTCCGTGGTTTTCAAAAAAATCCGTGCCATGTCTTAAATCGGACAACTTCGTCGATCTTTAAATGGCTCTATCTCCTAAACTATTAGAGCTAGAGCGCTAAAATTTGCACACGGAATAATAAAAATTTTTCACAAACTATATAACATATATGGATTCTACAGACACGCGTGTATTTCTAAATTCTTGTAGTGTAAGGAAAAGTCAAGTTTTTTATTTCCGGATGAGAAATCTGGCCCCAGGAACCTTAAAATAAAAGCATTGTTTTTTCGCATTTTGCAAGCTCTGACAATTATTAATTCAAACGGCTCTATCTCCTAAACTATTACAGCTACAGCGCTGAAATTTGCACACGTAATATTATATATATTGGCCTTTAATCTGAGTCTTAAACGAAGTTTCTCCGAAAATCAGAACGAGCATGAGATGGATATATTCTACAGTTACTAGGAAGAAATTGACTGTAATGGCGATACTTTTGCGATTTTCTTAAAAACTACGTTTCTAATCGAAAAATGAATATCACCAGTGAATTTCCCATAAAATTTCGAGCTTGGTCCGTGGTTTTCAAAAAAATCCGTGCCATGTCTTAAATCGGACAACTTCGTTGATCTTTAAATGGCTCTATCTCCTAAACTATTAGAGCTAGAGCGCTGAAATTTGCACACGGAATAATAAATATTTTTCACAAACTATATAACATATATGGATTCTACAGACACGCGTGTATTTCTAAATTCTGGTAGAGTAAGGAAAAGTCAAGTTTTTTATTTCCGGATGAGAAATCTGGCCTCCAGGAACCTTAAAATAAAAGCATTGTTTTTTCGCATTTTGCAAGCTCTGACAATTATTAATTCAAACGGCTCTATCTCCTAAACTATTACAGCTACAGCGCTGAAATTTGCACACGTAATATTATATATATTGGCCTTTAATCTGAGTCTTAAACGAAGTTTCTCCGAAAATCAGAACGAGCATGAGATGGAATTATTCAACAGTTACTAGGAAGAAATTGACTGTAATAGCGATACTTTTGCGATTTTCTTAAAAACTAAGTTTCTAATCGAAAAATTAATATCACCAGTGAATTTCCCATAAAATTTCGAGCTTGGTCCGTGGTTGTCAAAAAAATCCGTGCCATGTCTTAAATCGGACAACTTCGTCGATCTTTAAATGGCTCTATCTCCTAAACTATTAGAGCTATTGCGCTGAAATTTGCACACGGAATAATAAATATTTTTCACAAACTATATAACATATATGGATTCTACAGACACGCGTGTATATCTAAATTCTTGTAGTGTAAGAAAAAGTCAAGTTTTTTATTTCCGGATGAGAAATCTGGCCCCCAGGAACCTTAAAATAAAAGCATTGTTTTTTCGCATTTTGCAAGCTCTGACAATTATTAATTCAAACGGCTCTATCTCCTAAACTATTACAGCTACAGCGCTGAAATTTGCAAACGTAATATTATATATATTGGCCTTTAATCTGAGTCTTAAACGAAGTTTCTCCGAAAATCAGAACGAGCATGAGATGGAAATATTCTACAGTTCCTAGGAAGAAATTGACTCTAATGGCGATACTTTTGCGATTTCTTAAAAACCAAGTTTCTAATCGAAAAATGAATATCACCAGTGAATTTCCCATAAAATTTCGAGCTTGGTCCGTGGTTTTCAAAAAAATCCGTGCCATGTCTTAAATCGGACAACTTCGTCGATCTTTAAATGGCTCTATCTCCTAAACTATTAGAGCTAGAGCGCTGAAATTTGCGCACACGGAATAATAAATATTTTTCACAAACTATATAACATATATGGATTCTACAGACACGCGTGTATTTCTAAATTCTGGTAGAGTAAGAAAAAGTCAAGTTTTTTATTTCCGGATGAGAAATCTGGCCTCCAGGAACCTTAAAATAAAAGCATTGTTTTTTCGCATTTTGCAAGCTCTGACAATTATTAATTCAAACGGCTCTATCTCCTAAACTATTACAGCTACAGCGCTGAAATTTGCACACGTAATATTATATATATTGGCCTTTAATCTGAGTCTTAAACGAAGTTTCTCCGAAAATCAGAACGAGCATGAGACGGAAATATTCTACAGTTACTAGGAAGAAATTGACTGTAATGGCGATACTTTTGCGATTTTCTTAAAAACTAAGTTTCTAATCGAAAAATTAATATCACCAGTGAATTTCCCATAAAATTTCGAGCTTGGTCCGTGGTTGTCAAAAAAATCCGTGCCATGTCTTAAATCGGACAACTTCGTCGATCTTTAAACGGCTCTATCTCCTAAACTATTAGAGCTAGAGCGCTGAAATTTGCACACGGAATAATAAATATTTTTCACAAACTATATAACATATATGGATTCTACAGACACGCGTGTATATATAAATTCTTGTAGTGTAAGAAAAAGTCAAGTTTTTTATTTCCGGATGAGAAATCTGGCCCCCAGGAACCTTAAAATAAAAGCATTGTTTTTTCGCATTTTGCAAGCTCTGACAATTATTAATTCAAACGGCTCTATCTCCTAAACTATTACAGCTACCGCGCTGAAATTTGCAAACGTAAATTTGCACACGTAATATTATATATATTGGCCTTTAATCTGAGTCTTAAACGAAGTTTCTCCGAAAATCAGAACGAGCATGAGATGGAATTATTCTACAGTTACTAGGAAGAAATTGACTGTAATGGCGATACTTTTGCGATTTTCTTAAAAACTAAGTTTCTAATCGAAAAATTAATATCACCAGTGAATTTCCCATAAAATTTCGAGCTTGGTCCGTGGTTGTCAAAAAAATCCGTGCCATGTCTTAAATCGGACAACTTCGTCGATCTTTAAATGGTTCTATCTCCTAAACTATTAGAGCTAGAGCGCTGAAATTTGCACACGGAATAATAAATATTTTTCACAAACTATATAACATATACGGATTCTACAGACACGCGTGTATATCTAAATTCTTGTAGTGTAAGAAAAAGTCAAGTTTTTTATTTCCGGATGAGAAATCTGGCCCCCAGGAACCTTAAAATAAAAGCATTGTTTTTTCGCATTTTGCAAGCTCTGACAATTATTAATTCATACGGCTCTATCTCCTAAACTATTACAGCTACAGCGCTGAAATTTGCAAACGTAATATTATATATATTGGCCTTTAATCTGAGTCTTAAACGAAGTTTCTCCGAAAATCAGAACGAGCATGAGATGGATATATTCTACAGTTCCTAGGAAGAAATTGACTCTAATGGCGATACTTTTGCGATTTTCTTAAAAACTACGTTTCTAATCGAAAAATGAATATCACCAGTGAATTTCCCATAAAATTTCGAGATTGGTCCGTGTTTTTCAAAAAAATCCGTGCCATGTCTTAAATCGGACAACTTCGTCGATCTTTAAATGGCTCTATCTCCTAAACTATTAGAGCTAGAGCGCTGAAATTTGCACACGGAATAATAAATATTTTTCACAAACTATATAACATATATGGATTCTACAGACACGCGTGTATTTCTAAATTCTGCTAGAGTAAGAAAAAGTCAAGTTTTTTATTTCCGGATGAGAAATCTGGCCTCCAGGAACCTTAAAATAAAAGCATTGTTTTTTCGCATTTTGCAAGCTCTGACAATTATTAATTCAAACGGCTCTATCTCCTAAACTATTACAGCTACAGCGCTGAAATTTGCACACGTAATATTATATATATTGGCCTTTAATCTGAGTCTTAAACGAAGTTTCTCCGAAAATCAGAACGAGCATGAGATGGAATTATTCTACAGTTACTAGGAAGAAATTGACTGTAATGGCGATACTTTTGCGATTTTCTTAAAAACTAAGTTTCTAATCGAAAAATGAATATCACCAGTGAATTTCCCATAAAATTTCGAGCTTGGTCCGTGGTTTTCAAAAAAATCCGTGCCATGTCTTAAATCGGACAACTTCGTCGATCTTTAAATGGCTCTATCTCCTAAACTATTAGAGCTAGAGCGCTGAAATTTGCACACGGAATAATAAATATTTTTCACAAACTATATAACATATATGGATTCTACAGACACGCGTGTATATCTAAATTCTTGTAGTGTAAGAAAAAGTCAAGTTTTTTATTTCCGGATGAGAAATCTGGCCCCCAGGAACCTTAAAATAAAAGCATTGTTTTTTCGCATTTTGCAAGCTCTGACAATTATTAATTCATACGGCTCTATCTCCTAAACTATTACAGCTACAGCGCTGAAATTTGCAAACGTAATATTATATATATTGGCCTTTAATCTGAGTCTTAAACGAAGTTTCTCCGAAAATCAGAACGAGCATGAGATGGATATATTCTACAGTTCCTAGGAAGAAATTGACTCTAATGGCGATACTTTTGCGATTTTCTTAAAAACTACGTTTCTAATCGAAAAATGAATATCACCAGTGAATTTCCCATAAAATTTCGAGCTTGGTCCGTGGTTTTCAAAAAATCCGTGCCATGTCTTAAATCGGACAACTTCGTCGATCTTTAAATGGCTCTATCTCCTAAACTATTAGAGCTAGAGCGCTGAAATTTGCACACGGAATAATAAATATTTTTCACAAACTATATAACATATATGGATTCTACAGACACGCGTGTATTTCTAAATTCTGGTAGAGTAAGAAAAAGTCAAGTTTTTTATTTCCGGATGAGAAATCTGGCCTCCAGGAACCTTAAAATAAAAGCATTGTTTTTTCGCATTTTGCAAGCTCTGACAATTATTAATTCAAACGGCTCTATCTCCTAAAACTATTACAGCTACAGCGCTGAAATTTGCACACGTAATATTATATATATTGGCCTTTAATCTGAGTCTTAAACGAAGTTTCTCCGAAAATCAGAACGAGCATGAGATGGAAATATTCTACAGTTACTAGGAAGAAATTGACTGTAATGGCGATACTTTTGCGATTTTCTTAAAAACTAAGTTTCTAATCGAAAAATGAATATCACCAGTGAATTTCCCATAAAATTTCGAGATGGTCCGTGGTTTCAAAAAAATCCGTGCCATGTCTTAAATCGGACAACTTCGTCGATCTTTAAATGGCTCAATCTCCTAAACTATTAGAGCTAGAGCGCTGAAATTTGCACACGGAATAATAAATATTTTTCACAAACTATATAACATATATGGATTCTACAGACACGCGTGTATTTCTAAATTCTTGTAGTGTAAGAAAAAGTCAAGTTTTTTATTTCCGGATGAGAAATCTGGCCTCCAGGAACCTTAAAATAAAAGCATTGTTTTTTCGTATTTTGCAAGCTCTGACAATTATTAATTCAAACGGCTCTATCTCCTAAACTATTACAGCTACAGCGCTGAAATTTGCACACGTAATATTATATATATTGGCCTTTAATCTGAGTCTTAAACGAAGTTTCTCCGAAAATCAGAACGAGCATGAGATGGAAATATTCTACAGTTACTAGGAAGAAATTTACTCTAATGGCGATACTTTTACGATTTTCTTAAAAACTAAGTTTCTAATCGAAAAATGAATATCACCAGTGAATTTCCCATAAAATTTCGAGCTTGGTCCGTGGTTTTCAAAAGAATACGTGCCATGTCTTAAATCGGACAACTTCGTCGATCTTTAAATGGCTCTATCTCCTAAACTATTAGAGCTAGAGCGCTGAAATTTGCACACGGAATAATAAATATTTTTCACAAACTATATAACATATATGGATTCTACAGACACGCGTGTATTTCTAAATTCTTGTAGTGTAAGAAAAAGTCAAGTTTTTTATTTCCGGATGAGAAATCTGGCCTCCAGGAACCTTAAAATAAAAGCATTGTTTTTTCGCATTTTGCAAGCTCTGACAATTATTAATTCAAACGGCTCTATCTCCTAAACTATTACAGCTACAGCGCTGAAATTTGCACACGTAATATTATATATATTGGCCTTTAATCTGAGTCTTAAACGAAGTTTCTCCGAAAATCAGAACGAGCATGAGATGGAATTATTCTACAGTTACTAGGAAGAAATTGACTGTAATGGCGATACTTTTGCGATTTTCTTAAAAACTAAGTTTCTAATCGAAAAATTAATATCACCAGTGAATTTCCCATAAAATTTCGAGCTTGGTCCGTGGTTGTCAAAAAAATCCGTGCCATGTCTTAAATCGGACAACTTCGTCGATCTTTAAATGGTTCTATCTCCTAAACTATTAGAGCTAGAGCGCTGAAATTTGCACACGGAATAATAAATATTTTTCACAAACTATATAACATATATGGATTCTACAGACACGCGTGTATATCTAAATTCTTGTAGTGTAAGAAAAAGTCAAGTTTTTTATTTCCGGATGAGAAATCTGGCCCCCAGGAACCTTAAAATAAAAGCATTGTTTTTTCGCATTTTGCAAGCTCTGACAATTATTAATTCATACGGCTCTATCTCCTAAACTATTACAGCTACAGCGCTGAAATTTGCAAACGTAATATTATATATATTGGCCTTTAATCTGAGTCTTAAACGAAGTTTCTCCGAAAATCAGAACGAGCATGAGATGGATATATTCTACAGTTCCTAGGAAGAAATTGACTCTAATGGCGATACTTTTGCGATTTTCTTAAAAACTACGTTTCTAATCGAAAAATGAATATCACCAGTGAATTTCCCATAAAATTTCGAGCTTGGTCCGTGGTTTTCAAAAAAATCCGTGCCATGTCTTAAATCGGACAACTTCGTCGATCTTTAAATGGCTCTATCTCCTAAACTATTAGAGCTAGAGCGCTGAAATTTTGCACACGGAATAATAAATATTTTTCACAAACTATATAACATATATGGATTCTACAGACACGCGTGTATTTCTAAATTCTGGTAGAGTAAGAAAAAGTCAAGTTTTTTATTTCCGGATGAGAAATCTGGCCTCCAGGAACCTTAAAATAAAAGCATTGTTTTTTCGCATTTTGCAAGCTCTGACAATTATTAATTCAAACGGCTCTATCTCCTAAACTATTACAGCTACAGCGCTGAAATTTGCACACGTAATATTATATATATTGGCCTTTAATCTGAGTCTTAAACGAAGTTTCTCCGAAAATCAGAACGAGCATGAGATGGAATTATTCTACAGTTACTAGGAAGAAATTGACTGTAATGGCGATACTTTTGCGATTTTCTTAAAAACTAAGTTTCTAATCGAAAAATGAATAGCACCAGTGAATTTCCCATAAAATTTCGAGCTTGGTCCGTGGTTTTCAAAAAAATCCGTGCCATGTCTTAAATCGGACAACTTCGTCGATCTTTAAATGGCTCTATCTCCTAAACTATTAGAGCTAGATCGCTGAAATTTGCACACGGAATAATAAATATTTTTCACAAACTATATAACATATATGGATTCTACAGACACGCGTGTATATCTAAATTCTTGTAGTGTAAGAAAAAGTCAAGTTTTTTATTTCCGGATGAGAAATCTGGCCCCCAGGAACCTTAAAATAAAAGCATTGTTTTTTCGCATTTTGCAAGCTCTGACAATTATTAATTCATACGGCTCTATCTCCTAAACTATTACAGCTACAGCGCTGAAATTTGCAAACGTAATATTATATATATTGGCCTTTAATCTGAGTCTTAAACGAAGTTTCTCCGAAAATCAGAACGAGCATGAGATGGATATATTCTACAGTTCCTAGGAAGAAATTGACTCTAATGGCGATACTTTTGCGATTTTCTTAAAAACTACGTTTCTAATCGAAAAATGAATATCACCAGTGAATTTCCCATAAAATTTCGAGCTTGGTCCGTGGTTTTCAAAAAAATCCGTGCCATGTCTTAAATCGGACAACTTCGTCGATCTTTAAATGGCTCTATCTCCTAAACTATTAGAGCTAGAGCGCTGAAATTTGCACACGGAATAATAAATATTTTTCACAAACTATATAACATATATGGATTCTACAGACACGCGTGTATTTCTAAATTCTGGTAGAGTAAGAAAAAGTCAAGTTTTTTATTTCCGGATGAGAAATCTGGCCTCCAGGAACCTTAAAATAAAAGCATTGTTTTTTCGCATTTTGCAAGCTCTGACAATTATTAATTCAAACGGCTCTATCTCCTAAACTATTACAGCTACAGCGCTGAAATTTGCACACGTAATATTATATATATTGGCCTTTAATCTGAGTCTTAAACGAAGTTTCTCCGAAAATCAGAACGAGCATGAGATGGAATTATTCTACAGTTACTAGGAAGAAATTGACTGTAATGGCGATACTTTTGCGGTTTTCTTAAAAACTAAGTTTCTAATCGAAAAATGAATATCACCAGTGAATTTCCCATAAAATTTCGAGATGGTCCGTGGTTTTCAAAAAAATCCGTGCCATGTCTTAAATCGGACAACTTCGTCGATCTTTAAATGGCTCTATCTCCTAAACTATTAGAGCTAGAGCGCTGAAATTTGCACACGGAATAATAAATATTTTTCACAAACTATATAACATATATGGATTCTACAGACACGCGTGTATTTTTAAATTCTTGTAGTGTAAGAAAAAGTCAAGTTTTTTATTTCCGGATGAGAAATCTGGCCTCCAGGAACCTTAAAATAAAAGCATTGTTTTTTCGTATTTTGCAAGCTCTGACAATTATTAATTCAAACGGCTCTATCTCCTAAACTATTACAGCTACAGCGCTGAAATTTGCACACGTAATATTATATATATTGGCCTTTAATCTGAGTCTTAAACGAAGTTTCTCCGAAAATCAGAACGAGCATGAGATGGAAATATTCTACAGTTACTAGGAAGAAATTTACTCTAATGGCGATACTTTTACGATTTTCTTAAAAACTAAGTTTCTAATCGAAAAATGAATATCACCAGTGAATTTCCCATAAAATTTCGAGCTTGGTCCGTGGTTTTCAAAAGAATACGTGCCATGTCTTAAATCGGACAACTTCGTCGATCTTTAAATGGCTCTATCTCCTAAACTATTAGAGCTAGAGCGCTGAAATTTGCACACGGAATAATAAATATTTTTCACAAACTATATAACATATATGGATTCTACAGACACGCGTGTATTTCTAAATTCTTGTAGTGTAAGAAAAAGTCAAGTTTTTTATTTCCGGATGAGAAATCTGGCCTCCAGGAACCTTAAAATAAAAGCATTGTTTTTTCGCATTTTGCAAGCTCTGACAATTATTAATTCAAACGGCTCTATCTCCTAAACTATTACAGCTACAGCGCTGAAATTTGCACACGTAATATTATATATATTGGCCTTTAATCTGAGTCTTAAACGAAGTTTCTCCGAAAATCAGAACGAGCATGAGATGGAAATATTCTACAGTTACTAGGAAGAAATTGACTGTAATGGCGATACTTTTGCGATTTTCTTAAAAACTACGTTTCTAATCGAAAAATGAATATCACCCGTGAATTTCCCATAAAATTTCGAGCTTGGTCCGTGGTTTTCAAAAAAATCCGTGCCATGTCTTAAATCGGACAACTTCGTCGATCTTTAAATGGCTCTATCTCCTAAACTATTAGAGCTAGAGCGCTGAAATTTGCACACGGAATAATAAATATTTTTCACAAACTATATAACATATATGGATTCTACAGACACGCGTGTATTTCTAAATTCTGGTAGAGTAAGAAAAAGTCAAGTTTTTTATTTCCGGATGAGAAATCTGGCCTCCAGGAACCTTAAAATAAAAGCATTGTTTTTTCGCATTTTGCAAGCTCTGACAATTATTAATTCAAACGGCTCTATTTCCTAAACTATTACAGCTACAGCGCTGAAATTTGCTCACGTAATATTATATATATTGGCCTTTAATCTGAGTCTTAAACGAAGTTTCTCCGAAAATCAGAACGAGCATGAGATGGAATTATTCTACAGTTACTAGGAAGAAATTGACTGTAATGGCGATACTTTTGCGATTTTCTTAAAAACTAAGTTTCTAATCGAAAAATTAATATCACCAGTGAATTTCCCATAAAATTTCGAGCTTGGTCCGTGGTTGTCAAAAAAATCCGTGCCATGTCTTAAATCGGACAACTTCGTCGATCTTTAAATGGTTCTATCTCCTAAACTATTAGAGCTAGAGCGCTGAAATTTGCACACGGAATAATAAATATTTTTCACAAACTATATAACATATATGGATTCTACAGACACGCGTGTATATCTAAATTCTTGTAGTGTAAGAAAAAGTCAAGTTTTTTATTTCCGGATGAGAAATCTGGCCCCCAGGAACCTTAAAATAAAAGCATTGTTTTTTCGCATTTTGCAAGCTCTGACAATTATTAATTCATACGCCTCTATCTCCTAAACTATTACAGCTACAGCGCTGAAATTTGGAAACGTAATATTATATATATTGGCCTTTAATCTGAGTCTTAAACGAAGTTTCTCCGAAAATCAGAACGAGCATGAGATGGATATATTCTACAGTTCCTAGGAAGAAATTGACTCTAATGGTGATACTTTTGCGATTTTCTTAAAAACTACGTTTCTAATCGAAAAATGAATATCACCAGTGAATTTCCCATAAAATTTCGAGCTTGGTCAGTGGTTTTCAAAAAAATCCGTGCCATGTCTTTAATCGGACAACTTCGTCGATCTTTAAATGGCTCTATCTCCTAAACTATTAGAGCTAGAGCGCTGAAATTTGCACACGGAATAATAAATATTTTTCACAAACTATATAACATATATGGATTCTACAGACACGCGTGTATTTCTAAATTCTGGTAGAGTAAGAAAAAGTCAAGTTTTTTATTTCCGGATGAGAAATCTGGCCTCCAGGAACCTTAAAATAAAAGCATTGTTTTTTCACATTTTGCAAGCTCTGACAATTATTAATTCAAACGGCTCTATCTCCTAAACTATTACAGCTACAGCGCTGAAATTTGCACACGTAATATTATATATATTGGCCTTTAATCTGAGTCTTAAACGAAGTTTCTCCAAAAATCAGAACGAGCATGAGATGGAATTATTCTACAGTTACTAGGAAGAAATTGACTGTAATGGCGATACTTTTGCGATTTTCTTAAAAACTAAGTTTCTAATCGAAAAATTAATATCACCAATGAATTTCCCATAAAATTTCGAGCTTGGTCCGTGGTTGTCAAAAAAATCCGTGCCATGTCTTAAATCGGACAACTTCGTCGATCTTTAAACGGCTCTATCTCCTAAACTATTAGAGCTAGAGCGCTGAAATTTGCACACGGAATAATAAATATTTTTCACAAACTATATAACATATATGGATTCTACAGACACGCGTGTATTTCTAAATTCTTGTAGTGTAAGAAAAAGTCAAGTTTTTTATTTCCGGATGAGAAATCTGGCCCCCAGGAACCTTAAAATAAAAGCATTGTTTTTTCGCATTTTGCAAGCTCTGACAATTATTAATTCAAACGGCTCTATCTCCTAAACTATTACAGCTACAGCGCTGAAATTTGCACACGTAATATTATATATATTGGCCTTTAATCTGAGTCTTAAACGAAGTTTCTCCGAAAATCAGAACGAGCATGAGATGGATATATTCTACAGTTACTAGGAAGAAATTGACTGTAATGGCGATACTTTTGCGATTTTCTTAAAAACTACGTTTCTAATCGAAAAATGAATATCACCAGTGAATTTCCCATAAAATTTCGAGCTTGGTCCGTGGTTTTCAAAAAAATCCGTGCCATGTCTTAAATCGGACAACTTCGTTGATCTTTAAATGGCTCTATCTCCTAAACTATTAGAGCTAGAGCGCTGAAATTTGCACACGGAATAATAAATATTTTTCACAAACTATATAACATATATGGATTCTACAGACACGCGTGTATTTCTAAATTCTGGTAGAGTAAGAAAAAGTCAAGTTTTTTATTTCCGGATGAGAAATCTGGCCTCCAGGAACCTTAAAATAAAAGCATTGTTTTTTCGCATTTTGCAAGCTCTGACAATTATTAATTCAAACGGCTCTATCTCCTAAACTATTACAGCTACAGCGCTGAAATTTGCACACGTAATATTATATATATTGGCCTTTAATCTGAGTCTTAAACGAAGTTTCTCCGAAAATCAGAACGAGCATGAGATGGAATTATTCAACAGTTACTAGGAAGAAATTGACTGTAATGGCGATACTTTTGCGATTTTCTTAAAAACTAAGTTTCTAATCGAAAAATTAATATCACCAGTGAATTTCCCATAAAATTTCGAGCTTGGTCCGTGGTTGTCAAAAAAATCCGTGCCATGTCTTAAATCGGACAACTTCGTCGATCTTTAAATGGCTCTATCTCCTAAACTATTAGAGCTATTGCGCTGAAATTTGCACACGGAATAATAAATATTTTTCACAAACTATATAACATATATGGATTCTACAGACACGCGTGTATATCTAAATTCTTGTAGTGTAAGAAAAAGTCAAGTTTTTTATTTCCGGATGAGAAATCTGGCCCCCAGGAACCTTAAAATAAAAGCATTGTTTTTTCGCATTTTGCAAGCTCTGACAATTATTAATTCAAACGGCTCTATCTCCTAAACTATTACAGCTACAGCGCTGAAATTTGCAAACGTAATATTATATATATTGGCCTTTAATCTGAGTCTTAAACGAAGTTTCTCCGAAAATCAGAACGAGCATGAGATGGAAATATTCTACAGTTCCTAGGAAGAAATTGACTCTAATGGCGATACTTTTGCGATTTTCTTAAAAACTAAGTTTCTAATCGAAAAATGAATATCACCAGTGAATTTCCCATAAAATTTCGAGCTTGGTCCGTGGTTTTCAAAAAAATCCGTGCCATGTCTTAAATCGGACAACTTCGTCGATCTTTAAATGGCTCTATCTCCTAAACTATTAGAGCTAGAGCGCTGAAATTTGCACACGGAATAATAAATATTTTTCACAAACTATATAACATATATGGATTCTACAGACACGCGTGTATTTCTAAATTCTGGTAGAGTAAGAAAAAGTCAAGTTTTTTATTTCTTCCGGATGAGAAATCTGGCCTCCAGGAACCTTAAAATAAAAGCATTGTTTTTTCGCATTTTGCAAGCTCTGACAATTATTAATTCAAACGGCTCTATCTCCTAAACTATTACAGCTACAGCGCTGAAATTTGCACACGTAATATTATATATATTGGCCTTTAATCTGAGTCTTAAACGAAGTTTCTCCGAAAATCAGAACGAGCATGAGATGGAAATATTCTACAGTTACTAGGAAGAAATTGACTGTAATGGCGATACTTTTGCGATTTTCTTAAAAACTAAGTTTCTAATCGAAAAATGAATATCACCCGTGAATTTCCCATAAAATTTCGAGCTTGGTCCGTGGTTTTCAAAAAAATCCGTGCCATGTCTTAAATCGGACAACTTCGTCGATCTTTAAATGGCTCTATCTCCTAAACTATTAGAGCTAGAGCGCTGAAATTTGCACACGGAATAATAAATATTTTTCACAAACTATATAACATATATGGATTCTACAGACACGCGTGTATTTCTAAATTCTTGTAGTGTAAGAAAAAGTCAAGTTTTTTATTTCCGGATGAGAAATCTGGCCTCCAGGAACCTTAAAATGAAAGCATTGTTTTTTCTCATTTTGCAAGCTCTGACAATTATTAATTCAAACGGCTCTATCTCCTAAACTATTACAGCTACAGCGCTGAAATTTGCACACGTAATATTATATATATTGGCCTTTAATCTGAGTCTTAAACGAAGTTTCTCCGAAAATCAGAACGAGCATGAGATGGAAATATTCTACAGTTCCTAGGAAGAAATTGACTCTAATGGCGATACTTTTGCGATTTTCTTAAAAACTAAGTTTCTAATCGAAAAATGAATATCACCAGTGAATTTCCCATAAAATTTCGAGCTTGGTCCGTGGTTTTCAAAAAAATCCGTGCCATGTCTTAAATCGGACAACTTCGTCGATCTTTAAATGGCTCTATCTCCTAAACTATTAGAGCTAGAGCGCTGAAATTTGCACACGGAATAATAAATATTTTTCACAAACTATATAACATATATGGATTCTACAGACACGCGTGTATTTCTAAATTCTTGTAGTGTAAGAAAAAGTCAAGTTTTTATTTCCGGATGAGAAATCTGGCCTCCAGGAACCTTAAAATAAAAGCATTGTTTTTTCGCATTTTGCAAGATCTGACAATTATTAATTCAAACGGCTCTATCTCCTAAACTATTACAGCTACAGCGCTGAAATTTGCACACGTAATATTATATATATATTGGCCTTTAATCTGAGTCTTAAACGAAGTTTCTCCGAAAATCAGAACGAGCATGAGATGGAAATATTCAACAGTTCCTAGGAAGAAATTGACTCTAATGGCGATACTTTTGCGATTTTCTTAAAAACTAAGTTTCTAATCAAAAAATGAATATCACCCGTGAATTTCCCATATAATTTCGAGCTTGGTCCGTGGTTTTCAAAAAAATCCGTGCCATGTCTTAAATCGGACAACTTCGTCGATCTTTAAATGGCTCTATCTCCTAAACTATTAGAGCTAGAGCGCTGAAATTTGCACAAGGAATAATAAATTTTTTTCACAAACTATATAACATATATGGATTCTACAGACACGCGTGTATTTCTAAATTCTTGTAGTGTAAGAAAAAGTCAAGTTTTTTATTTCCGGATGAGAAATCTGGCCTCCAGGAACCTTAAAATAAAAGCATTGTTTTTTCGCACTTTGCAATCTCTGACAATTATTAATTCAAACGGCTCTATCTCCTAAACTATTACAGCTACAGCGCTGAAATTTGCACACGTAATATTATATATATTGGCCTTTAATCTGAGTCTTAAACGAAGTTTCTCCGAAAATCAGAACGAGCATGAGATGGAAATATTCTACAGGTACTAGGAAGAAATTGACTGTAATGGCGATACTTTTGCGATTTTCTTAAAAACTAAGTTTCTAATCGAAAAATGAATACCACCAGTGAATTTCCCATAAAATTTCGAGCTTGGTCCGTGGTTTTCAAAAAAATCCGTGCCATGTCTTAAATCGGACAACTTCGTCGATCTTTAAATGGCTCTATCTCCTAAACTATTAGAGCTAGAGCGCTGAAATTTGCACACGGAATAATAAATGTTTTTCACAAACTATATAACATATATGGATTCTACAGACACGCGTGTATTTCTAAATTCTTGTAGTGTAAGAAAAAGTCAAGTTTTTTATTTCCGGATGAGAAATCTGGCCTCCAGGAACCTTAAAATAAAAGCATTGTTTTTTCGCATTTTGCAAGCTCTGACAATTATTAATTCAAACGGCTCTATCTCCTAAACTATTACAGCTACAGCGCTGAAATTTGCACACGTAATATTATATATATTGGCCTTTAATCTGAGTTTTAAACGAAGTTTCTCCGAAAATCAGAACGAGCATGAGATGGAAATATTCTACAGTTACTAGGAAGAAATTGACTGTAATGGCGATACTTTTGCGATTTTCTTAAAAACTAAGTTTCTAATCGAAAAATGAATATCACCAGTGAATTTCCCATAAAATTTCGAGCTTGGTCCGTGGTTTTCAAAAAAATCCGTGCCATGTCTTAAATCGGACAACTTCGTCGATCTTTAAATGGCTCTATCTCATAAACTATTAGAGCTAGAGCGCTGAAATTTGCACACGGAATAATAAATATTTTTCACAAACTATATAACATATATGGACTCTACAGACACGCGTGTATTTCTAAATTCTTGTAGTGTAAGAAAAAGTCAAGTTTTTTATTTCCGGATGAGAAATCTGGCCTCCAGGAACCTTAAAATAAAAGCATTGTTTTTTCTCATTTTGCAAGCTCTGACAATTATTAATTCAAACGGCTCTATCTCCTAAACTATTACAGCTACAGCGCTGAAATTTGCACACGTAATATTATATATATTGGCCTTTAATCTGAGTCTTAAACGAAGTTTCTCCGAAAATCAGAACGAGCATGAGATGGAAATATTCTACAGTTCCTAGGAAGAAATTGACTCTAATGGCGATACTTTTGCGATTTTCTTAAAAACTAAGTTTCTAATCGAAAAATGAATATCACCAGTGAATTTCCCATAAAATTTCGAGCTTGGTCCGTGGTTTTCAAAAAAATCCGTGCCATGTCTTAAATCGGACAACTTCGTCGATCTTTAAATGGCTCTATCTCCTAAACTATTAGAGCTAGAGCGCTGAAATTTGCACACGGAATAATAAATATTTTTCACAAACTATATAACATATATGGATTCTACAGACACGCGTGTATTTCTAAATTCTTGTAGTGTAAGAAAAAGTCAAGTTTTTTATTTCCGGATGAGAAATCTGGCCTCCAGGAACCTTAAAATAAAAGCATTGTTTTTTCGCATTTTGCAAGCTCTGACAATTATTAATTCAAACGGCTCTATCTCCTAAACTATTACAGCTACAGCGCTGAAATTTGCACACGTAATATTATATATATTGGCCTTTAATCTGAGTCTTAAACGAAGTTTCTCCGAAAATCAGAACGAGCATGAGATGGAAATATTCTACAGTTACTAGGAAGAAATTGACTGTAATGGCGATACTTTTGCGATTTTCTTAAAAACTAAGTTTCTAATCGAAAAATGAATATCACCCGTGAATTTCCCATAAAATTTCGAGCTTGGTCCGTGGTTTTCAAAAAAATCCGTGTCATGTCTTAAATCGGACAACTTCGTCGATCTTTAAATGGCTCTATCTCCTAAACTATTAGAGCTAGAGCGCTGAAATTTGCACACGGAATAATAAATATTTTTCACAAACTATATAACATATATGGACTCTACAGACACGCGTGTATTTCTAAATTCTTGTAGTGTAAGAAAAAGTCAAGTTTTTTATTTCCGGATGAGAAATCTGGCCTCCAGGAACCTTAAAATAAAAGCATTGTTTTTTCGCATTTTGCAAGCTCTGACAATTATTAATTCAAACGGCTCTATCTCCTAAACTATTACAGCTACAGCGCTGAAATTTGCACACGTAATATTATATATATTGGCCTTTAATCTGAGTCTTAAACGAAGTTTCTCCGAAAATCAGAACGAGCATGAGATGGAAATATTCTACAGTTCCTAGGAAGAAATTGACTCTAATGGCGATACTTTTGCGATTTTCTTAAAAACTAAGTTTCTAATCGAAAAATGAATATCACCAGTGAATTTCCCATAAAATTTCGAGCTTGGTCCGTGGTTTTCAAAAAAATCCGTGCCATGTCTTAAATCGGACAACTTCGTCGATCTTTAAATGGCTCTATCTCCTAAACTATTAGAGCTAGAGCGCTGAAATTTGCACACGGAATAATAAATATTTTTCACAAACTATATAACATATATGGATTCTACAGACACGCGTGTATTTCTAAATTCTTGTAGTGTAAGAAAAAGTCAAGTTTTTATTTCCGGATGAGAAATCTGGCCTCCAGGAACCTTAAAATAAAAGCATTGTTTTTTCGCATTTTGCAAGCTCTGACAATTATTAATTCAAACGGCTCTATCTCCTAAACTATTACAGCTACAGCGCTGAAATTTGCACACGTAATATTATATATATATTGGCCTTTAATCTGAGTCTTAAACGAAGTTTCTCCGAAAATCAGAACGAGCATGAGATGGAAATATTCAACAGTTCCTAGGAAGAAATTGACTCTAATGGCGATACTTTTGCGATTTTCTTAAAAACTAAGTTTCTAATCAAAAAATGAATATCACCCGTGAATTTCCCATAAAATTTCGAGCTTGGTCCGTGGTTTTCAAAAAAATCCGTGCCATGTCTTAAATCGGACAACTTCGTCGATCTTTAAATGGCTCTATCTCCTAAACTATTAGAGCTAGAGCGCTGAAATTTGCACAAGGAATAATAAATATTTTTCACAAACTATATAACATATATGGATTCTACAGACACGCGTGTATTTCTAAATTCTTGTAGTGTAAGAAAAAGTCAAGTTTTTTATTTCCGGATGAGAAATCTGGCCTCCAGGAACCTTAAAATAAAAGCATTGTTTTTTCGCACTTTGCAATCTCTGACAATTATTAATTCAAACGGCTCTATCTCCTAAACTATTACAGCTACAGCGCTGAAATTTGCACACGTAATATTATATATATTGGCCTTTAATCTGAGTCTTAAACGAAGTTTCTCCGAAAATCAGAACGAGCATGAGATGGAAATATTCTACAGGTACTAGGAAGAAATTGACTGTAATGGCGATACTTTTGCGATTTTCTTAAAAACTAAGTTTCTAATCGAAAAATGAATACCACCAGTGAATTTCCCATAAAATTTCGAGCTTGGTCCGTGGTTTTCAAAAAAATCCGTGCCATGTCTTAAATCGGACAACTTCGTCGATCTTTAAATGGCTCTATCTCCTAAACTATTAGAGCTAGAGCGCTGAAATTTGCACACGGAATAATAAATGTTTTTCACAAACTATATAACATATATGGATTCTACAGACACGCGTGTATTTCTAAATTCTTGTAGTGTAAGAAAAAGTCAAGTTTTTTATTTCCGGATGAGAAATCTGGCCTCCAGGAACCTTAAAATAAAAGCATTGTTTTTTCGCATTTTGCAAGCTCTGACAATTATTAATTCAAACGGCTCTATCTCCTAAACTATTACAGCTACAGCGCTGAAATTTGCACACGTAATATTATATATATTGGCCTTTAATCTGAGTCTTAAACGAAGTTTCTCCGAAAATCAGAACGAGCATGAGATGGAAATATTCTACAGTTACTAGGAAGAAATTGACTGTAATGGCGATACTTTTGCGATTTTCTTAAAAACTAAGTTTCTAATCGAAAAATGAATATCACCAGTGAATTTCCCATAAAATTTCGAGCTTGGTCCGTGGTTTTCAAAAAAATCCGTGCCATGTCTTAAATCGGACAACTTCGTCGATCTTTAAATGGCTCTATCTCATAAACTATTAGAGCTAGAGCGCTGAAATTTGCACACGGAATAATAAATATTTTTCACAAACTATATAACATATATGGACTCTACAGACACGCGTGTATTTCTAAATTCTTGTAGTGTAAGAAAAAGTCAAGTTTTTTATTTCCGGATGAGAAATCTGGCCTCCAGGAACCTTAAAATAAAAGCATTGTTTTTTCGCATTTTGCAAGCTCTGACAATTATTAATTCAAACGGCTCTATCTCCTAAACTATTACAGCTACAGCGCTGAAATTTGCACACGTAATATTATATATATTGGCCTTTAATCTGAGTCTTAAACGAAGTTTCTCCGAAAATCAGAACGAGCATGAGATGGAAATATTCTACAGTTACTAGGAAGAAATTGACTGTAATGGCGATACTTTTGCGATTTTCTTAAAAACTAAGTTTCTAATCGAAAAATGAATATCACCCGTGAATTTCCCATAAAATTTCGAGCTTGGTCCGTGGTTTTCAAAAAAATCCGTGCCATGTCTTAAATCGGACAACTTCGTCGATCTTTAAATGGCTCTATCTCCTAAACTATTAGAGCTAGAGCGCTGAAATTTGCACACGGAATAATAAATATTTTTCACAAACTATATAACATATATGGATTCTACAGACACGCGTGTATTTCTAAATTCTTGTAGTGTAAGAAAAAGTCAAGTTTTTTATTTCCGGATGAGAAATCTGGCCTCCAGGAACCTTAAAATGAAAGCATTGTTTTTTCTCATTTTGCAAGCTCTGACAATTATTAATTCAAACGGCTCTATCTCCTAAACTATTACAGCTACAGCGCTGAAATTTGCACACGTAATATTATATATATTGGCCTTTAATCTGAGTCTTAAACGAAGTTTCTCCGAAAATCAGAACGAGCATGAGATGGAAATATTCTACAGTTCCTAGGAAGAAATTGACTCTAATGGCGATACTTTTGCGATTTTCTTAAAAACTAAGTTTCTAATCGAAAAATGAATATCACCAGTGAATTTCCCATAAAATTTCGAGCTTGGTCCGTGGTTTTCAAAAAAATCCGTGCCATGTCTTAAATCGGACAACTTCGTCGATCTTTAAATGGCTCTATCTCCTAAACTATTAGAGCTAGAGCGCTGAAATTTGCACACGGAATAATAAATATTTTTCACAAACTATATAACATATATGGATTCTACAGACACGCGTGTATTTCTAAATTCTTGTAGTGTAAGAAAAAGTCAAGTTTTTTATTTCCGGATGAGAAATCTGGCCTCCAGGAACCTTAAAATAAAAGCATTGTTTTTTCGCATTTTGCAAGCTCTGACAATTATTAATTCAAACGGCTCTATCTCCTAAACTATTACAGCTACAGCGCTGAAATTTGCACACGTAATATTATATATATTGGCCTTTAATCTGAGTCTTAAACGAAGTTTCTCCGAAAATCAGAACGAGCATGAGATGGAAATATTCTACAGTTACTAGGAAGAAATTGACTGTAATGGCGATACTTTTGCGATTTTCTTAAAAACTAAGTTTCTAATCGAAAAATGAATATCACCCGTGAATTTCCCATAAAATTTCGAGCTTGGTCCGTGGTTTTCAAAAAAATCCGTGTCATGTCTTAAATCGGACAACTTCGTCGATCTTTAAATGGCTCTATCTCCTAAACTATTAGAGCTAGAGCGCTGAAATTTGCACACGGAATAATAAATATTTTTCACAAACTATATAACATATATGGACTCTACAGACACGCGTGTATTTCTAAATTCTTGTAGTGTAAGAAAAAGTCAAGTTTTTTATTTCCGGATGAGAAATCTGGCCTCCAGGAACCTTAAAATAAAAGCATTGTTTTTTCGCATTTTGCAAGCTCTGACAATTATTAATTCAAACGGCTCTATCTCCTAAACTATTACAGCTACAGCGCTGAAATTTGCACACGTAATATTATATATATTGGCCTTTAATCTGAGTCTTAAACGAAGTTTCTCCGAAAATCAGAACGAGCATGAGATGGAAATATTCTACAGTTACTAGGAAGAAATTGACTGTAATGGCGATACTTTTGCGATTTTCTTAAAAACTACGTTTCTAATCGAAAAATGAATATCACCAGTAAATTTCCCATAAAATTTCGAGCTTGGTCCGTGGTTTTCAAAAAAATCCGTGCCATGTCTTAAATCGGACAACTTCGTCGATCTTTAAATGGCTCTATCTCCTAAACTATTAGAGCTAGAGCGCTGAAATTTGCACACGGAATAATAAATATTTTTCACAAACTATATAACATATATGGATTCTACAGACACGCGTGTATTTCTAAATTCTTGTAGTGTAAGAAAAAGTCAAGTTTTTTATTTCCGGATGAGAAATCTGGCCTCCAGGAACCTTAAAATAAAAGCATTGTTTTTTCGCATTTTGCAAGCTCTGACAATTATTATTTCAAACGGCTCTATCTCCTAAACTATTACAGCTACAGCGCTGAAATTTGCACACGTAATATTATATATATTGGCCTTTAATCTGAGTCTTAAACGAAGTTTCTCCGAAAATCAGAACGAGCATGAGATGGAAATATTCTACAGTTACTAGGAAGAAATTGACTGTAATGGCGATACTTTTGCGATTTTCTTAAAAACTAAGTTTCTAATCGAAAAATGAATATCACCCGTGAATTTCCCATAAAATTTCGAGCTTGGTCCGTGGTTTTCAAAAAAATCCGTGCCATGTCTTATATCGGACAACTTCGTCGATCTTTAAATGGCTCTATCTCCTAAACTATTAGAGCTAGAGCGCTGAAATTTGCACACGGAATAATAAATATTTTTCACAAACTATATAACATATATGGATTCTACAGACACGCGTGTATTTCTAAATTCTTGTAGTGTAAGAAAAAGTCAAGTTTTTTATTTCCGGATGAGAAATCTGGCCTCCAGGAACCTTAAAATAAAAGCATTGTTTTTTCGCATTTTGCAAGCTCTGACAATTATTAATTCAAACGGCTCTATCTCCTAAACTATTACAGCTACAGCGCTGAAATTTGCACACGTAATATTATATATATTGGCCTTTAATCTGAGTCTTAAACGAAGTTTCTCCGAAAATCAGAACGAGCATGAGATGGAAATATTCTACAGTTACTAGGAAGAAATTGACTGTAATGGCGATACTTTTGCGATTTTCTTAAAAACTAAGTTTCTAATCGAAAAATGAATATCACCCGTGAATTTCCCATAAAATTTCGAGCTTGGTCCGTGGTTTTCAAAAAAATCCGTGTCATGTCTTAAATCGGACAACTTCGTCGATCTTTAAATGGCTCTATCTCCTAAACTATTAGAGCTAGAGCGCTGAAATTTGCACACGGAATAATAAATATTTTTCACAAACTATATAACATATATGGACTCTACAGACACGCGTGTATTTCTAAATTCTTGTAGTGTAAGAAAAAGTCAAGTTTTTTATTTCCGGATGAGAAATCTGGCCTCCAGGAACCTTAAAATAAAAGCATTGTTTTTTCGCATTTTGCAAGCTCTGACAATTATTAATTCAAACGGCTCTATCTCCTAAACTATTACAGCTACAGCGCTGAAATTTGCACACGTAATATTATATATATTGGCCTTTAATCTGAGTCTTAAACGAAGTTTCTCCGAAAATCAGAACGAGCATGAGATGGAAATATTCTACAGTTACTAGGAAGAAATTGACTGTAATGGCGAGACTTTTGCGATTTTCTTAAAAACTAAGTTTCTAATCGAAAAATGAATATCACCCGTGAATTTCCCATAAAATTTCGAGCTTGGTCCGTGGTTTTCAAAAAAATCCGTGCCATGTCTTAAATCGGACAACTTCGTCGATCTTTAAATGGCTCTATCTCCTAAACTATTAGAGCTAGAGCGCTGAAATTTGCACACGGAATAATAAATATTTTTCACAAACTATATAACATATATGGATTCTACAGACACGCGTGTATTTCTAAATTCTTGTAGTGTAAGAAAAAGTCAAGTTTTTTATTTCCGGATGAGAAATCTGGCCTCCAGGAACCTTAAAATGAAAGCATTGTTTTTTCTCATTTTGCAAGCTCTGACAATTATTAATTCAAACGGCTCTATCTCCTAAACTATTACAGCTACAGCGCTGAAATTTGCACACGTAATATTATATATATTGGCCTTTAATCTGAGTCTTAAACGAAGTTTCTCCGAAAATCAGAACGAGCATGAGATGGAAATATTCTACAGTTCCTAGGAAGAAATTGACTCTAATGGCGATACTTTTGCGATTTTCTTAAAAACTAAGTTTCTAATCGAAAAATGAATATCACCAGTGAATTTCCCATAAAATTTCGAGCTTGGTCCGTGGTTTTCAAAAAAATCCGTGCCATGTCTTAAATCGGACAACTTCGTCGATCTTTAAATGGCTCTATCTCCTAAACTATTAGAGCTAGAGCGCTGAAATTTGCACACGGAATAATAAATATTTTTCACAAACTATATAACATATATGGATTCTACAGACACGCGTGTATTTCTAAATTCTTGTAGTGTAAGAAAAAGTCAAGTTTTTTATTTCCGGATGACAAATCTGGCCTCCAGGAACCTTAAAATAAAAGCATTGTTTTTTCGCATTTTGCAAGCTCTGACAATTATTAATTCAAACGGCTCTATCTCCTAAACTATTACAGCTACAGCGCTGAAATTTGCACACGTAATATTATATATATTGGCCTTTAATCTGAGTCTTAAACGAAGTTTCTCCGAAAATCAGAACGAGCATGAGATGGAAATATTCTACAGTTACTAGGAAGAAATTGACTGTAATGGCGATACTTTTGCGATTTTCTTAAAAACTAAGTTTCTAATCGAAAAATGAATATCACCAGTGAATTTCCCATAAAATTTCGAGCTTGGTCCGTGGTTTTCAAAAAAATCCGTGCCATGTCTTAAATCGGACAACTTCGTCGATCTTTAAATGGCTCTATCTCCTAAACTATTAGAGCTAGAGCGCTGAAATTTGCACACGGAATAATTAATGTTTTTCACAAACTATATAACATATATGGATTCTACAGACACGCGTGTATTTCTAAATTCTTGTAGTGTAAGAAAAAGTCAAGTTTTTTATTTCCGGATGAGAAATCTGGCCTCCAGGAACCTTAAAATAAAAGCATTGTTTTTTCGCATTTTGCAAGCTCTGACAATTATTAATTCAAACGGCTCTATCTCCTAAACTATTACAGCTACAGCGCTGAAATTTGCACACGTAATATTATATATATTGGCCTTTAATCTGAGTCTTAAACGAAGTTTCTCCGAAAATCAGAACGAGCATGAGATGGAAATATTCTACAGTTCCTAGGAAGAAATTGACTGTAATGGCGATACTTTTTGCGATTCCCTTAAAAACTAAGTTTCTAATCGAAAAATGAATATCACCAGTGAACTTCCCATAAAATTTCGAGCTTGGTCCGTGGTTTTCAAAAAATCCGTGCCATGTCTTAAATCGGACAACTTCGTCGATCTTTAAATGGCTCTATCTCCTAAACTATTAGAGCTAGAGCGCTGATATTTGAACACGGAATAATAAATATTTTTCACAAACTATATAACATATATGGATTCTACAGACACGCGTGTATTTCTAAATTCTTGTAGTGTAAGAAAAAGTCAAGTTTTTTATTTCCGGATGAGAAAACTGGCCCCCAGGAACCTTAAAATAAAAGCATTGTTTTTTCGCATTTTGCAAGCTCTGACAATTATTAATTCAAACGGCTCTATCTCCTAAACTATTACAGCTACAGCGCTGAAATTTGCACACGTAATATTATATATATTGGCCTTTAATCTGAGTCTTAAACGAAGTTTCTCCGAAAATCAGAACGAGCATGAGATGGAAATATTCTACAGTTACTAGGAAGAAATTGACTGTAATGGCGATACTTTTGCGATTTTCTTAAAAACTAAGTTTCTAATCGAAAAATGAATATCACCCGTGAATTTCCCATAAAATTTCGAGCTTGGTCCGTGGTTTTCAAAAAAATCCGTGCCATGTCTTAAATCGGATAACTTCGTCGATCTTTAAATGGCTCTATCTCCTAAACTATTAGAGCTAGAGCGCTGAAATTTGCACACGGAATAATAAATATTTTTCACAAACTATATAACATATATGGATTCTACAGACACGCGTGTATTTCTAAATTCTTGTAGTGTAAGAAAAAGTCAAGTTTTTTATTTCCGGATGAGAAATCTGGCCTCCAGGAACCTTAAAATAAAAGCATTGTTTTTTCGCATTTTGCAAGCTCTGACAATTATTAATTCAAACGGCTCTATCTCCTAAACTATTACAGCTACAGCGCTGAAATTTGCACACGTAATATTATATATATTGGCCTTTAATCTGAGTCTTAAACGAAGTTTCTCCGAAAATCAGAACGAGCATGAGATGGAAATATTCTACAGTTACTAGGAAGAAATTGACTGTAATGGCGATACTTTTGCGATTTTCTTAAAAACTAAGTTTCTAATCGAAAAATGAATATCACCCGTGAATTTCCCATAAAATTTCGAGCTTGGTCCGTGGTTTTCAAAAAAATCCGTGCCATGTCTTAAATCGGACAACTTCGTCGATCTTTAAATGGCTCTATCTCCTAAACTATTAGAGCTAGAGCGCTGAAATTTGCACACGGAATAATAAATATTTTTCACAAACTATATAACATATATGGATTCTACAGACACGCGTGTATTTCTAAATTCTTGTAGTGTAAGAAAAAGTCAAGTTTTTTATTTCCGGATGAGAAATCTGGCCTCCAGGAACCTTAAAATGAAAGCATTGTTTTTTCTCATTTTGCAAGCTCTGACAATTATTAATTCAAACGGCTCTATCTCCTAAACTATTACAGCTACAGCGCTGAAATTTGCACACGTAATATTATATATATTGGCCTTTAATCTGAGTCTTAAACGAAGTTTCTCCGAAAATCAGAACGAGCATGAGATGGAAATATTGTACAGTTCCTAGGAAGAAATTGACTCTAATGGCGATACTTTTGCGATTTTCTTAAAAACTAAGTCTCTAATCGAAAAATGAATATCACCAGTGAATTTCCCATAAAATTTCGAGCTTGGTCCGTGGTTTTCAAAAAAATCCGTGCCATGTCTTAAATCGGACAACTTCGTCGATCTTTAAATGGCTCTATCTCCTAAACTATTAGAGCTAGAGCGCTGAAATTTGCACACGGAATAATAAATATTTTTCACAAACTATATAACATATATGGATTCTACAGACACGCGTGTATTTCTAAATTCTTGTAGTGTAAGAAAAAGTCAAGTTTTTTATTTCCGGATGAGAAATCTGGCCTCCAGGAACCTTAAAATAAAAGCATTGTTTTTTCGCATTTTGCAAGCTCTGACAATTATTAATTCAAACGGCTCTATCTCCTAAACTATTACAGCTACAGCGCTGAAATTTGCACACGTAATATTATATATATTGGCCTTTAATCTGAGTCTTAAACGAAGTTTCTCCGAAAATCAGAACGAGCATGAGATGGAAATATTCTACAGTTACTAGGAAGAAATTGACTGTAATGGCGATACTTTTGCGATTTTCTTAAAAACGAAGTTTCTAATCGAAAAATGAATATCACCAGTGAATTTCCCATAAAATTTCGAGCTTGGTCCGTGGTTTTCAAAAAAATCCGTGCCATGTCTTAAATCGGACAACTTCGTCGATCTTTAAATGGCTCTATCTCCTAAACTATTAGAGCTAGAGCGCTGAAATTTGCACACGGAATAATAAATGTTTTTCACAAACTATATAACATATATGGATTCTACAGACACGCGTGTATTTCTAAATTCTTGTAGTGTAAGAAAAAGTCAAGTTTTTTATTTCCGGATGAGAAATCTGGCCTCCAGGAACCTTAAAATAAAAGCATTGTTTTTTCGCATTTTGCAAGCTCTGACAATTATTAATTCAAACGGCTCTATCTCCTAAACTATTACAGCTACAGCGCTGAAATTTGCACACGTAATATTATATATATTGGCCTTTAATCTGAGTCTTAAACGAAGTTTCTCCGAAAATCAGAACGAGCATGAGATGGAAATATTCTACAGTTACTAGGAAGAAATTGACTGTAATGGCGATACTTTTGCGATTTTCTTAAAAACTAAGTTTCTAATCGAAAAATGAATATCACCAGTGAATTTCCCATAAAATTTCGAGCTTGGTCCGTGGTTTTCAAAAAAATCCGTGCCATGTCTTAAATCGGACAACTTCGTCGATCTTTAAATGGCTCTATCTCCTAAACTATTAGAGCTAGAGCGCTGAAATTTGCACACGGAATAATAAATATTTTTCACAAACTATATAACATATATGGACTCTACAGACACGCGTGTATTTCTAAATTCTTGTAGTGTAAGAAAAAGTCAAGTTTTTTATTTCCGGATGAGAAATCTGGCCTCCAGGAACCTTAAAATAAAAGCATTGTTTTTTCGCATTTTGCAAGCTCTGACAATTATTAATTCAAAAGGCTCTATCTCCTAAACTATTACAGCTACAGCGCTGAAATTTGCACACGTAATATTATATATATTGGCCTTTAATCTGAGTCTTAAACGAAGTTTCTCCGAAAATCAGAATGAGCATGAGATGGAAATATTCTACAGTTACTAGGAAGAAATTGACTGTAATGGCGATACTTTTGCGATTTTCTTAAAAACTAAGTTTCTAATCGAAAAATAAATATCACCAGTGAATTTCCCATAAAATTTCGAGCTTGGTCCGTGGTTTTCAAAAAAATCCGTGCCATGTCTTAAATCGGACAACTTCGTCGATCTTTAAATGGCTCTATCTCCTAAACTATTAGAGCTAGAGCGCTGAAATTTGCACACGGAATAATAAATATTTTTCACAAACTATATAACATATATGGATTCTACAGACACGCGTGTATTTCTAAATTCTTGTAGTGTAAGAAAAAGTCAAGTTTTTTATTTCCGGATGAGAAATCTGGCCTCCAGGAACCTTAAAATAAAAGCATTGTTTTTTCGCATTTTGCAAGCTCTGACAATTATTAATTCAAACGGCTCTATCTCCTAAACTATTACAGCTACAGCGCTGAAATTTGCACACGTAATATTATATATATTGGCCTTTAATCTGAGTCTTAAACGAAGTTTCTCCGAAAATCAGAACGAGCATGAGATGGAAATATTCTACAGTTCCTAGGAAGAAATTGACTGTAATGGCGATACTTTTGCGATTCCCTTAAAAACTAAGTTTCTAATCGAAAAATGAATATCACCAGTGAACTTCCCATAAAATTTCGAGCTTGGTCCGTGGTTTTCAAAAAAATCCGTGCCATGTCTTAAATCGGACAACTTCGTCGATCTTTAAATGGCTCTATCTCCTAAACTATTAGAGCTAGAGCGCTGATATTTGAACACGGAATAATAAATATTTTTCACAAACTATATAACATATATGGATTCTACAGACACGCGTGTATTTCTAAATTCTTGTAGGGTAAGAAAAAGTCAAGTTTTTTATTTCCGGATGAGAAAACTGGCCCCCAGGAACCTTAAAATAAAAGCATTGTTTTTTCGCATTTTGCAAGCTCTGACAATTATTAATTCAAACGGCTCTATCTCCTAAACTATTACAGCTACAGCGCTGAAATTTGCACACGTAATATTATATATATTGGCCTTTAATCTGAGTCGTAAAAGAAGTTTCTCCGAAAATCAGAACGAGCATGAGATGGAAATATTCTACAGTTACTAGGAAGAAATTGACTGTAATGGCGATACTTTTGCGATTTTCTTAAAAACTAAATTTCTAATCGAAAAATGAATATCACCAGTGAATTTCCCATAAAATTTCGAGCTTGGTCCGTGGTTTTCAAAAAAATCCGTGCCATGTCTTAAATCGGATAACTTCGTCGATCTTTAAATGGCTCTATCTCCTAAACTATTAGAGCTAGAGCGCTGAAATTTGCACACGGAATAATAAATATTTTTCACAAACTATATAACATATATGGATTCTACAGACACGCGTGTATTTCTAAATTCTTGTAGTGTAAGAAAAAGTCAAGTTTTTTATTTCCGGATGAGAAATCTGGCCTCCAGGAACCTTAAAATAAAAGCATTGTTTTTTCGCATTTTGCAAGCTCTGACAATTATTAATTCAAACGGCTCTATCTCCTAAACTATTACAGCTACAGCGCTGAAATTTGCACACGTAATATTATATATATTGGCCTTTAATCTGAGTCTTAAACGAAGTTTCTCCGAAAATCAGAACGAGCATGAGATGGAAATATTCTACAGTTACTAGGAAGAAATTGACTCTAATGGCGATACTTTTGCGATTTTCTTAAAAACTAAGTTTCTAATCGAAAAATGAATATCACCCGTGAATTTCCCATAAAATTTCGAGCTTGGTCCGTGGTTTTCAAAAAAATCCGTGCCATGTCTTAAATCGGATAACTTCGTCGATCTTTAAATGGCTCTATCTCCTAAACTATTAGAGCTAGAGCGCTGAAATTTGCACACGGAATAATAAATATTTTTCACAAAATATATAACATATATGGATTCTACAGACACGCGTGTATTTCTAAATTCTTGTAGTGTAAGAAAAAGTCAAGTTTTTTATTTCCGGATGAGAAATCTGGCCTCCAGGAACCTTAAAATAAAAGCATTGTTTTTTCGCATTTTGCAAGCTCTGACAATTATTAATTCAAACGGCTCTATCTCCTAAACTATTACAGCTACTGCGCTGAAATTTGCACACGTAATATTATATATATTGGCCTTTAATCTGAGTCTTAAACGAAGTTTCTCCGAAAATCAGAACGAGCATGAGATGGAAATATTCTACAGTTACTAGGAAGAAATTGACTGTAATGGCGATACTTTTGCGATTTTCTTAAAAACTAAGTTTCTAATCGAAAAATAAATATCACCAGTGAATTTCCCATAAAATTTCGAGCTTGGTCCGTGGTTTTCAAAAAAATACGTGCCATGTCTTAAATCGGACAACTTCGTCGATCTTTAAATGGCTCTATCTCCTAAACTATTAGAGCTAGAGCGCTGAAATTTGCACACGGAATAATATATATTTTTCACAAACTATATAACATATATGGATTCTACAGACACGCGTGTATTTCTAAATTCTTGTAGTGTAAGAAAAAGTCAAGTTTTTTATTTCCGGATGAGAAATCTGGCCTCCAGGAACCTTAAAATAAAAGCATTGTTTTTTCGCATTTTGCAAGCTCTGACAATTATTAATTCAAACGGCTCTATCTCCTAAACTATTACAGCTACAGCGCTGAAATTTGCACACGTAATATTATATATATTGGCCTTTAATCTGAGTCTTAAACGAAGTTTCTCCGAAAATCAGAACGAGCATGAGATGGAAATATTCTACAGTTACTAGGAAGAAATTGACTGTAATGGCGATACTTTTGCGATTTTCTTAAAAACGAAGTTTCTAATCGAAAAATGAATATCACCAGTGAATTTCCCATAAAATTTCGAGCTTGGTCCGTGGTTTTCAAAAAAATCCGTGCCATGTCTTAAATCGGACAACTTCGTCGATCTTTAAATGGCTCTATCTCCTAAACTATTAGAGCTAGAGCGCTGAAATTTGCACACGGAATAATAAATGTTTTTCACAAACTATATAACATATATGGATTCTACAGACACGCGTGTATTTCTAAATTCTTGTAGTGTAAGAAAAAGTCAAGTTTTTTATTTCCGGATGAGAAATCTGGCCTCCAGGAACCTTACAATAAAAGCATTGTTTTTTCGCATTTTGCAAGCTCTGACAATTATTAATTCAAACGGCTCTATCTCCTAAACTATTACAGCTACAGCGCTGAAATTTGCACACGTAATATTATATATATTGGCCTTTAATCTGAGTCTTAAACGAAGTTTCTCCGAAAATCAGAACGAGCATGAGATGGAAATATTCTACAGTTACTAGGAAGAAATTGACTGTAATGGCGATACTTTTGCGATTTTCTTAAAAACTAAGTTTCTAATCGAAAAATGAATATCACCAGTGAATTTCCCATAAAATTTCGAGCTTGGTCCGTGGTTTTCAAAAAAATCCGTGCCATGTCTTAAATCGGACAACTTCGTCGATCTTTAAATGGCTCTATCTCCTAAACTATTAGAGCTAGAGCGCTGAAATTTGCACACGGAATAATAAATATTTTTCACAAACTATATAACATATATGGACTCTACAGACACGCGTGTATTTCTAAATTCTTGTAGTGTAAGAAAAAGTCAAGTTTTTTATTTCCGGATGAGAAATCTGGCCTCCAGGAACCTTAAAATAAAAGCATTGTTTTTTCGCATTTTGCAAGCTCTGACAATTATTAATTCAAAAGGCTCTATCTCCTAAACTATTACAGCTACAGCGCTGAAATTTGCACACGTAATATTATATATATTGGCCTTTAATCTGAGTCTTAAACGAAGTTTCTCCGAAAATCAGAATGAGCATGAGATGGAAATATTCTACAGTTACTAGGAAGAAATTGACTGTAATGGCGATACTTTTGCGATTTTCTTAAAAACTAAGTTTCTAATCGAAAAATAAATATCACCAGTGAATTTCCCATAAAATTTCGAGCTTGGTCCGTGGTTTTCAAAAAAATCCGTGCCATGTCTTAAATCGGACAACTTCGTCGATCTTTAAATGGCTCTATCTCCTAAACTATTAGAGCTAGAGCGCTGAAATTTGCACACGGAATAATAAATATTTTTCACAAACTATATAACATATATGGATTCTACAGACACGCGTGTATTTCTAAATTCTTGTAGTGTAAGAAAAAGTCAAGTTTTTTATTTCCGGATGAGAAATCTGGCCTCCAGGAACCTTAAAATAAAAGCATTGTTTTTTCGCATTTTGCAAGCTCTGACAATTATTAATTCAAACGGCTCTATCTCCTAAACTATTACAGCTACAGCGCTGAAATTTGCACACGTAATATTATATATATTGGCCTTTAATCTGAGTCTTAAACGAAGTTTCTCCGAAAATCAGAACGAGCATGAGATGGAAATATTCTACAGTTCCTAGGAAGAAATTGACTGTAATGGCGATACTTTTGCGATTCCCTTAAAAACTAAGTTTCTAATCGAAAAATGAATATCACCAGTGAACTTCCCATAAAATTTCGAGCTTGGTCCGTGGTTTTCAAAAAAATCCGTGCCATGTCTTAAATCGGACAACTTCGTCGATCTTTAAATGGCTCTATCTCCTAAACTATTAGAGCTAGAGCGCTGATATTTGAACACGGAATAATAAATATTTTTCACAAACTATATAACATATATGGATTCTACAGACACGCGTGTATTTCTAAATTCTTGTAGGGTAAGAAAAAGTCAAGTTTTTTATTTCCGGATGAGAAAACTGGCCCCCAGGAACCTTAAAATAAAAGCATTGTTTTTTCGCATTTTGCAAGCTCTGACAATTATTAATTCAAACGGCTCTATCTCCTAAACTATTACAGCTACAGCGCTGAAATTTGCACACGTAATATTATATATATTGGCCTTTAATCTGAGTCGTAAAAGAAGTTTCTCCGAAAATCAGAACGAGCATGAGATGGAAATATTCTACAGTTACTAGGAAGAAATTGACTGTAATGGCGATACTTTTGCGATTTTCTTAAAAACTAAATTTCTAATCGAAAAATGAATATCACCAGTGAATTTCCCATAAAATTTCGAGCTTGGTCCGTGGTTTTCAAAAAAATCCGTGCCATGTCTTAAATCGGATAACTTCGTCGATCTTTAAATGGCTCTATCTCCTAAACTATTAGAGCTAGAGCGCTGAAATTTGCACACGGAATAATAAATATTTTTCACAAACTATATAACATATATGGATTCTACAGACACGCGTGTATTTCTAAATTCTTGTAGTGTAAGAAAAAGTCAAGTTTTTTATTTCCGGATGAGAAATCTGGCCTCCAGGAACCTTAAAATAAAAGCATTGTTTTTTCGCATTTTGCAAGCTCTGACAATTATTAATTCAAACGGCTCTATCTCCTAAACTATTACAGCTACAGCGCTGAAATTTGCACACGTAATATTATATATATTGGCCTTTAATCTGAGTCTTAAACGAAGTTTCTCCGAAAATCAGAACGAGCATGAGATGGAAATATTCTACAGTTACTAGGAAGAAATTGACTGTAATGGCGATACTTTTGCGATTTTCTTAAAAACTAAGTTTCTAATCGAAAAATGAATATCACCCGTGAATTTCCCATAAAATTTCGAGCTTGGTCCGTGGTTTTCAAAAAAATCCGTGTCATGTCTTAAATCGGACAACTTCGTCGATCTTTAAATGGCTCTATCTCCTAAACTATTAGAGCTAGAGCGCTGAAATTTGCACACAGAATAATAAATATTTTTTACAAACTATATAACATATATGGACTCTACAGACACGCGTGTATTTCTAAATTCTTGTAGTGTAAGAAAAAGTCAAGTTTTTTATTTCCGGATGAGAAATCTGCCCTCCAGGAACCTTAAAATAAAAGCATTGTTTTTTCGCATTTTGCAAGCTCTGACAATTATTAATTCAAACGGCTCTATCTCCCAAACTATTACAGCTACAGCGCTGAAATTTGCACACGTAATATTATATATATTGGCCTTTAATCTGAGTCTTAAACGAAGTTTCTCCGAAAATCAGAACGAGCATGAGATGGAAATATTCTACAGTTACTAGGAAGAAATTGACTCTAATGGCGATACTTTTGCGATTTTCTTAAAAACTAAGTTTCTAATCGAAAAATGAATATCACCCGTGAATTTCCCATAAAATTTCGAGCTTGGTCCGTGGTTTTCAAAAAAATCCGTGCCATGTCTTAAATCGGATAACTTCGTCGATCTTTAAATGGCTCTATCTCCTAAACTATTAGAGCTAGAGCGCTGAAATTTGCACACGGAATAATAAATATTTTTCACAAAATATATAACATATATGGATTCTACAGACACGCGTGTATTTCTAAATTCTTGTAGTGTAAGAAAAAGTCAAGTTTTTTATTTCCGGATGAGAAATCTGGCCTCCAGGAACCTTAAAATAAAAGCATTGTTTTTTCGCATTTTGCAAGCTCTGACAATTATTAATTCAAACGGCTCTATCTCCTAAACTATTACAGCTACTGCGCTGAAATTTGCACACGTAATATTATATATATTGGCCTTTAATCTGAGTCTTAAACGAAGTTTCTCCGAAAATCAGAACGAGCATGAGATGGAAATATTCTACAGTTACTAGGAAGAAATTGACTGTAATGGCGATACTTTTGCGATTTTCTTAAAAACTAAGTTTCTAATCGAAAAATAAATATCACCAGTGAATTTCCCATAAAATTTCGAGCTTGGTCCGTGGTTTTCAAAAAAATACGTGCCATGTCTTAAATCGGACAACTTCGTCGATCTTTAAATGGCTCTATCTCCTAAACTATTAGAGCTAGAGCGCTGAAATTTGCACACGGAATAATATATATTTTTCACAAACTATATAACATATATGGATTCTACAGACACGCGTGTATTTCTAAATTCTTGTAGTGTAAGAAAAAGTCAAGTTTTTTATTTCCGGATGAGAAATCTGGCCTCCAGGAACCTTAAAATAAAAGCATTGTTTTTTCGCATTTTGCAAGCTCTGACAATTATTAATTCAAACGGCTCTATCTCCTAAACTATTACAGCTACAGCGCTGAAATTTGCACACGTAATATTATATATATTGGCCTTTAATCTGAGTCTTAAACGAAGTTTCTCCGAAAATCAGAACGAGCATGAGATGGAAATATTCTACAGTTACTAGGAAGAAATTGACTCTAATGGCGATACTTTTGCGATTTTCTTAAAAATTAAGTTTCTAATCGAAAAATGAATATCACCAGTGAATTTCCCATAAAATTTCGAGCTTGGTCCGTGGTTTTCAAAAAAATCCGTGCCATGTCTTAAATCGGACTACTTCGTCGATCTTTAAATGGCTCTATCTCCTAAACTATTAGAGCTAGAGCGCTGAAATTTGCACACGGAATAATAAATATTTTTCACAAACTATATAACATATGGATTCTACAGACACGCGTGTATTTCTAAATTCTTGTAGTGTAAGAAAAAGTCAAGTTTTTTATTTCCGGATGAGAAATCTGGCCTCCAGGAACCTTAAAATAAAAGCATTGTTTTTTCGCATTTTGCAAGCTCTGACAATTATTAATTCAAACGGCTCTATCTCCTAAACTATTACAGCTACTGCGCTGAAATTTGCACACGTAATATTATATATATTGGCCTTTAATCTGAGTCTTAAACGAAGTTTCTCCGAAAATCAGAACGAGCATGAGATGGAAATATTCTACAGTTACTAGGAAGAAATTGACTGTAATGGCGATACTTTTGCGATTTTCTTAAAAACTAAGTTTCTAATCGAAAAATAAATATCACCAGTGAATTTCCCATAAAATTTCGAGCTTGGTCCGTGGTTTTCAAAAAAATACGTGCCATGTCTTAAATCGGACAACTTCGTCGATCTTTAAATGGCTCTATCTCCTAAACTATTAGAGCTAGAGCGCTGAAATTTGCACACGGAATAATAAATATTTTTCACAAACTATATAACATATATGGATTCTACAGACACGCGTGTATTTCTAAATTCTTGTAGTGTAAGAAAAAGTCAAGTTTTTTATTTCCGGATGAGAAATCTGGCCTCCAGGAACCTTAAAATAAAAGCATTGTTTTTTCGCATTTTGCAAGCTCTGACAATTATTAATTCAAACGGCTCTATCTCCTAAACTATTACAGCTACAGCGCTGAAATTTGCACACGTAATATTATATATATTGGCCTTTAATCTGAGTCTTAAACGAAGTTTCTCCGAAAATCAGAGCGAGCATGAGATGGAAATATTCTACAGTTACTAGGAAGAAATTGACTCTAATGGCGATACTTTTGCGATTTTCTTAAAAACTACGTTTCTAATCGAAAAATGAATATCACTAGTGAATTTCCCATAAAATTTCGAGCTTGGTCCGTGGTTTTCAAAAAAATCCGTGCCATGTCTTAAATCGGACAACTTCGTCGATCTTTAAATGGCTCTATCTCCTAAACTATTAGAGCTAGAGCGCTGAAATTTGCACACGGAATAATAAATATTTTTCACAAACTATATAACATATATGGATTCTACAGACACGCGTGTATTTCTAAATTCTTGTAGTGTAAGAAAAAGTCAAGTTTTTTATTTCCGGATGAGAAATCTGGCCCCCAGGAACCTTAAAATAAAAGCATTGTTTTTTTCGCATTTTGCAAGCTCTGACAATTATTAATTCAAACGGCTCTATCTCCTAAACTATTACAGCTACAGCGCTGAAATTTGCACACGTAATATTATATATATTGGCCTTTAATCTGAGTCTTAAACGAAGTTTCTCCGAAAATCAGAACGAGCATGAGATGGAAATATTCTACAGTTACTAGGAAGAAATTGACTCTAATGGCGATACTTTTGCGATTTTCTTAAAAATTAAGTTTCTAATCGAAAAATGAATATCACCAGTGAATTTCCCATAAAATTTCGAGCTTGGTCGTGGTTTTCAAAAAAATCCGTGCCATGTCTTAAATCGGACAACTTCGTCGATCTTTAAATGGCACTATCTCCTAAACTATTAGAGCTAGAGCGCTGAAATTTGCACACGGAATAATAAATATTTTTCACAAACTATATAACATATATGGATTCTACAGACACGCGTGTATTTCTAAATTCTTGTAGTGTAAGAAAAAGTCAAGTTTTTTATTTCCGGATGAGAAATCTGGCCTCCAGGAACCTTAAAATAAAAGCATTGTTTTTTCGCATTTTGCAAGCTCTGACAATTATTAATTCAAACGGCTCTATCTCCTAAACTATTACAGCTACAGCGCTGAAATTTGCACACGTAATATTATATATATTGGCCTTTAATCTGAGTCTTAAACGAAGTTTCTCCGAAAATCAGAACGAGCATGAGATGGAAATATTCTACAGTTACTAGGAAGAAATTGACTGTAATGGCGATACTTTTGCGATTTTCTTAAAAACTAAGTTTCTAATCGAAAAATGAATATCACCCGTGAATTTCCCATAAAATTTCGAGCTTGGTCCGTGGTTTTCAAAAAAATCCGTGCCATGTCTTAAATCGGACAACTTCGTCGATCTTTAAATGGCACTATCTCCTAAACTATTAGAGCTAGAGCGCTGAAATTTGCACACGGAATAATAAATATTTTTCACAAACTATATAACATATATGGATTCTACAGACACGCGTGTATTTCTAAATTCTTGTAGTGTAAGAAAAAGTCAAGTTTTTTATTTCCGGATGAGAAAACTGGCCCCCAGGAACCTTAAAATAAAAGCATTGTTTTTTCGCATTTTGCAAGCTCTGACAATTATTAATTCAAACGGCTCTATCTCCTAAACTATTACAGCTACAGCGCTGAAATTTGCACACGTAATATTATATTAATTGGCCTTTAATCTGAGTCTTAAACGAAGTTTCTCCGAAAATCAGAACGAGCATGAGATGGAAATATTCTACAGTTACTAGGAAGAAATTGACTCTAATGGCGATACTTTTGCGATTTTCTTAAAAATTAAGTTTCTAATCGAAAAATGAATATCACCAGTGAATTTCCCATAAAATTTCGAGCTTGGTCCGTGGTTTTCAAAAAAATCCGTGCCATGTCTTAAATCGGACTACTTCGTCGATCTTTAAATGGCTCTATCTCCTAAACTATTAGAGCTAGAGCGCTGAAATTTGCACACGGAATAATAAATATTTTTCACAAACTATATAACATATGGATTCTACAGACACGCGTGTATTTCTAAATTCTTGTAGTGTAAGAAAAAGTCAAGTTTTTTATTTCCGGATGAGAAATCTGGCCTCCAGGAACCTTAAAATAAAAGCATTGTTTTTTCGCATTTTGCAAGCTCTGACAATTATTAATTCAAACGGCTCTATCTCCTAAACTATTACAGCTACTGCGCTGAATTTTGCACACGTAATATTATATATATTGGCCTTTAATCTGAGTCTTAAACGAAGTTTCTCCGAAAATCAGAACGAGCATGAGATGGAAATATTCTACAGTTACTAGGAAGAAATTGACTGTAATGGCGATACTTTTGCGATTTTCTTAAAAACTAAGTTTCTAATCGAAAAATAAATATCACCAGTGAATTTCCCATAAAATTTCGAGCTTGGTCCGTGGTTTTCAAAAAAATACGTGCCATGTCTTAAATCGGACAACTTCGTCGATCTTTAAATGGCTCTATCTCCTAAACTATTAGAGCTAGAGCGCTGAAATTTGCACACGGAATAATAAATATTTTTCACAAACTATATAACATATATGGATTCTACAGACACGCGTGTATTTCTAAATTCTTGTAGTGTAAGAAAAAGTCAAGTTTTTTATTTCCGGATGAGAAATCTGGCCTCCAGGAACCTTAAAATAAAAGCATTGTTTTTTCGCATTTTGCAAGCTCTGACAATTATTAATTCAAACGGCTCTATCTCCTAAACTATTACAGCTACAGCGCTGAAATTTGCACACGTAATATTATATATATTGGCCTTTAATCTGAGTCTTAAACGAAGTTTCTCCGAAAATCAGAACGAGCATGAGATGGAAATATTCTACAGTTACTAGGAAGAAATTGACTGTAATGGCGATACTTTTGCGATTTTCTTAAAAACTAAGTTTCTAATCGAAAAATGAATATCACCCGTGAATTTCCCATAAAATTTCGAGCTTGGTCCGTGGTTTTCAAAAAAATCCGTGTCATGTCTTAAATCGGACAACTTCGTCGATCTTTAAATGGCTCTATCTCCTAAACTATTAGAGCTAGAGCGCTGAAATTTGCACACGGAATAATAAATATTTTTTACAAACTATATAACATATATGGACTCTACAGACACGCGTGTATTTCTAAATTCTTGTAGTGTAAGAAAAAGTCAAGTTTTTTATTTCCGGATGAGAAATCTGGCCTCCAGGAACCTTAAAATAAAAGCATTGTTTTTTCGCATTTTGCAAGCTCTGACAATTATTAATTCAAACGGCTCTATCTCCCAAACTATTACAGCTACAGCGCTGAAATTTGCACACGTAATATTATATATATTGGCCTTTAATCTGAGTCTTAAACGAAGTTTCTCCGAAAATCAGAACGAGCATGAGATGGAAATATTCTACAGTTACTAGGAAGAAATTGACTCTAATGGCGATACTTTTGCGATTTTCTTAAAAACTAAGTTTCTAATCGAAAAATGAATATCACCCGTGAATTTCCCATAAAATTTCGAGCTTGGTCCGTGGTTTTCAAAAAAATCCGTGCCATGTCTTAAATCGGATAACTTCGTCGATCTTTAAATGGCTCTATCTCCTAAACTATTAGAGCTAGAGCGCTGAAATTTGCACACGGAATAATAAATATTTTTCACAATATATATAACATATATGGATTCTACAGACACGCGTGTATTTCTAAATTCTTGTAGTGTAAGAAAAAGTCAAGTTTTTTATTTCCGGATGAGAAATCTGGCCTCCAGGAACCTTAAAATAAAAGCATTGTTTTTTCGCATTTTGCAAGCTCTGACAATTATTAATTCAAACGGCTCTATCTCCTAAACTATTACAGCTACAGCGCTGAAATTTGCACACGTAATATTATATATATTGGCCTTTAATCTGAGTCTTAAACGAAGTTTCTCCGAAAATCAGAACGAGCATGAGATGGAAATATTCTACAGTTACTAGGAAGAAATTGACTGTAATGGCGATACTGTTGCGATTTTCTTAAAAACTAAGTTTCTAATCGAAAAATAAATATCACCAGTGAATTTCCCATAAAATTTCGAGCTTGGTCCGTGGTTTTCAAAAAAATACGTGCCATGTCTTAAATCGGACAACTTCGTCGATCTTTAAATGGCTCTATCTCCTAAACTATTAGAGCTAGAGCGCTGAAATTTGCACACGGAATAATAAATATTTTTCACAAACTATATAACATATACGGATTCTACAGACACGCGTGTATTTCTAAATTCTTGTAGTGTAAGAAAAAGTCAAGTTTTTTATTTCCGGATGAGAAATCTGGCCCCCAGGAACCTTAAAATAAAAGCATTGTTTTTTTCGCATTTTGCAAGCTCTGACAATTATTAATTCAAACGGCTCTATCTCCTAAACTATTACAGCTACAGCGCTGAAATTTGCACACGTAATATTATATATATTGGCCTTTAATCTGAGTCTTAAACGAAGTTTCTCCGAAAATCAGAACGAGCATGAGATGGAAATATTCTACAGTTACTAGGAAGAAATTGACTCTAATGGCGATACTTTTGCGATTTTCTTAAAAATTAAGTTTCTAATCGAAAAATGAATATCACCAGTGAATTTCCCATAAAATTTCGAGCTTGGTCGTGGTTTTCAAAAAAATCCGTGCCATGTCTTAAATCGGACAACTTCGTCGATCTTTAAATGGCACTATCTCCTAAACTATTAGAGCTAGAGCGCTGAAATTTGCACACGGAATAATAAATATTTTTCACAAACTATATAACATATATGGATTCTACAGACACGCGTGTATTTCTAAATTCTTGTAGTGTAAGAAAAAGTCAAGTTTTTTATTTCCGGATGAGAAATCTGGCCTCCAGGAACCTTAAAATAAAAGCATTGTTTTTTCGCATTTTGCAAGCTCTGACAATTATTAATTCAAACGGCTCTATCTCCTAAACTATTACAGCTACAGCGCTGAAATTTGCACACGTAATATTATATATATTGGCCTTTAATCTGAGTCTTAAACGAAGTTTCTCCGAAAATCAGAACGAGCATGAGATGGAAATATTCTACAGTTACTAGGAAGAAATTGACTGTAATGGCGATACTTTTGCGATTTTCTTAAAAACTAAGTTTCTAATCGAAAAATGAATATCACCCGTGAATTTCCCATAAAATTTCGAGCTTGGTCCGTGGTTTTCAAAAAAATCCGTGCCATGTCTTAAATCGGACAACTTCGTCGATCTTTAAATGGCACTATCTCCTAAACTATTAGAGCTAGAGCGCTGAAATTTGCACACGGAATAATAAATATTTTTCACAAACTATATAACATATATGGATTCTACAGACACGCGTGTATTTCTAAATTCTTGTAGTGTAAGAAAAAGTCAAGTTTTTTATTTCCGGATGAGAAAACTGGCCCCCAGGAACCTTAAAATAAAAGCATTGTTTTTTCGCATTTTGCAAGCTCTGACAATTATTAATTCAAACGGCTCTATCTCCTAAACTATTACAGCTACAGCGCTGAAATTTGCACACGTAATATTATATTAATTGGCCTTTAATCTGAGTCTTAAACGAAGTTTCTCCGAAAATCAGAACGAGCATGAGATGGAAATATTCTACAGTTACTAGGAAGAAATTGACTCTAATGGCGATACTTTTGCGATTTTCTTAAAAATTAAGTTTCTAATCGAAAAATGAATATCACCAGTGAATTTCCCATACAATTTCGAGCTTGGTCCGTGGTTTTCAAAAAAATCCGTGCCATGTCTTAAATCGGACTACTTCGTCGATCTTTAAATGGCTCTATCTCCTAAACTATTAGAGCTAGAGCGCTGAAATTTGCACACGGAATAATAAATATTTTTCACAAACTATATAACATATGGATTCTACAGACACGCGTGTATTTCTAAATTCTTGTAGTGTAAGAAAAAGTCAAGTTTTTTATTTCCGGATGAGAAATCTGGCCTCCAGGAACCTTAAAATAAAAGCATTGTTTTTTCGCATTTTGCAAGCTCTGACAATTATTAATTCAAACGGCTCTATCTCCTAAACTATTACAGCTACTGCGCTGAATTTTGCACACGTAATATTATATATATTGGCCTTTAATCTGAGTCTTAAACGAAGTTTCTCCGAAAATCAGAACGAGCATGAGATGGAAATATTCTACAGTTACTAGGAAGAAATTGACTGTAATGGCGATACTTTTGCGATTTTCTTAAAAACTAAGTTTCTAATCGAAAAATAAATATCACCAGTGAATTTCCCATAAAATTTCGAGCTTGGTCCGTGGTTTTCAAAAAAATCCGTGCCATGTCTTAAATCGGACAACTTCGTCGATCTTTAAATGGCTCTATCTCCTAAACTATTAGAGCTAGAGCGCTGAAATTTGCACACGGAATAATAAATATTTTTCACAAACTATATAACATATATGGATTCTACAGACACGCGTGTATTTCTAAATTCTTGTAGTGTAAGAAAAAGTCAAGTTTTTTATTTCCGGATGAGAAATCTGGCCTCCAGGAACCTTAAAATAAAAGCATTGTTTTTTCGCATTTTGCAAGCTCTGACAATTATTAATTCAAACGGCTCTATCTCCTAAACTATTACAGCTACAGCGCTGAAATTTGCACACGTAATATTATATATATTGGCCTTTAATCTGAGTCTTAAACGAAGTTTCTCCGAAAATCAGAACGAGCATGAGATGGAAATATTCTACAGTTACTAGGAAGAAATTGACTGTAATGGCGATACTTTTGCGATTTTCTTAAAAACTAAGTTTCTAATCGAAAAATGAATATCACCCGTGAATTTCCCATAAAATTTCGAGCTTGGTCCGTGGTTTTCAAAAAAATCCGTGTCATGTCTTAAATCGGACAACTTCGTCGATCTTTAAATGGCTCTATCTCCTAAACTATTAGAGCTAGAGCGCTGAAATTTGCACACGGAATAATAAATATTTTTTACAAACTATATAACATATATGGACTCTACAGACACGCGTGTATTTCTAAATTCTTGTAGTGTAAGAAAAAGTCAAGTTTTTTATTTCCGGATGAGAAATCTGGCCTCCAGGAACCTTAAAATAAAAGCATTGTTTTTTCGCATTTTGCAAGCTCTGACAATTATTAATTCAAACGGCTCTATCTCCCAAACTATTACAGCTACAGCGCTGAAATTTGCACACGTAATATTATATATATTGGCCTTTAATCTGAGTCTTAAACGAAGTTTCTCCGAAAATCAGAACGAGCATGAGATGGAAATATTCTACAGTTACTAGGAAGAAATTGACTCTAATGGCGATACTTTTGCGATTTTCTTAAAAACTAAGTTTCTAATCGAAAAATGAATATCACCCGTGAATTTCCCATAAAATTTCGAGCTTGGTCCGTGGTTTTCAAAAAAATCCGTGCCATGTCTTAAATCGGATAACTCCGTCGATCTTTAAATGGCTCTATCTCCTAAACTATTAGAGCTAGAGCGCTGAAATTTGCACACGGAATAATAAATATTTTTCACAATATATATAACATATATGGATTCTACAGACACGCGTGTATTTCTAAATTCTTGTAGTGTAAGAAAAAGTCAAGTTTTTTATTTCCGGATGAGAAATCTGGCCTCCAGGAACCTTAAAATAAAAGCATTGTTTTTTCGCATTTTGCAAGCTCTGACAATTATTAATTCAAACGGCTCTATCTCCTAAACTATTACAGCTACAGCGCTGAAATTTGCACACGTAATATTATATATATTGGCCTTTAATCTGAGTCTTAAACGAAGTTTCTCCGAAAATCAGAACGAGCATGAGATGGAAATATTCTACAGTTACTAGGAAGAAATTGACTGTAATGGCGATACTGTTGCGATTTTCTTAAAAACTAAGTTTCTAATCGAAAAATAAATATCACCAGTGAATTTCCCATAAAATTTCGAGCTTGGTCCGTGGTTTTCAAAAAAATACGTGCCATGTCTTAAATCGGACAACTTCGTCGATCTTTAAATGGCTCTATCTCCTAAACTATTAGAGCTAGAGCGCTGAAATTTGCACACGGAATAATAAATATTTTTCACAAACTATATAACATATACGGATTCTACAGACACGCGTGTATTTCTAAATTCTTGTAGTGTAAGAAAAAGTCAAGTTTTTTATTTCCGGATGAGAAATCTGGCCCCCAGGAACCTTAAAATAAAAGCATTGTTTTTTTCGCATTTTGCAAGCTCTGACAATTATTAATTCAAACGGCTCTATCTCCTAAACTATTACAGCTACAGCGCTGAAATTTGCACACGTAATATTATATATATTGGCCTTTAATCTGAGTCTTAAACGAAGTTTCTCCGAAAATCAGAACGAGCATGAGATGGAAATATTCTACAGTTACTAGGAAGAAATTGACTCTAATGGCGATACTTTTGCGATTTTCTTAAAAATTAAGTTTCTAATCGAAAAATGAATATCACCAGTGAATTTCCCATAAAATTTCGAGCTTGGTCGTGGTTTTCAAAAAAATCCGTGCCATGTCTTAAATCGGACAACTTCGTCGATCTTTAAATGGCACTATCTCCTAAACTATTAGAGCTAGAGCGCTGAAATTTGCACACGGAATAATAAATATTTTTCACAAACTATATAACATATATGGATTCTACAGACACGCGTGTATTTCTAAATTCTTGTAGTGTAAGAAAAAGTCAAGTTTTTTATTTCCGGATGAGAAATCTGGCCTCCAGGAACCTTAAAATAAAAGCATTGTTTTTTCGCATTTTGCAAGCTCTGACAATTATTAATTCAAACGGCTCTATCTCCTAAACTATTACAGCTACAGCGCTGAAATTTGCACACGTAATATTATATATATTGGCCTTTAATCTGAGTCTTAAACGAAGTTTCTCCGAAAATCAGAACGAGCATGAGATGGAAATATTCTACAGTTACTAGGAAGAAATTGACTGTAATGGCGATACTTTTGCGATTTTCTTAAAAACTAAGTTTCTAATCGAAAAATGAATATCACCCGTGAATTTCCCATAAAATTTCGAGCTTGGTCCGTGGTTTTCAAAAAAATCCGTGCCATGTCTTAAATCGGACAACTTCGTCGATCTTTAAATGGCACTATCTCCTAAACTATTAGAGCTAGAGCGCTGAAATTTGCACACGGAATAATAAATATTTTTCACAAACTATATAACATATATGGATTCTACAGACACGCGTGTATTTCTAAATTCTTGTAGTGTAAGAAAAAGTCAAGTTTTTTATTTCCGGATGAGAAAACTGGCCCCCAGGAACCTTAAAATAAAAGCATTGTTTTTTCGCATTTTGCAAGCTCTGACAATTATTAATTCAAACGGCTCTATCTCCTAAACTATTACAGCTACAGCGCTGAAATTTGCACACGTAATATTATATTAATTGGCCTTTAATCTGAGTCTTAAACGAAGTTTCTCCGAAAATCAGAACGAGCATGAGATGGAAATATTCTACAGTTACTAGGAAGAAATTGACTCTAATGGCGATACTTTTGCGATTTTCTTAAAAATTAAGTTTCTAATCGAAAAATGAATATCACCAGTGAATTTCCCATACAATTTCGAGCTTGGTCCGTGGTTTTCAAAAAAATCCGTGCCATGTCTTAAATCGGACTACTTCGTCGATCTTTAAATGGCTCTATCTCCTAAACTATTAGAGCTAGAGCGCTGAAATTTGCACACGGAATAATAAATATTTTTCACAAACTATATAACATATGGATTCTACAGACACGCGTGTATTTCTAAATTCTTGTAGTGTAAGAAAAAGTCAAGTTTTTTATTTCCGGATGAGAAATCTGGCCTCCAGGAACCTTAAAATAAAAGCATTGTTTTTTCGCATTTTGCAAGCTCTGACAATTATTAATTCAAACGGCTCTATCTCCTAAACTATTACAGCTACTGCGCTGAATTTTGCACACGTAATATTATATATATTGGCCTTTAATCTGAGTCTTAAACGAAGTTTCTCCGAAAATCAGAACGAGCATGAGATGGAAATATTCTACAGTTACTAGGAAGAAATTGACTGTAATGGCGATACTTTTGCGATTTTCTTAAAAACTAAGTTTCTAATCGAAAAATAAATATCACCAGTGAATTTCCCATAAAATTTCGAGCTTGGTCCGTGGTTTTCAAAAAAATCCGTGCCATGTCTTAAATCGGACAACTTCGTCGATCTTTAAATGGCTCTATCTCCTAAACTATTAGAGCTAGAGCGCTGAAATTTGCACACGGAATAATAAATATTTTTCACAAACTATATAACATATATGGATTCTACAGACACGCGTGTATTTCTAAATTCTTGTAGTGTAAGAAAAAGTCAAGTTTTTTATTTCCGGATGAGAAATCTGGCCTCCAGGAACCTTAAAATAAAAGCATTGTTTTTTCGCATTTTGCAAGCTCTGACAATTATTAATTCAAACGGCTCTATCTCCTAAACTATTACAGCTACAGCGCTGAAATTTGCACACGTAATATTATATATATTGGCCTTTAATCTGAGTCTTAAACGAAGTTTCTCCGAAAATCAGAACGAGCATGAGATGGAAATATTCTACAGTTACTAGGAAGAAATTGACTGTAATGGCGATACTTTTGCGATTTTCTTAAAAACTAAGTTTCTAATCGAAAAATGAATATCACCCGTGAATTTCCCATAAAATTTCGAGCTTGGTCCGTGGTTTTCAAAAAAATCCGTGTCATGTCTTAAATCGGACAACTTCGTCGATCTTTAAATGGCTCTATCTCCTAAACTATTAGAGCTAGAGCGCTGAAATTTGCACACGGAATAATAAATATTTTTTACAAACTATATAACATATATGGACTCTACAGACACGCGTGTATTTCTAAATTCTTGTAGTGTAAGAAAAAGTCAAGTTTTTTATTTCCGGATGAGAAATCTGGCCTCCAGGAACCTTAAAATAAAAGCATTGTTTTTTCGCATTTTGCAAGCTCTGACAATTATTAATTCAAACGGCTCTATCTCCCAAACTATTACAGCTACAGCGCTGAAATTTGCACACGTAATATTATATATATTGGCCTTTAATCTGAGTCTTAAACGAAGTTTCTCCGAAAATCAGAACGAGCATGAGATGGAAATATTCTACAGTTACTAGGAAGAAATTGACTCTAATGGCGATACTTTTGCGATTTTCTTAAAAACTAAGTTTCTAATCGAAAAATGAATATCACCCGTGAATTTCCCATAAAATTTCGAGCTTGGTCCGTGGTTTTCAAAAAAATCCGTGCCATGTCTTAAATCGGATAACTTCGTCGATCTTTAAATGGCTCTATCTCCTAAACTATTAGAGCTAGAGCGCTGAAATTTGCACACGGAATAATAAATATTTTTCACAATATATATAACATATATGGATTCTACAGACACGCGTGTATTTCTAAATTCTTGTAGTGTAAGAAAAAGTCAAGTTTTTTATTTCCGGATGAGAAATCTGGCCTCCAGGAACCTTAAAATAAAAGCATTGTTTTTTCGCATTTTGCAAGCTCTGACAATTATTAATTCAAACGGCTCTATCTCCTAAACTATTACAGCTACAGCGCTGAAATTTGCACACGTAATATTATATATATTGGCCTTTAATCTGAGTCTTAAACGAAGTTTCTCCGAAAATCAGAACGAGCATGAGATGGAAATATTCTACAGTTACTAGGAAGAAATTGACTGTAATGGCGATACTGTTGCGATTTTCTTAAAAACTAAGTTTCTAATCGAAAAATAAATATCACCAGTGAATTTCCCATAAAATTTCGAGCTTGGTCCGTGGTTTTCAAAAAAATACGTGCCATGTCTTAAATCGGACAACTTCGTCGATCTTTAAATGGCTCTATCTCCTAAACTATTAGAGCTAGAGCGCTGAAATTTGCACACGGAATAATAAATATTTTTCACAAACTATATAACATATACGGATTCTACAGACACGCGTGTATTTCTAAATTCTTGTAGTGTAAGAAAAAGTCAAGTTTTTTATTTCCGGATGAGAAATCTGGCCTCCAGGAACCTTAAAATAAAAGCATTGTTTTTTCGCATTTTGCAAGCTCTGACAATTATTAATTCAAACGGCTCTATCTCCTAAACTATTACAGCTACAGCGCTGAAATTTGCACACGTAATATTATATATATATTGGCCTTTAATCTGAGTCTTAAACGAAGTTTCTCCGAAAATCAGAACGAGCATGAGATGGAAATATTCTACAGTTACTAGGAAGAAATTGACTCTAATGGCGATACTTTTGCGATTTTCTTAAAAATTAAGTTTCTAATCGAAAAATGAATATCACCAGTGAATTTCCCATAAAATTTCGAGCTTGGTCCGTGGTTTTCAAAAAAATCCGTGCCATGTCTTAAATCGGACTACTTCGTCGATCTTTAAATGGCTCTATCTCCTAAACTATTAGAGCTAGAGCGCTGAAATTTGCACACGGAATAATAAATATTTTTCACAAACTATATAACATATGGATTCTACAGACACGCGTGTATTTCTAAATTCTTGTAGTGTAAGAAAAAGTAAATTTTTTTATTTCCGGATGAGAAATCTGGCCTCCAGGAACCTTAAAATAAAAGCATTGTTTTTTCGCATTTTGCAAGCTCTGACAATTATTAATTCAAACGGCTCTATCTCCTAAACTATTACAGCTACTGCGCTGAAATTTGCACACGTAATATTATATATATTGGCCTTTAATCTGAGTCTTAAACGAAGTTTCTCCGAAAATCAGAACGAGCATGAGATGGAAATATTCTACAGTTACTAGGAAGAAATTGACTGTAATGGCGATACTTTTGCGATTTTCTTAAAAACTAAGTTTCTAATCGAAAAATGAATATCACCCGTGAATTTCCCATAAAATTTCGAGCTTGGTCCGTGGTTTTCAAAAAAATCCGTGCCATGTCTTAAATCGGACAACTTCGTCGATCTTTAAATGGCTCTATCTCCTAAACTATTAGAGCTAGAGCGCTGAAATTTGCACACGGAATAATAAATATTTTTCACAAACTATATAACATATATGGATTCTACAGACACGCGTGTATTTCTAAATTCTTGTAGTGTAAGAAAAAGTCAAGTTTTTTATTTCCGGATGAGAAATCTGGCCTCCAGGAACCTTAAAATGAAAGCATTGTTTTTTCTCATTTTGCAAGCTCTGACAATTATTAATTCAAACGGCTCTATCTCCTAAACTATTACAGCTACAGCGCTGAAATTTGCACACGTAATATTATATATATTGGCCTTTAATCTGAGTCTTAAACGAAGTTTCTCCGAAAATCAGAACGAGCATGAGATGGAAATATTCTACAGTTCCTAGGAAGAAATTGACTCTAATGGCGATACTTTTGCGATTTTCTTAAAAACTAAGTTTCTAATCGAAAAATGAATATCACCAGTGAATTTCCCATAAAATTTCGAGCTTGGTCCGTGGTTTTCAAAAAAATCCGTGCCATGTCTTAAATCGGACAACTTCGTCGATCTTTACATGGCTCTATCTCCTAAACTATTAGAGCTAGAGCGCTGAAATTTGCACACGGAATAATAAATATTTTTCACAAACTATATAACATATATGGATTCTACAGACACGCGTGTATTTCTAAATTCTTGTAGTGTAAGAAAAAGTCAAGTTTTTTATTTCAGGATGAGAAATCTGGCCCCCAGGAACCTTAAAATAAAAGCATTGTTTTTTTCGCATTTTGCAAGCTCTGACAATTATTAATTCAAACGGCTCTATCTCCTAAACTATTACAGCTACAGCGCTGAAATTTGCACACGTAATATTATATATATTGGCCTTTAATCTGAGTCTTAAACGAAGTTTCTCCGAAAATCAGAACGAGCATGAGATGGAAATATTCTACAGTTACTAGGAAGAAATTGACTCTAATGGCGATACTTTTGCGATTTTCTTAAAAATTAAGTTTCTAATCGAAAAATGAATATCACCAGTGAATTTCCCATAAAATTTCGAGCTTGGTCGTGGTTTTCAAAAAAATCCGTGCCATGTCTTAAATCGGACAACTTCGTCGATCTTTAAATGGCACTATCTCCTAAACTATTAGAGCTAGAGCGCTGAAATTTGCACACGGAATAATAAATATTTTTCACAAACTATATAACATATATGGATTCTACAGACACGCGTGTATTTCTAAATTCTTGTAGTGTAAGAAAAAGTCAAGTTTTTTATTTCCGGATGAGAAATCTGGCCTCCAGGAACCTTAAAATAAAAGCATTGTTTTTTCGCATTTTGCAAGCTCTGACAATTATTAATTCAAACGGCTCTATCTCCTAAACTATTACAGCTACAGCGCTGAAATTTGCACACGTAATATTATATTAATTGGCCTTTAATCTGAGTCTTAAACGAAGTTTCTCCGAAAATCAGAACGAGCATGAGATGGAAATATTCTACAGTTACTAGGAAGAAATTGACTCTAATGGCGATACTTTTGCGATTTTCTTAAAAATTAAGTTTCTAATCGAAAAATGAATATCACCAGTGAATTTCCCATAAAATTTCGAGCTTGGTCCGTGGTTTTCAAAAAATTCCGTGCCATGTCTTAAATCGGACTACTTCGTCGATCTTTAAATGGCTCTATCTCCTAAACTATTAGAGCTAGAGCGCTGAAATTTGCACACGGAATAATAAATATTTTTCACAAACTATATAACATATGGATTCTACAGACACGCGTGTATTTCTAAATTCTTGTAGTGTAAGAAAAAGTCAAGTTTTTTATTTCCGGATGAGAAATCTGGCCTCCAGGAACCTTAAAATAAAAGCATTGTTTTTTCGCATTTTGCAAGCTCTGACAATTATTAATTCAAACGGCTCTATCTCCTAAACTATTACAGCTACAGCGCTGAAATTTGCACACGTAATATTATATATATTGGCCTTTAATCTGAGTCTTAAACGAAGTTTCTCCGAAAATCAGAGCGAGCATGAGATGGAAATATTCTACAGTTACTAGGAAGAAATTGACTCTAATGGCGATACTTTTGCGATTTTCTTAAAAACTACGTTTCTAATCGAAAAATGAATATCACTAGTGAATTTCCCATAAAATTTCGAGCTTGGTCCGTGGTTTTCAAAAAAATCCGTGCCATGTCTTAAATCGGACAACTTCGTCGATCTTTAAATGGCTCTATCTCCTAAACTATTAGAGCTAGAGCGCTGAAATTTGCACACGGAATAATAAATATTTTTCACAAACTATATAACATATATGGATTCTACAGACACGCGTGTATTTCTAAATTCTTGTAGTGTAAGAAAAAGTCAAGTTTTTTATTTCCGGATGAGAAATCTGGCCCCCAGGAACCTTAAAATAAAAGCATTGTTTTTTTCGCATTTTGCAAGCTCTGACAATTATTAATTCAAACGGCTCTATCTCCTAAACTATTACAGCTACAGCGCTGAAATTTGCACACGTAATATTATATATATTGGCCTTTAATCTGAGTCTTAAACGAAGTTTCTCCGAAAATCAGAACGAGCATGAGATGGAAATATTCTACAGTTACTAGGAAGAAATTGACTCTAATGGCGATACTTTTGCGATTTTCTTAAAAATTAAGTTTCTAATCGAAAAATGAATATCACCAGTGAATTTCCCATAAAATTTCGAGCTTGGTCGTGGTTTTCAAAAAAATCCGTGCCATGTCTTAAATCGGACAACTTCGTCGATCTTTAAATGGCACTATCTCCTAAACTATTAGAGCTAGAGCGCTGAAATTTGCACACGGAATAATAAATATTTTTCACAAACTATATAACATATATGGATTCTACAGACACGCGTGTATTTCTAAATTCTTGTAGTGTAAGAAAAAGTCAAGTTTTTTATTTCCGGATGAGAAATCTGGCCTCCAGGAACCTTAAAATAAAAGCATTGTTTTTCCGCATTTTGCAAGCTCTGACAATTATTAATTCAAACGGCTCTATCTCCTAAACTATTACAGCTACAGCGCTGAAATTTGCACACGTAATATTATATATATTGGCCTTTAATCTGAGTCTTAAACGAAGTTTCTCCGAAAATCAGAACGAGCATGAGATGGAAATATTCTACAGTTACTAGGAAGAAATTGACTCTAATGGCGATACTTTTGCGATTTTCTTAAAAACTAAGTTTCTAATCGAAAAATGAATATCACCAGTGAATTTCCCATAAAATTTCGAGCTTGGTCCGTGGTTTTCAAAAAAATCCGTGCCATGTCTTAAATCGGACAACTTCGTCGATCTTTAAATGGCTCTATCTCCTAAACTATTAGAGCTAGAGCGCTGAAATTTGCACACGGAATAATAAATATTTTTCACAAACTATATAACATATATGGACTCTACAGACACGCGTGTATTTCTAAATTCTTGTAGTGAAAGAAAAAGTCAAGTTTTTTATTTCCGGATGAGAAATCTGGCCTCCAGGAACCTTAAAATAAAAGCATTGTTTTTTCGCATTTTGCAATCTCTGACAATTATTAATTAAACGGCTCTATCTCTTAAACTATTACAGCTACAGCGCTGAAATTTGCACACTTAATATTATATATATATTGGCCTTTAATCTGAGTCTTAAACGAAGTTTCTCCGAAAATCAGAACGAGCATGAGATGGAAATATTCTACAGTTACTAGGAAGAAATTGACGCTAATGGCGATACTTTTGCGATTTTCTTAAAAACTAAGTTTCTAATCGAAAAATGAATATCACCAGTGAATTTCCCATAAAATTTCGAGCTTGGTCCGCGGTTTTCAAAAAAATCCGTGCCATGTCTCTAAATCGGACAACTTCGTCGATCTTTAAATGGCTCTATCTCCTAAACTATTAGAGCTAGAGCGCTGAAATTTGTACACGGAATAATAAATATTTTTCACAAACTATATAACATATATGGATTATACAGACACGCGTGTATTTCTAAATTCTTGTAGTGTAAGAAAAAGTCAAGTTTTTTATTTCCGGATGAGAAATCTGGCCTCCAGGAACCTTAAAATAAAAGCATTGTTTTTTCGCATTTTGCAAGCTCTGACAATTATTAATTCATACGGCTCTATCTCCTAAACTATTACAGCTACAGCGCTGAAATTTGCACACGTAATATTATATATATTGGCCTTTAATCTGAGTCTTAAACGAAGTTTCTCCGAAAATCAGAACGAGCATGAGATGGAAATATTCTACAGTTACTAGGAAGAAATTGACTCTAATGGCGATACTTTTGCGATTTTCTTAAAAACTAAGTTTCTAATCGAAAAATGAATATCACCAGTGAATTTCCCATAAAATTTCGAGCTTGGTCCGCGGTTTTCAAAAAAATCCGTGCCATGTCTCTAAATCGGACAACTTCGTCGATCTTTAAATGGCTCTATCTCCTAAACTATTAGAGCTAGAGCGCTGAAATTTGTACACGGAATAATAAATATTTTTCACAAACTATATAACATATATGGATTATACAGACACGCGTGTATTTCTAAATTCTTGTAGTGTAAGAAAAAGTCAAGTTTTTTATTTCCGGATGAGAAATCTGGCCTCCAGGAACCTTAAAATAAAAGCATTGTTTTTTCGCATTTTGCAAGCTCTGACAATTATTAATTCATACGGCTCTATCTCCTAAACTATTACAGCTACAGCGCTGAAATTTGCACACGTAATATTATATATATTGGCCTTTAATCTGAGTCTTAAACGAAGTTTCTCCGAAAATCAGAACGAGCATGAGATGGAAATATTCTACAGTTACTAGGAAGAAATTGACTCTAATGGCGATACTTTTGCGATTTTCTTAAAAACTAAGTTTCTAATCGAAAAATGAATATCACCAGTGAATTTCCCATAAAATTTCGAGCTTGGTCCGTGGTTTTCAAAAAAATCCGTGCCATGTCTTAAATCGGACAACTTCGTCGATCTTTAAATGGCTCTATCTCCTAAACTATTAGAGCTAGAGCGCTGAAATTTGCACACGGAATAATAAATATTTTTCACAAACTATATAACATATATGGATTCTACAGACACGCGTGTATTTCTAAATTCTTGTAGTGAAAGAAAAAGTCAAGTTTTTTATTTCCGGATGAGAAATCTGGCCTCCAGGAACCTTAAAATAAAAGCATTGTTTTTTCGCATTTTGCAATCTCTGACAATTATTAATTAAACGGCTCTATCTCTTAAACTATTACAGCTACAGCGCTGAAATTTGCACACTTAATATTATATATATTGGCCTTTAATCTGAGTCTTAAACGAAGTTTCTCCGAAAATCAGAACGAGCATGAGATGGAAATATTCTACAGTTACTAGGAAGAAATTGACGTTAATGGCGATACTTTTGCGATTTTCTTAAAAACTAAGTTTCTAATCGAAAAATGAATATCACCAGTGAATTTCCCATAAAATTTCGAGCTTGGTCCGCGGTTTTCAAAAAAATCCGTGCCATGTCTCTAAATCGGACAACTTCGTCGATCTTTAAATGGCTCTATCTCCTAAACTATTAGAGCTAGAGCGCTGAAATTTGTACACGGAATAATAAATATTTTTCACAAACTATATAACATATATGGATTATACAGACACGCGTGTATTTCTAAATTCTTGTAGTGTAAGAAAAAGTCAAGTTTTTTATTTCCGGATGAGAAATCTGGCCTCCAGGAACCTTAAAATAAAAGCATTTTTTTTTTCGCATTTTGCAAGCTCTGACAATTATTAATTCAAACGGCTCTATCTCCTAAACTGTTACAGCTACAGCGCTGAAATTTGCGCACGTAATATTATATATATATTGGCCTTTAATCTGAGTCTTAAACGAAGTTTCTCCGAAAATCAGAACGAGCATGAGATGGAAATATTAAACAGTTACTAGGAAGAAATTGACTCTAATGGCGATACTTTTGCGATTTTCTTAAAAACTAAGTTTCTAATCGAAAAATGAATATCACCAGTGAATTTCCCATAAAATTTCGAGCTTGGTCCGTGGTTTTCAAAAAAATCCGTGCCATGTCTTAAATCGGACAACTTCGTCGATCTTTAAACGGCTCTATCTCCTAAACTATTAGAGCTAGAGCGCTGAAATTTGCACACGGAATAATAAATATTTTTCACAAACTATATAACATATATGGATTCTACAGACACGCGTGTATTTCTAAATTCTTGTAGTGAAAGAAAAAGTCAAGTTTTTTATTTCCGGATGAGAAATCTGGCCTCCAGGAACCTTAAAATAAAAGCATTGTTTTTTCGCATTTTGCAAGCTCTGACAATTATTAATTCAAACGGCTCTATCTCCTAAACTATTACAGCTACAGCGCTGAAATTTGCACACGTAATATTATATATATTGGCCTTTAATCTGAGTCTTAAACGAAGTTTCTCCGAAAATCAGAACGAGCATGAGATGGAAATATTCTACAGTTACTAGGAAGAAATTGACTGTAATGGCGATACTTTTGCGATTTTCTTAAAAACTAAGTTTCTAATCGAAAAATGAATATCACCAGTGAATTTCCCATAAAATTTCGAGCTTGGTCCGTGGTTTTCAAAAAAATCCGTGCCATGTCTTAAATCGGACAACTTCGTCGATCTTTAAATGGCTCTATCTCCTAAACTATTAGAGCTAGAGCGCTGAAATTTGCACACGGAATAATAAATATTTTTCACAAACTATATAACATATATGGATTCTACAGACACGCGTGTATTTCTAAATTCTTGTAGTGTAAGAAAAAGTCAAGTTTTTTATTTCCGGATGAGAAATCTGGCCTCCAGGAACCTTAAAATAAAAGCATTGTTTTTTCGCATTTTGCAATCTCTGACAATTATTAATTAAATGGCTCTATCTCCTAAACTATTACAGCTACAGGGCTGAAATTTGCACACGTAATATTATATATATTGGCCTTTAATCTGAGTCTTAAACGAAGTTTCTCCGAAAATCAGAACGAGCATGAGATGGAAATATTCTACAGTTACTAGGAAGAAATTGACTCTAATGGCGATACTTTTGCGATTTTCTTAAAAACTAAGTTTCTAATCGAAAAATGAATATCACCAGTGAAATTCCCATAAAATTTCGAGCTTGGTCCGTGGTTTTCAAAAAAATCCGTGCCATGTCTTAAATCGGACAATTTCGTCGATCTTTAAATGGCTCTATCTCCTAAACTATTAGAGCTAGAGCGCTGAAATTTGCACACGGAATAATAAATATTTTTCACAAAATATATAACATATATGGATTCTACAGACACGCGTGTATTTCTAAATTCTTGTAGTGTAAGAAAAAATCAAGTTTTTTATTTCCGGATGAGAAATCTGGCCCCCAGGAACCTTAAAATAAAAGCATTGTTTTTTCGCATTTTGCAAGCTCTGACAATTATTAATTCAAACGGCTCTATCTCCTAAACTATTACAGCTACAGCGCTGAAATTTGCACACGTAATATTATATATATTGGCCTTTAATCTGAGTCTTAAACGAAGTTTCTCGGAAAATCAGAACGAGCATGAGATGGAAATATTCTACAGTTACTAGGAAGAAATTGACTGTAATGGCGATACTTTTGCGATTTTCTTAAAAACTAAGTTTTTAATCGAAAAATGAATATCACCAGTGAATTTCCCATAAAATTTCGAGCTTGGTCCGTGGTTTTCAAAAAAATCCGTGCCATGTCTTAAATCGGACAACTTCGTCGATCTTTAAATGGCTCTATCTCCTAAACTATTAGAGCTAGAGCGCTGAAATTTGCACACGGAATAATAAATATTTTTCACAAACTATATAACATATATGGATTCTACAGACACGCGTGTATTTCTAAATTCTTGTAGTGTAAGAAAAAGTCAGGTTTTTTATTTCCGGATGAGAAATCTGGCCTCCAGGAACCTTAAAATAAAAGCATTGTTTTTTCGCATTTTGCAAGCTCTGACAATTATTAATTCAAACGGCTCTATCTCCTAAACTATTACAGCTACAGCGCTAAATTTGCACACGTAATATTATATATATTGGCCTTTAATCTGAGTCTTAAACGAAGTTTCTCCGAAAATCAGAACGAGCATGAGATGGAAATATTCTACAGTTACTAGGAAGAAATTGACTGTAATAGCGATACTTTTGCGATTTTCTTAAAAACTAAGTTTCTAATCGAAAAATGAATATCACCAGTGAATTTCCCATAAAATGTCGAGCTTGGTCCGTGGTTTTCAAAAAAATCCGTGCCATGTCTTAAATCGGACAACTTCGTCGATCTTTAAATGGCTCTATCTCCTAAACTATTAGAGCTAGAGCGCTGAAATTTGCACACGGAATAATAAATATTTTTCACAAACTATATAACATATATGGATTCTACAGACACGCGTGTATTTCTAAATTCTTGTAGTGTAAGAAAAAGTCAAGTTTTTTATTTCCGGATGAGAAATCTGGCCCCCAGGAACCTTAAAATAAAAGCATTGTTTTTTCGCATTTTGCAAGCTCTGACAATTATTAATTCAAACGGCTCTATCTCCTAAACTATTACAGCTACAGCGCTGAAATTTGCACACGTAATATTATATATATTGGCCTTTAATCTGAGTCTTAAACGAAGTTTCTCCGAAAATCAGAACGAGCATGAGATGGAAATATTCTACAGTTACTAGGAAGAAATTGACTGTAATGGCGATACTTTTGCGATTTTCTTAAAAACTAAGTTTTTAATCGAAAAATGAATATCACCAGTGAATTTCCCATAAAATTTCGAGCTTGGTCCGTGGTTATCAAACAAATCCGTGCCATGTCTTAAATCGGACAACTTCGTCGATCTTTAAATGGCTCTATCTCCTAAACTATTAGAGCTAGAGCGCTGAAATTTGCACACGGAATAATAAATATTTTTCACAAACTATATAACATATATGGATTCTACAGACACGCGTGTATTTCTAAATTCTTGTAGTGTAAGAAAAAGTCAAGTTTTTTATTTCCGGATGAGAAATCTGGCCCCCAGGAACCTTAAAATAAAAGCATTGTTTTTTCGCATTTTGCAAGCTCTGACAATTATTAATTCAAACGGCTCTATCTCCTAAACTATTACAGCTACAGCGCTGAAATTTGCACACGTAATATTATATATATTGGCCTTTAATCTGAGTCTTAAACGAAGTTTCTCCGAAAATCAGAACGAGCATGAGATGGAAATATTCTACAGTTACTAGGAAGAAATTGACTGTAATGGCGATACTTTTGCGATTTTCTTAAAAACTAAGTTTCTAATCGAAAAATGAATATCACCAGTGAATTTCCCATAAAATGTCGAGCTTGGTCCGTGGTTTTCAAAAAAATCCGTGCCATGTCTTAAATCGGACAACTTCGTCGATCTTTAAATGGCTCTATCTCCTAAACTATTAGAGCTAGAGCGCTGAAATTTGCACACGGAATAATAAATATTTTTCGCAAACTATATAACATATATGGATTCTACAGACACGCGTGTATTTCTAAATTCTTGTAGTGTAAGAAAAAGTCAAGTTTTTTATTTCCGGATGACAAATCTGGCCTCCAGGAACCTTAAAATAAAAGCATTGTTTTTTCGCATTTTGCAAGCTCTGACAATTATTAATTCAAACGGCTCTATCTCCTAAACTATTACAGCTACAGCGCTGAAACTTGCACACGTAATATTATATATATTGGCCTTTAATCTGAGTCTTAAACGAAGTTTCTCCGAAAATCAGAACGAGCATGAGATGGAAATATTCTACAGTTACTAGGAAGAAATTGACTCTAATGGCGATACTTTTGCGATTTTCTTAAAAACTAAGTTTCTAATCGAAAAATGAATATCACCAGTGAATTTCCCATAAAATTTCGAGCTTGGTCCGTGGTTTTCAAAAAAATCCGTGCCATGTCTTAAATCGGACAACTTCGTCGATCTTTAAATGGCTCTATCTCCTAAACTATTAGAGCTAGAGCGCTGAAATTTGCACACGGAATAATAAATATTTTTCACAAAATATATAACATATATGGATTCTACAGACACGCGTGTATTTCTAAATTCTTGTAGTGTAAGAAAAAATCAAGTTTTTTATTTCCGGATGAGAAATCTGGCCCCCAGGAACCTTAAAATAAAAGCATTGTTTTTTCGCATTTTGCAAGCTCTGACAATTATTAATTCAAACGGCTCTATCTCCTAAACTATTACAGCTAGAGCGCTGAAATTTGCACACGTAATATTATATATATTGGCCTTTAATCTGAGTCTTAAACGAAGTTTCTCGGAAAATCAGAACGAGCATGAGATGGAAATATTCTACAGTAACTAGGAAGAAATTGACTGTAATGGCGATACTTTTGCGATTTTCTTAAAAACTAAGTTTTTAATCGAAAAATGAATATCACCAGTGAATTTCCCATAAAATTTCGAGCTTGGTCCGTGGTTTTCAAAAAAATCCGTGCCATGTCTTAAATCGGACAACTTCGGTCGATCTTTAAATGGCTCTATCTCCTAAACTATTAGAGCTAGAGCGCTGAAATTTGCACACGGAATAATAAATATTTTTCACAAACTATATAACATATATGGATTCTACAGACACGCGTGTATTTCTAAATTCTTGTAGTGTAAGAAAAAGTCAAGTTTTTTATTTCCGGATGAGAAATCTGGCCTCCAGGAACCTTAAAATAAAAGCATTGTTTTTTCGCATTTTGCAAGCTCTGACAATTATTAATTCAAACGGCTCTATCTCCTAAACTATTACAGCTACAGCGCTGAAATTTGCACACGTAATATTATATATATTGGCCTTTAATCTGAGTCTTAAACGAAGTTTCTCCGAAAATCAGAACGAGCATGAGATGGAAATATTCTACAGTTACTAGAAGAAATTGACTGTAATGGCGATACTTTTGCGATTTTCTTAAAAACTAAGTTTCTAATCGAAAAATGAATATCACCAGTGAATTTCCCATAAAATGTCGAGCTTGGTCCGTGGTTTTCAAAAAAATCCGTGCCATGTCTTAAATCGGACAACTTCGTCGATCTTTAAATGGCTCTATCTCCTAAACTATTAGAGCTAGAGCGCTGAAATTTGCACACGGAATAATAAATATTTTTCACAAACTATATAACATATATGGATTCTACAGACACGCGTGTATTTCTAAATTCTTGTAGTGTAAGAAAAAGTCAAGTTTTTTATTTCCGGATGAGAAATCTGGCCCCCAGGAACCTTAAAATAAAAGCATTGTTTTTCGCATTTTGCAAGCTCTGACAATTATTAATGTCAAACGGCTCTATCTCCTAAACTATTACAGCTACAGCGCTAAATTTGCACACGTAATATTATATATATTGGCCTTTAATCTGAGTCTTAAACGAAGTTTCTCCGAAAATCAGAACGAGCATGAGATGGGAAATATTCTACAGTTACTAGGAAGAAATTGACTGTAATGGCGATACTTTTGCGATTTTCTTAAAAACTAAGCTTTTAATCGAAAAATGAATATCACCAGTGAATTTCCCATAAAATTTCGAGCTTGGTCCGTGGGTTTTCAAAAAAATCCGTGCCATGTCCTTAAATCGGACAACTTCGTCCGATCTTTAAATGGCTCTATCTCCTAAACAATTAGAGCTAGAGCGCTGAAATTTGCACACGGAATAATAAATATTTTTTACAAACTATATAACATATATGGATTCTACAGACACGCGTGTATTTCTAAATTCTTGTAGTGTAAGAAAAAAGTCAAGTTTTTTATTTCCGGATGAGAAATCTGGCCTCCAGGAACCTTAAAATAAAAGCATTGTTTTTCGCATTTTGCAAGCTCTGACAATTATTAATTCAAACGGCTCTATCTCCTAAACTATTACAGCTACAGCGCTGAAATTTGCACACGTAATATTATATATATTGCCTTTAATCTGAGTCTTAAACGAAGTTTCTCCGAAAATCAGAACGAGCATGAGATGGAAATATTCTACAGTTACTAGGAAGAAATTGACTCTAATGGCGATACTTTTGCGATTTTCTTAAAAACTAAGTTTCTAATCGAAAAATGAATATCACCAGTGAATTTCCATAAAATTTCGAGCTTGGTCCGTGGTTTTCAAAAAAATCCGTGCCATGTCTTAAATCGGACAACTTCGTCGATCTTTAAATGGCTCTATCTCCTAAACTATTAGAGCTAGAGCGCTGAAATTTGCACACGGAATAATAAATATTTTTCACAAACTATATAACATATTTGGATTCTACAGACACGCGTGTATTTCTAAATTCTTGTAGTGTAAGAAAAAGTCAAGTTTTTTATTTCCGGATGAGAAATCTGGCCCCCAGGAACCTTAAAATAAAAGCATTGTTTTTTCGCATTTTGCAAGCTCTGACAATTATTAATTCAAACGGCTCTATCTCCTAAACTATTACAGCTACAGCGCTGAAATTTGCACACGTAATATTATATATATTGGCCTTTAATCTGAGTCTTAAACGAAGTTTCTCGGAAAATCAGAACGAGCATGAGATGGAAATATTCTACAGTTACTAGGAAGAAATTGACTGTAATGGCGATACTTTTGCGATTTTCTTAAAAACTAAGTTTTTAATCGAAAAATGAATATCACCAGTGAATTTCCCATAAAATTTCGAGCTTGGGTCCGTGGTTTTCAAAAAAATCCGTGCCATGTCTTAAATCGGACAACTTCGTCGATCTTTAAATGGCTCTATCTCCTAAACTATTAGAGCTAGAGCGCTGAAATTTGCACACGGAATAATAAATATTTTTCACAAACTATATAACATATATGGATTCTACAGACACGCGTGTATTTCTAAATTCTTGTAGTGTAAGAAAAAGTCAAGTTTTTTATTTCCGGATGAGAAATCTGGCCTCCAGGAACCTTAAAATAAAAGCATTGTTTTTTCGCATTTTGCAAGCTCTTGACAATTATTAATTCAAACGGCTCTATCTCCTAAACTATTACAGCTACAGCGCTGAAATTTGCACACGTAATATTATATATATTGGCCTTTAATCTGAGTCTTAAACGAAGTTTCTCCGAAAATCAGAACGAGCATGAGATGGAAATATTCTACAGTTACTAGGAAGAAATTGACTGTAATGGCGATACTTTTGCGATTTTCTTAAAAACTAAGTTTCTAATCGAAAAATGAATATCACCAGTGAATTTCCCATAAAATGTCGAGCTTGGTCCGTGGTTTTTCAAAAAAATCCGTGCCATGTCTTAAATCGGACAACTTCGTCGATCTTTAAATGGCTCTATCTCCTAAACTATTAGAGCTAGAGCGCTGAAATTTGCACACGGAATAATAAATATTTTTCACAAACTATATAACATATATGGATTCTACAGACACGCGTGTATTTCTAAATTCTTGTAGTGTAAGAAAAAGTCAAGTTTTTTATTTCCGGATGAGAAATCTGGCCCCCAGGAACCTTAAAATAAAAGCATTGTTTTTTCGCATTTTGCAAGCTCTGACAATTATTAATTCAAAACGGCTCTATCTCCTAAACTATTACAGCTACAGCGCTAAATTTGCACACGTAATATTATATATATTGGGCCTTTAATCTGAGTCTTAAACGAAGTTTCTCCGAAAATCAGAACGAGCATGAGATGGAAATATTCTACAGTTACTAGGAAGAAATTGACTGTAATGGCGATACTTTTGCGATTTTCTTAAAAACTAAGCTTTTAATCGAAAAATGAATATCACCAGTGAATTTCCCATAAAATTTCGAGCTTGGTCCGTGGTTTTCAAAAAAATCCGTGCCATGTCTTAAATCGGACAACTTCGTCGATCTTTAAATGGCTCTATCTCCTAAACAATTAGAGCTAGAGCGCTGAAGATTTGCACACGGAATAATAAATATTTTTTACAAACTATATAACATATATGGATTCTACAGACACGCGTGTATTTCTAAATTCTTGTAGTGTAAGAAAAAGTCAAGTTTTTTATTTCCGGATGAGAAATCTGGCCTCCAGGAACCTTAAAATAAAAGCATTGTTTTTTCGCATTTTGCAAGCTCTGACAATTATTAATTCAAACGGCTCTATCTCCTAAACTATTACAGCTACAGCGCTGAAATTTGCACACGTAATATTATATATATTGGCCTTTAATCTGAGTCTTAAACGAAGTTTCTCCGAAAATCAGAACGAGCATGAGATGGA